>OX401419.1:10771867-10825225 GCA_947846245.1 Cerastoderma edule | reverse complement strand
TAAAACGTTTAAGACTGATTTCCGATAGTGCGTACGGACGGACACAGAGACATTGGTTATATACAAGGCATGCATATGAATCTAACTTAAATAGGTGCTATTTAAGGTAAACTTAAAGTGAATATCTGCATGAGTAATGACTTAATACGATTTTGAAAAGGGGGAAAAACGGATAAATATGCCGAGAGAATCGGCGTTTTGGGCGATTGTGTGTAGTTTCATTTCAATGGGTAAAGTGAGTTTTTTGTGATTTTCTTTTTGGCGACATACGGAATTTGTGATATTTGATGTCCACAGACGAGGTGTGGGAAATTCGACTAGAAATTGTTTAAATTTTTCATGGAAATGTTTCAAACATATTGAATCTTTCGATAAGGGAATGGACTGTCAGAATCCGGAAAACTAGTGTGGAATTTTGAATCAGCTTTGATTTAATGGGCGTTTGAAAATAAACAAAAATGGATACATAGTGCGAAAATGACAAAGTAAAAGCGACATAACATTTTTTTATGAAAACTGTATTTCTTACGAAGCTTGCTTTGAATAGTAGCATTTTTACATTCCCCTTACAGATGTTAAACCTCCAAATTGTTTTTTGTGTTTTGGCAGGTTTAAGAGGAGAAAAACGTGTTAGGGACATAATTAACACAAATTTGCCAAAAGTCGAAAATAGAAAGTGGTCGCTTTAGAGAAGAACGTAACTGAAAAGCTTTAATACATGTTATTTTATGTTGATGAATTGATTAGGCAAGTTATAAGCCCAAAACGGTGTTTCTATCAATTTCAATTTTTTTTTAGAGAAACACGGTAGCTATAAGCCTAAATTGAGGTCTGAAATTGGATTCTGTAGTATATGGAGGCGGGTATGAAACTTTTATTTCATTTCAAGTGCATTTATTTTTATTAGGCTGTGGTCCATAGTAATGGTATAGAAAAGTGACCCTTACACATAGAAAAAAGAATATTACAAATTTGCGGGAGGGTAATAAACGAAATTGATTATGTCCCTCAACGTTGACGTCACCTGACGTCGGACGTTATAAACCTTAAGCTGAATGTCCGATTCCAACCGTAAGCTAAGACGTTAACTGAGATATCTGCCAAGTTTCAGTAAGATCTGGAGAGTAATTAAAATTTATATAGGTTAGACATTGGTGAGGGACATATTCAACAAATTGTGCTAATCCATGAAACAATTATTGAATTTTTAACAGAGCAAGAGGGCAGGGGAAGGGGACAGACAGAGAGACATACAATATAGAGAGTCAGACAGATAGAGCTAAAAGGAGAACACAGAAAAGAGAGACAAACAAACAGTCAGACGAATATCTCACTTACCAAATACACATTTAGCAAATAAAAATAATCAATATAACACTTTTTGAAGAAATGATCATGGCTCTTCGATTTTTCGAAACATTTTGATAAAAAGAAATATCTTTACTTATTCTTCCAAGCCAACAAATGCTGTATCCATTGTGAGACGTATTCATGAGTGAGAAATAAGTAAAGCATCTTGCAGTGGATTCATTAATCATCTTAAGAATTTAGCTGAATTTTAACTTGAGACCCTCTTTTGTTTTAATTTTCAGTTTAAATGGAAATTCTTGTTTCAAATCAACAAATTGTTATTTTGTTATAATGACTGTTAGCAAAAGGAAAGTTTTCAACTTTCACTATTATGTGTTCTCATCTTTATGAAATTTGATGAAATAATAAAAATCAGTTCTATTTTTACATCTGTGAGTCGTTTGTTCATGTTTGTTCCTGTGCACGACCCTTGTAATGAATTCTAATCGGGTTCGCTTCTTTATTGGTTGAAATCTGTGCAAATCATTGCTAAAACAAGTTGACTGGAGTAATTGCCAGTGTGGGAGTTTTCGAATTAGATGTGGAAAAATCGAAATTTCCTCAAATGGCTGTAAATATTGTCAGTTGGTAACAGTCCTCAGTTGGTATTGAAAAATCTAAAAGTCTTCATTTGGCTGTGAAAATACTCAGTGTGTAAGAAAAGTACTTTGAAAAGGAAATAATTGAGATTTACTTTCTGACTTTCAAAGGCCTTTTTTCCACAATAAATTTAGAAATGCAAAACCTTTTCTCAGACGTAACGGACGGACAGACGAACGGACATATAGACAGGCAGACAGACAACCGAGCATTAAAGTATCCGGTTTTTCTGAAGACCCAATAAGTAGGTTACTTACCAGACCAAAACAAGGGTTAAAATGGAAAAGATTTAACTATTTCGTTTATATTTTACGTACTGATTACCGGCATTTTCGCGTATTTCAGGCCCAGATGAGGGGTTAGTAGTTCGAAACGCAATGGGTTTAGGCTTTTGATGGGAACATTTCAAACATGGTGTAGTTCAAACCCTTAAAATGGGCTACCAAAATATATAGAATGTAGTAGTAATGTTTTAATTACTATTAATTTTACGGCTTTTCGAACATAGGCAAATCTAATGAAAGCGCACTCAATGTTTGAGTCAGTTTTTTATTACGCATACGAACAAACACATGAGATAAGTAACAGACACGAAAATTATACTCATATATATATTCCTATATCGGACACTTTAAAATGTTGTAATTAACGTACACTTTAAGTCGATATCTGAAGTATTGCTGTTTAGGGAACATTTTGAAAATAGTAAAACAAAAAAAAAAAAAGGCCGACGGACGAGATAACATATAGCATATATCAGCAGCCTAAATCTTAGCCTTGGACCTGGCCCGTTCGTATACCCCGATGAAATATGCGAATGTACATGGGCCAGGACCTCAGGCTACAATCTACAGAACAGGAAAATGAGTATTTTATCCGAGTCGACTTCCAAAGTGTTTTTAGCTATTTTGACCGCGGACCAAAGGTTGGATGTTCGAGTTGCAATGTGTTAAACCTTTCGATAAGAACGTTTCAAACATATTACTCTTTAGATAAGGAGAAAGACTATTTGAATCTAAAATGATAGTGGCAATTCTTACAATAATTTTGATGAAACGATTGTTGAAAAGTATATGACAATCGTCCTAGAACGCAAACATGACGTAATTAATGTTACATCGGATATAGAACAGAACATATTTTATTAAACAAGTACATAGTACATAGTCATATTATACATAGTTTGTACAAAGTATTATACCATGTGGTTTTTAAGGAAAGTTATACTAAACACGTAAAACAATATTTGATTATCAAAGAGGGAAGAAATAAGTAAAAATAGGTAATTAAGATTGTTGTGTATGATTATGAACGCTTAAGAATAGTTGACGTGCCTCCAATGCCGTTTTTACGTATTTTGCCAAATTTATTAGTAAAGCTTCATTATTTGTAGACATGAGAGCATTGAACTTAAAAACAGATGGTTTTTTATAGTAATACTCAGTTATATATTGTTTTCTGATTTTTTCGAAGGCTTTACAAATACAAATGAAATGATAAACGTCCTCAATGTTATGGGATGTGCAACACATACAAAATCTCTCATTTCGAGGTATAGCATTCTGGGTGTAACGCCCTGTCTGTATTCTTAGAGAATGTGCCGATAATCTCATTCTCGACAAAAAGAATCTAAGATTTGGCGGCAAAATGTCTAAGTATTGTTCATACTCAAAATAAGGTTTAAAATATCTTAGTTCTGAAAGAGATGAACTAGACTCAAGGGAACATTGCCATTTTTGTATGAAACATTCAATGACTCTGTTTTTGAAAAGTTTTGGAAACGATTTAAGGCAGATTGTTGGTGTATTTGTAAAAGCAATCGAAAATCCAAAGTTATCTAACAGCTGTTTAACATTTGACACCCAGTTTTTCTTCCCTAAGTTACAATCTGACAAAGATAGTATATAAAGTTTCTTGATTATAATAGTGTCTGTTTGTAATATCTTACACCAATACTTAATAATTTTATAATAGCGCATTACATAAAGTGGAAATCGACCTAAATCACCATAAACACCTGCAGACGTGGTGTTAGTTCTCACTCTCAGGATTCTCCTACAGAAATTCAAGTGCACTCTTTCTATCGTTTTTGATTTGGTGAATCCCCAAATTTCCGAAGATAAAATGGTTTCTGAAGACAATTTCTTTATTCAAATAATTACAAACTATCCTTCATATGTTCATATCCTTGCTGGACAGTTTTTAAGGCCGAAAACGAGTTTTTATGTATTAATTTCTAAGAGCTTGGCACCTGAGCCCGAATTGAGTTCACAGAAAGGGGTAATTGTGTAACTAGGTACCCACCATAGTTACTTTCCCCCCTTTATTCAACATTTTTGCAAGGCTTAGGTTATAGATCATACCTTAGGCATGACAAACTAAAGCTTAGTCATTCAAAAAGAAAAAAGAAAGAAAATCAGAGGGGCGTAGATATCTACGGAGAATTAACAGAGAATTTGTCCATGAAACATTCCGGGTCTTACACCCGACCTTATTAACCATAAACTGAGTTTTCGTTCGTTATGGTAGATTGAAAGATCTTACCTCACACAATATATCCTTTAGATATATTATGTATTACATTTCTTATAGGTTCGAAATTTCACAGGGACTTAGTTCCCGAAAAATTCTAGTAAACATTACAAGCATTTATCCGTTAAAAGGTTTATCCGAATGCAGAGCAAAATAAGTTATTATCGCAAACGCCGTTGTTTAAGTAATAGTAATTTGGACTAGATTGAAAGGTACAATGAATGCAAAAAAGAAAAGAAAATACAACAAGGGTTTGCAGTGTGAAAAATATTTTGTATGAGTCCTTGATTATAAGGATAAGCGGATTAATTTTGCAAGTTTCAGCGGTTATGTCTAAAACACGCACCGACAAAGCGGAACAGAACGTATAGACGTTGTCGTACGATTACATTGGCATTATTTGTAGGATCCGTTTTTGGTGAATTTCTCCATTATTTACAACGATTTATTGCCTCAAACTAATGTATTCCTTTAGCTGAAGATCATACTATAAAACGAGACCATCCGATGCCGGATGTGAGCATTTGCTAGAGGCTGGCGAGGGTTCGAACCTTGGTCAATTTATGGAACCTTTAGGTTGGAGAAGTATTTCATTTCTTGTAATTTGGAGCTTCCAGTTTGAAGATAATGTGAGCCGTACGATCACTAGAACTATCCATTCTTCGACTTTTTATGGAGATGGCATGGCAAGGTAGTGACAAGAGCTTTTGGCGAGGCTCGAAGCCTGATAGACCAGGCAGGAGAGCCTCAAATTTGGAGCAATGGCTATCCTTGGACTTATTTTTCAGGGTGGGAATCCTTCCGTATGCGAGTATAAGGATATCTTTGGTAGCAATTTTCTCAAGAAGTACATTATTCCTTTACATCAAACTTATATATTATTATACCTAAAGACGCTATGACAAAAATAAGATAACATTTGTTCCGATACAAGCATTGGCTAGGGGTCAACACGGTTTCGAACTTGGGTCGGAAAACTGTTTTTATGAGTGGTAAATGTTGGGTTCTTAGAGCACTTGAATACGGTTTAGAGGCGTTTAAGCCCGATTGGATGAGATAGACATGTGATGTTGGTATATGTTTTAGGTACATGTCCTGGGAACAAGTCTACTCCAAATAGTGATGATCGAACCCGCAATCGCTGAGCAATGGCTAGGTTTCGGACCCAAGATCGTTAAAAAAGAGGTTATAAATGAGAATGTTTAGCAATATTCAGCGGCGAATTATCGTCAGCTGCTACTTACGAACACTACTTTTTTTCTAGACTTGGGTTTTGTGTACATGTACATGTAAAGACCTTTTTGATACGAGCATTGACTAAGCGCCATTTGGGATTCAAACCTGGGTCTGAAATTGACGTAAAATAGACGTTGGTTGAATTTGAGGAGGCAGCAGAAAGCGCATCTGATGAGACTGGTGTCTGAGCCTGATGTATGTTGTAGGTACATGACATGGGTACAATTAAAGCCTATTGAGCCGGTGGTTGGATCCTGGGTCTGTGAGCAATGGCTTGTTTCTGTGATTTTGACAAAGTTTGAGACGTATATTGTAAGGAAAGTAGAAATAACTTTAACTAAAACCTTTTTATATCGCTAGGTTAAAACATTGTTTAAATGTGAATGGATTATGGTGAAGATGTGTTTCTCCGTCTGTGTGTATTGAGCATTATAGCAGACAGGTCAGAATGTTGAAAAATGAGTAATTTTCCGTAGAACTTTGAGACGCTCTCCTGGGCTATATAGAGCTTGTTTTGTTACAATGTTTATATATTATTTCAGTTTATGCCTTACCCGACAAGAGTATGTAAGAACAAGAGTTTTGAGAGTGTTCGTCTGTCCATACGGGTGTCCGTGCGAGGAGTTGTGTGGTTGTATTTGTGAAATTGACGAAGTTTTGAAAACTATTGTTAGAAAAGTAGAAAAGGATATTGACTAGAAACATTTACTTATTGTAAGCGTGGTATAATAAATAATAAAATATGTTAAAATAATTGCGATATGTTTGTTCGTCTGTATGAATTGAGCAAAAGAAGCGATTTTGCGTGTATTCCTTTGCCAGAAATACAGGATTTTTTATGTTAAGTTTGGTAGGATGTGCAGCAAAATAATGGGCTTGTTTTCCTACAATTGATTAATAGAATTATGGTTGGCCCTTTGTGAATGATTATATGCAAGGATTGTAGTTTTTCAATCGTCCGTTTGTCCGCTCAGGCGTGCGTACGTGGCCGGATACCGCGAGATAGGTTAAAATGACCAATTTTGGGAAAGTATTGTGGGAAAAGTATGTAAGATGTAGGCTTGAAACATTGTTAATATAATAGCCCAACTCAAAAGCAATAATAAAAACATATTTTCATAAGTGTGCGTCCGTCTGTGCGGGTGTATTACGCGTTATTCGTGACCCTAATATGTTGGCCATAAATGCCCAAAATGGCGGGAAAGTGTGTGTTTTTGACGTGTGTTTTTGACGTGTGTTTGACAGGCTTTGCAGGCCGTCATGAGGCATGTTTTCCTAAAACGTATATATTTTAGTTTATGGTAACTCCCGGACAGCACTATAGTATAAAATACATAGATATATGCTGTTCGTTTGTCCCTACAAGCGAGTGTCCGTAAGGAGGTTGGGGCGAAATTGAAATTAGGAATTTGGGTGGTCGTACGGACGGGTGGACGGACATACGATAATGACTAACGCTTATGTTTAAAATACTTTTTCACAATTGTCTAGTTGTTGTTCTAACGTTGAAAAGTTATTTCAAGCTGATATCTCTTATTTTACTGAGTATTATCTCTTTTGAAGATGAGGTATTTGAGGCGGGAACGTTTTTTCGATATTCCGAAATTTTGTGATTTTTCCTTTTTTGGGAATGTTTTTAAAGTTAGACAGACAGACGAAGATGTATAAAAGATATTGTTGTGGATTCTCTGATATATGAAATACATTTTAAGACTAAAACGGGGGTTGTAATGATAAAATCAAATGCTTTATTCCCATTTTTCGTTCGAAAAAGTGGTAGGGGGGTGGGGGGGGGGCTTAAGTGAAGACGAGGGGTTGAAAATGGACTCGCAATGGGTTAAGAAGTTGGATGGGAAGATTTCAATTATACCGATTTTGAAGTGCTTAATATGCGCTTTATAATTCTGAAAACAATATAGAAAAGTTTACTCTATTAAAAGATTTACGGGCGTTTGAAAAATGTGAAATTTGACATTATTGGCATTTGGACTTAGGTTTATTTGGCGTGTTTGAGTTGTTTGTGATATTGCGTACGGACAGACGAAATTGCATAAGATAGCGGTATGACACAGAAATGAAAATAACTTGTGGTAAATGCAGACAATTTTACAAAGTGTTTAAAGGATTTTGAAGTAATTGTGATGAGTACTTTTGGTACGATAAAATTTTGAAAATGGGTGAAAAACGGAAAAAATGTGCTGGAAAATGATGACTTTTGTCGATTTTGCGTTGAATAAACAATTTTCACGGACAAGCGGACAGACGAATGGTCTGAATGTAAACATATCCTCATAGCCAGGATGCATGGGTATAATGTGGAAGTAGTCTCATATTTTTAAAAGGTTGTTTAGATTTTTTATGAATTTTTTGCTTTAGAATTTTGGTAATTTTGGAAAGTTTAGGTTTTGTGAGGAGGCGTTGGTCAATGCCCTCGCAATACTTTAAATGTTTCGATGGGAATGTTTCAAACATATTGCATTTTGAGATTATGAAATGGTCTATTAGAATCTGAAAAAATAATATGAAATTTTGCATTAAACTTGCTTTTATGAGCGTTTGAAAATAGGAAAAAATTGGCCGTATAGCGCGAAATTTGGTTGAAAAAAATTGAAAACTCTTTTACTAAAGCTTCTTTTTTAATGTAGTTTGCTTTATTTTGTAGCATTTACATGTATTTATCTTAAAATTACGAGACCCCGAAGAAAAGATGATTTTAGAAGGGTTTAAAAAGGAAAGACACCTCAGGAACATATTCCCATTTTTTATTATAAATTTAATTTAGAAATCGGTCGCTTAACCTGGCCCAAACGCTTAAAAAACGCCTATAATGCGTTTCTGGTCTGACTAGGCAAGTTTTAAGACCAAAACTGATTTTCTACAATTAACTTTAGTGAAGTCTGATAGTTAAACCCAAGTTGAAGGCTGAAAGTGGAGTTATATAGTATATGTATGTTGGTATCAAAATCGTAATTTTTGTTCTTTTCCTGCCAATTTTTTTATTATGCTGGGGTTAAAACCCATACTAGGGTTACTTAAAATCGACTATTAGACATGACCAAAATCGTCGATTATCGCGTAAGGGGTTAATAAATGATGGGGAATATGTCCCTGAACTTTGACGTCATGTGACATCTGACGCCATTAACCCTTACGCGAATTTTCGATTGCTATAGGTAGGAAAGGTGGAGACTTATATGTATGCCAAGTTTGAAGAAGATCTATCGACTAAAACTTTTTTATAGATGTTGAAAGGTGGTGAGGGACATATTCCCAAAAAATATCTTTCTTCTTTTCTTATTCTCATCAATAGTACTATTAATAAAGATAAGAATTTACTGTTGGAGACAAGTTTTAAGTTTTTTATTTCAGATAATTTGTTTCTTCTTTTCTTTCTTCATCCTACTGTGTCTGTCCTTACGTTTACTTGAGACATGTATCAACTCATCAAGGTGAGGTGACAATAGGGAGAATATGGCATGTTTCCGTAAAATTATGAGTAATGTAAATCTTTTATCAATTTCATTTTCAAGATAATTTTACCTGGTGAAGAAACGAACCAACTGTAATATGGAAACAATGTAGGAGAAAGCTATTTTCCCCTCCAGAGAATGCATCAGAAATAGATATAAAAATACTTACTTCAAAGGATCAATCGAATAAACTAGCCATCATATATAAGCCGAGTATCGGACGATCGGTCGCTTTTGATATCATTTTTCATTAGACTCAGACAGGATTTGGTTTCTAATAGTGAACACTTCCATTTACTTATTTTATAGGTTTGTATCGTTGGTCATCACACATTTTCCAAACATGACACTGGTAGATTACACAGGATACCGTGAAGAAACTAAAAAATGTTGAGAGCGAGTTTAAACCCGGCGAGAAATCGACCGTGGTAATTGCAAGTGTGTGCGTATTTTCGCATTGATGTTTAAACTCAACATCTGTTATCATTTGTATATGGTAATTTCAAAGTCCTCAGTTGGATGTGAAAAGACATATAGTCCTCGTTAGGCGGTCCTAACTGCCAGTGTGTAAAAGTCCTCAGTTGGAGGTGTTTTGAAAAAAATGATCGGGCTATATTTTTCAAAGACAAAATACGTATTCGAATTAAGCATGTATATATGATGCTTTTGTGTTAATATGAAAAATAAAAACCTATTAATAAAGATGTCCTCAGCTGGCGGCGTGAAAACGTCTGTCTGTCTGTCTGTCTGTCTGTCTGTGTGTCTGTGTGTCTGTGTGTGTGTCTGTGTGTGTGTGTGTGTGTCTGTCTGTCTGTCTGTCTGTCTGTCTGTCTGTCTGTCTGTCTGTCTGTCTGTCTGTCTGTCTGTCTGTCTGTCTGTCTGTCTGTCTGTCTGTCTGTCTGTCTGTCTGTCTGTCTGTCTGTCTGTCTGTCTGTCTGTCTGTCTGTCTGTCTGTCTGTCTGTCTGTCTGTCTGTCTGTCTGTCTGTCTGTCTGTCTGTCTGTCTGTCTGTCTGTCTGTCTGTCTGTCTGTCTGTCTGTCTGTCTGTCTGTCTGTCTGTCTGTCTGTCTGTCTGTCTGTGTGTCTGTCTGTCTGTCTGTCTGTTGTCTGTCTGTCTGTCTGTCTGTCTGTCTGTCTGTCTGTCTGTCTGTCTGTCTGTCTGTCTGTCTGTCTGTCTGTCTGTCTGTCTGTCTGTCTGTCTGTCTGTCTGGTCTGTCTGTCTGTCTGTCTGTCTGTCTGTCTGTCTGTCTGTCTGTCTGTCTGTCTGTCTGTCTGTCTGTCTGTCTGTCTGTCTGTCTGTCTGTCTGTCTGTCTGTCCTGTCTGTCTGTCTGTCTGTCTGTCTGTCTGTCTGTCTGTCTGTCTGTCTGTCTGTCTGTCTGTCTGTCTGTCTGTCTGTCTGTCTGTCTGTCTGTCTCGTCTGTCTGTCTGTCTGTCTGTCTGTCTGTCTGTCTGTCTGTCTGTCTGTCTGTCTGTCTGTCTGTCTGTCTAGAGAGAACCTTTTGATAATGGTCTCACGACATCCATCTGAAAATACCGCTAGCAAATTGAGATGAAGGGAATTCAAATTACCATCCCAATTACTGAGAGGCCTTCAATATCCGGTCATAAAAGATCAGAACAATGCCGATTTGTAAAGACTCGATAAGGATTTCATGCAATTCTTTAGAAACTTAACACACTTCTAAAAATTCTATCCAATTAAAGAGCATGCGGCACACGATCTGTAAAGAATGTTTATTTCACGTAGCTATTGTTCTAAATTCAAAGGCGATTGACAATAAAGCCGTTGAATAATGGACGTTATAAAGATTGTGAGATTAACTTCAGAATGCCTTGATCATGTGAATGTATATTATATTGTATATTTATATGTTTTAACGAGAAACTTGTATAAAGACGGCTGTTTTAAGACATTTAGCCAATATTGGTGTTTCCGATCGCATGTCAGACATCAATGTAGATTCAGAGCAGTCATTTGATCGGTTTTTTGAGCCTGAAGATGATTAAATGCTTATGATTCCCGGACATTTGCCCCCCCGGACATTTGCCACCCCGGACATTTGCCCCCTTTTTGGTATAGGGCGGACATTTGCCCCCTCGCCGTAATGTAGAAGGTGGACATTTGCCCCCTCATACTATTTTTTTCAATTTGCTTGACCTGATCGTTTTAAGTTATATTTAAATAGAAATTAAAATGAAAATAATCTTTTTATCAATTTTACTCTATTAGCTCTTCCCTCCTAATCCCCTATAGGTGTTAAAATCGAGACAACGAATCAAAAACACACCGATGGCACTTGGCCAATCATGCTCATCCAACCATGAAACTTAATGAATTGAATTTATTTTTTAATTTACATATTGATCATATCTTTAATCTTATCGGTATGACAATCACCATCACTTTTGATTATGTGAGAAATAATTAAACTGAAAATGAAAAAATAAGGTAAAATCAACTTATGCACGTATATCGCCGTTTCACGGTTGGATGAGCATAATTGACCAAGTGCCATCGGCATAATAGAGCAAAATTGACATGTTAGTCTGATCAAATTATTATTTCCATTTAAATTCCTGTCTAATCATAACGGAATATGATCAGGTCAAGCAAGTTGAAAAAATAATATGAGGGGGGCAAATGTCCGCCTTCTACATTGCGGCGAGGGGGCAAATGTCCGCCCTATACCAAAAAGGGGGCAAATGTCCGGGAGGGCAAATGTCCGGGGGGGGCAAATGTCCGTATACCAATGCTTATAAATCTTACCAATTCACGGACAAGCAAATAAGATCATTCCTCCGACTTTGAGTACAACAAAGAGCTTTTGGTAAATTCATCACCCATGGACATGTTTTTTACGGAAATATAAGCATGTTTTGTTGTTATTATGAATTGATATTAACCGTTTTACATGTATAAGATGACCAGGTTTAACTTCTTTACGAAGCAATATTGCGTTGAAAAACATTCTTTTTTTTCATTTTGGAAACGGTTTTAATAAAAATTGAAATAAAATGATTCAGCTTTGTTGAGAAATATGCAAAGACAAAGTATGCATCTCGAGTCATGAATGGACTTTTTCGTCAACAAAATTTCCTTCAATTGATGACAAAACAGAAAATCAAATTAGGGATCTCTTGGGGAAAACACATAATTTACTATATTACTTTTGATTTTGTATAATTCACACCTCAATATACAGTTTCATTGTTTGTTTATTTTGTACACCTAAATCCTGATATGTATGTATCACTAAATGAAGAAAAATCATCAACTTAAAGGAAATTTTGTTCTCGTCGTCTTTTATTCTTTGAGAAAATCTAAAAGATGAACGTAAATTGCATTAATTTTGGTTTGATTAACAGTACCCCAATCAGTAACAATTATCGGAGATAATCCTGGACAAATAGGTACCTAGGGTGACTGATTATGTATGCGTTAATGGTCTCCGATAATCGGATGGTTTATACCTATGGTGTCACAGAAAAGCCTTATCTCTATACCTTAAAGGGTTAACAAAACGTAAAGTTGTATGATATAAGATGCTTGTGCTTTTTTTCTTTTTGTTTTGGATGTACACTAAAGCAGAATTTGTTCTGGTTAATTGTGATACCCTTTTCATGATGGATGAAAAGAAAGACCCAAAAGGGGTTTGTTCACAGATGTGAGTAGATTAAGAAATAGGAAATCAATTTCTATAAGACTGCACAATAGCTTACTGTAAATGAAATGCACTGATTTATAGTCTTTGGAAGGAAAACATATCGTTTTAATTCATAGAAGTGTGCATACAGTGAATTTACATGTTTTTTAATCCAAAAGCGTGACATTGCTGTTGAGATCTACCACACATAAACTGTACACACTTAGATAGTTTGGCGCTTCCTGGATCAATTATCCTTTTAATAGCTACTTTCAATTACTTTAAAACAACAATACAAAAACTGTGACGACCTTTGATTTCGACTTTCCCAATTTCTCTCCTGAAAACAAGCACCTTAAGCTGCGTGTTGCTTATAAGTGCCAGTTTTGACAATTGGAAACATCACCGAAAGATAACCACTTTCATGTTTGACTCCATGTAACCTTTTAACCAATATTTATCTAATTCATCTAAATCATTTAACGTGAATTTAAAAACAAACATAATTCATGTTTTGCCAGCTGAATTTGAACATAAACGTTTATACAGTATGAAGACTTTTTGGTTGTTTTCAAATGCTTCTGAAATATTTGGGATATATAGATCAAATAGATTTCAAACGATATCTTCTTTTGTAAAACTCTACGTTTAATGACATTCGTGTTGTTTTTATTTTAGGATGAGGTTATCTGAGTTTTACGAGTACGTAGAGCTGAAGATCGGATCAGCATTCGCCAAATACGGTGCGTTCGCATCGCGTCACCCCGTTAAAATCATCCTAGTCACCATTCTTGTGAACGGACTTCTTGGCATAGGTATGATGCGACTCGAAACGGACACCAACACGGAAAACGTGTTTCTACCACAAGGTAAAACGCCAGGCTTTTCGCTCAGACTGTATTGTTGACATATTTATAATGATATGCTCAAGTACGGATGAACGCGTTAGAATTAGCTTTAATTTTGAAAATGTAAAAGACTTTGGAGATCTATCAACAGTTTGTTTTGTTTACTCGAGTCAAATATTGCTTATGCATAACTAAGGTGAAGGTAATGTTCTCTAATTTGACTACTTAGAACGATATCCTTACAACTTTTTGGTTACATTTGAATTATATTTTTTATTTTGGAAATGTAAACGATGTGTCATTTGAATACACATTGATTGCAATTTAGATTCGCAGATTATAGATTATAGATCTGACTCTACATTCGATGGTTATCAAGGCTGGTTCCACATTTATAACACGGCCGTCAGTCTTGTAATGAAGAGAACTTTCCTTTAGGAATACTCCATGTGGAAATATTAATAGGTATAGTGTGACCATCCAAGTTGAAGTACAATTTTAGTTACATTCATTCATTGATATAGCAAATCTCTTATTGGAAATAGTTTCTTTCCAAAACTTTTTATATATTTTTCACGTGTTCATTATTTGTTAGAGTTGAGAAACACACGGACGCACCATGACAGCTTGACCCCAGTCCCCTAAATTGGGACAGAGTGCTGGCTAATATGTGTTTTGGGTAGTAAGCTTCCAATGTCTCGTCTGTGCCAGTTGATGAGAAGAAAATAAGGTGAAGATATTCACATCGAGCAGCTAATGCTGTTTGTGACATGATGATATAGTAAATATAATGAAAGCATAGGTTTTGATATTGCCAACCAACAGAATATTGTTGCTATCCTTTAGTTTAGCTCGTTCGCACACCTGTGACTGTCATGCATGCAGCTTGGGGGATAACTTAAATGGGAAAATTACAACACGCACATTATCAACTGGCTGGAAAAAGTATTGTTTATGAAATATCACAAATAATATTCATTGATTTAAAGTCGTTTTGAAAACGTTGGCACCAGAAAAGCATGCAAGCATCGATCAGTTGCTGATAGACTATATAATAAATGAAATTAACTTATTTTTATACTCCTTCATACGAACGTTGTGCAACAAAACAACAAATAAATCACTTGCACAAACGCTTTTAAAGTCTTGTCGAAAATGTTAGCACCCAAACAACAAGAAAGTAATCATTAGGTTACTGGCAATCTGTATTAAATTATGTTTGATATCGAACCGGGCAACGGTGAGTGTTTACCTGAAGGTAATTGATCCGTTAACAGTTATGTAACAGCCTATACAGCATAGTAACAATCAATAAGGACAATATCTAACATCTGCATAACTGGGCCGACTCTATAGCTCAGAGGGTATGATCTTGGACTCTCGCCCCGGCGAACCGGGATCGAATCCCACAGGAGACTATAAATCCGAAGTGGATTGTTCTAACTATGCATCCTTTCGGAAATTGTTCGTAAGATAGCGCAGTTACGAACATCGTCTCTCCCACGCACATGCAATCGGAACTACTCGGGTATTTCCGTGAGCTGTGAAATACACCTCGGATATAAGTGTAGGGTTACAATTTTCCGGGTAAATCGGCATCCGCCAATTAACACATTTTCTAAGCGTGCACGTTAAGTAGTTCAATGTGTATGGCAGTGTTGGACATCGTTTTTAATCACTTTTGATCAGTAACTCATACCAAATGGCGAACTTGTTGTTGTGACATGTATACTTGTTTCCTCAATCAAATTTAACGACTTTTTGATTTTACATTCAAGATCTATTTTGAGAAACGAAAGAAAGTGACGTCATTCTCGCGGGAAACAATATGGCGTCATCCCTATTATTTCAGAGGTGTTTTCTATTGGATAAACCCGATGTGTTCAGATTGACGCACATGGTGTGTATAGGTTACCTTGGCAACAGGTAACGTCGATATCCTCTCAGACTATAGTGTTTATATCAATATTCCATTTGGCGAAGGAAGACGCAGATTAATGCTGTTTCAGATACAAAACCCTCTCTTCATATGAAGGTTCTCATTTTGTCCAAACCGTGAAATAGAAAATGACACAGAGACGCGGTGCAGCGTCTTATAAAGGACACCAATGCTTTTTTTCGGGTGTCACCAAAAGTGACATTTTCATAATGAAAGTGAATGCAAGTTGCGTATTGCAATGGAATATACTCGGATGGCCCTCAAAAGGATCCGGACTTCAAGAGACATTGAATGTTTCATTTTGAGGAACATTATAAGATCATACATACCTCCTTGAGCAAATATGATTTAAATCATAGTTTCATATTCATTTATTCTTAATGCTTATTTTTTTACTATTGGCTAGAGGCCTTTGTTTACAACAAGGCGTCTGTATTCTTTAATCATACAAATAACGTACCATACAAAGTTCCTTAAAGCATATATGGGTGTGTCTTATTCCCCGAACTTTTCCCTTAAAATGCTGGGTAATTTTCTAAAAAAGGATTATTTTGTCGTCTGTTTTCCAAAATTTTAAACATCTGCTTAATGTTTAAGAGGAAAGGTACTCGGAGTGTAAATCAATTTAGATCACTGGACAGTAACTAATTTACTTTGCGGCTGGCCTGATCAAACTTATATGCAAAAGCATTATGTGGGTTTCAGCATTATAAAGGTTAAGATTTATTTACTCCTGTCAGGCAATAAAGACACATCTCAATCGACTCAATTGGGTCACCAACCTGTTGCCATTGAGCAGATTTACAAATTGCATAAGAAAACATATGTTTCATTCAGCTCGGGATTCTCTTACATCTAATTGATAAAAACATTGAAAAAATTGATAAGAACAAAATAGACATTATTGAAGTTGCGCTCTCAATTATTTGAGAGAAATATTTCTCGAATACATAGTGTTCACTGTCTAATGCTCATATAACCATATTTACATGTAGAACAGGGCATGTATGCTAAAACCTGAACGGAAATATGTGGAGACCAGTAGCACACATCTTATGTTCGTAAACGTAGGACATACATCACATCATGTTAATATTTTGTGTAACTTCAGGGTCCCAGGCCCGTAAAGACCAGGAGAGACTCGCGGGCGTTTTTCCCGACTTAAGCGCCACAAATTACCAAAGCTATCAGATGTCTACGCTTGGCGCATTCGCTTCCGTTCTGATTCAGTCTAAATCCGGGAACCTGTTGAATAGAGCGAGTCTGGACGAGTTATCTGCCTTGAACAACGTCATACAGGCAATCACGGCCACAAATGGGGATGGGTCAACAATTGTGGTACCTCGTTAATTTAGTTTTTTATCAATCAACTGTATATTTCATCACGCCGCATTGAAAACTCATACAGACCGAAATTGAGATTTGATACAACTTAGGAATGGAAAAGTGTGTCATTTTCCTGTTTCAATGGGGCGACAGTGGTTCAGTGGTAGAGCATCGACCTCTTTTACCGAGGGTCTCATGTTCGAATCCCCGTTAGGCGAGGTGAGAATTGCTGCGACTAACCCACAAGTCGGCGTGAGTACTGGTGAAGTATCCAGGAAGCATTACGAGAGTAAATTTTATAAGCTTCATGCTTTCGTCACAATCGATGAAAAATATATAAGTTTAGATTAATGGTTAGCCTTAAGGAAGGCGGTGGAAATATTTAGCGCTTACGGGAACGTTAAGTTTAAGGAGTTTTGTATAGGGTCCATAGGTGTAGGAGCCGGGGGGCCAGGGGGGCCGCCCCCCCCCCAATATCCAGACTAGGGGGGGGGCAGAGTATACTTTGGCCCCCCCAATATTCACAATGGAAGATGAAGATTTTTGGAAAGAAAAAATGAAAGAAATGAAATTTAACAGCAGAATTAATATAAAAGTGTATTTTGTGCTTTATTTAATACCAATTCGCCTTTTGTTACGAACAATAACCAAAACGTTTTGACGCCATCATCGCAAATGGCAATCTGAATACATCGGGGTTTTCCAATTAAATCTCTGCTCACGGAAAGTAGTTTCGACTAACGAAAACAGTGATGCAAAACGTACTCTAAGCAGTCAGCCCCTATATTGTATTTAAATATAGATTCATTTTTTATTCGAAATTTTAGACGAACTCGTGGCTGTGACAGCATGGTGGCAGTCACTTTTAGTTAATATCAATACAATATGCTTTCCGCGTGAGATCGAGACTTGGCCCATCCTATTTTCTTTTTCTATTGGTTATTTTGTCTTAACTAAGATACACATTTTCATTCGCTTTCTTTTAATTCATTTAATGATATTGAATTTGAAGACGCATGATTAGTTATGAGAAAGTTTAGGAACATTTATTCTTAGACCGGTCCTAATCTGAAGTTGGCCCCCCCCCATGTTGAAAACGCTCCTACGCCTATGGGGTCTCACACCGTGACAACAAGTTTACAAATAACATGTAGATAAAGCCATACAATTTAATGTATCTCTCTTCTGTCGCACTTTCAGTTTTCCGAAATCTGCGCCAAGTACCTAAGTGCCTGCTCGGTAGATGGTGACGTTTTCTGGTCTAACGAGTTTTTAACCGCTACTGATATCAATAATGTGACTTATCCGACCATCACCACCGCAAAGGGTACTCGGAACTACGTCAGATTTCTGGGAGGTACGTCAACACGTCAACAAAGTGATCTCCCTTTGTGGAATTGATCGCTGTCACCACAAATGTCACATAAACATCTGCTTAAAAGACAAAAAGGTCATCCGTTAATGCTTTTTTTGTAAAGATAACGGATTACTTTTTTTATTTTAAATGGTATTCCGATAGTCATTTAGGCTTGTGATTTTAAGTTCTTTACTTCAAGTACTAAGCCGCGGAGCCCCTCCCCTTTTTCATGAGTTTTCAAACTTTGTGTATTTTTTCAAAAAGTATTAACAATCTTTCTTGTAAAGATTTATGTTTTTGAAAATGAAACTCAAACCTTGCCAAAACCTGACCGTTTTCAAGCATTTGAATGTGTTCCCCTTGACAAACTTTTGTCTTTTTATATCTTACTTTAGTCTTTTAAGTTCTTACTGTTATCATGTCTAAGAAATTATGATAATTCACTGATTCGCTACCCATCTGCATATTATATGTTTAATGAAAATATTTTTTATATCATCTTTATAATTTGAGAAACGTTTTTGCTAGAGTCTAATCACTCCTTTGTTACCAAAAACTGTAAAGTGTATGTGTGCGAATGAATTGTACTGTATTGTATGCGTTGTATTACTCAAACGTTTGAAAAAACAGAAACTATTCTATACAGGTAACGTTCAAGCAAACACGACGCATTTACATGGGATGGAGTACGTCTCAATCGAATATAGATTCAGGACCGATGGTGACTACGAAGCTACCGCTCTCAAATGGGTAACATTTCCTTCGTTAATGTTAGAGTGATACCCACTCACTCGCTTTATTTGTGAACTTTTTTTTTCGTTCCTTTAAACGGAAATATTTTATGTACAGGTAAAGATGTGTCATGACATTGGCCAAATCGACTGTGCACCAGATGCTTTCCACGCGCGCTTTTTCCAATTTATTCGATTAACCCGATTTTAGAGTACTCATTAAAATCATAGTAAAGGGAAAACTTAAATAGTCTACTAGGTTATTCGATTAATAGAATATATTTTTGTTCATAAAACTTTTGATTTAAACTCTTTTAAATGCTATCAGACATACTTAATTTGGGGGGTGTCCATTAAAACCGTATTGATTGAGCAAATTGTTGAATGGATTTATGTTTAAAAATCCGAACTCTAAAACGCATTTGTATATGATTTTCATTTTTCAAGTTTCATCCTATAAAAAAAACACCATGTATATTACTTAGATACACACAAAAAAGATAGAAACACATTTTATCTGTACTTTAAATGTTTTTGTGTACAAATAAATGTATCATTATTTCAGTGTGACGCCTTTCTTGACGTCATGGAGGCATACGTAGGTATTAACTTCGACATCAAGTACGCCCACTTCAAGTCGCTTGACGAAGAACTTGACAAGAACGTGAGAGGCGATATCGCCCTGTTTTCTATCACCATGACGCTTATGATTACCTATTCTTGTTTAGCAACCTACTCTGCCAGGTAAACACGAATAACAATAGATAAGTCGACTCGTACAACAAGAGGTTCTGAGTTTGAGACCAGGCGCGGCCATTCTTATTTCCGACGTTAACTGAAGACACGCCATGTTGTATTGACTTAAGAAAACATCTCAAAGGACGTTCCTACATTTTGATTACGTACCCTTCATCCCTATTCCATTAGGACAATACACAACTCCATGATAAAGGAAAATGTGATCTCCCTCTCTGTCACCATTCCACCAATGATAACCTATTTGTGTATTGCAACCTACGCTGCCAGGTAGGCCACAAAACAGCAATAGCTTAGAGAGTTTGGAACACAAGAGTTTCTGAGCTCGAAACCCCATACGACTAAAAGCCTTCTGACGTTATATTAAAGTCAATTAAACCCCTTATACAAACTGACTTGTATAAAGATAAAGTTGCACAGAATTAATAGATGCCGAAATATTCCCTATCTTTTAATTATTCTTTGTTTTCGCATGATTAATCATGTAAGACACTATTTCAACCAAAGCGTTTTAATGTTCACCATCGCCAGTTGTCTAGTTAAATAACTTAATGGTGTTTTGTTTTTTTTCCAACCCAAACGCGACTTTTTTATCTGAGAAGTAAATTCCTCAAAGATTTAGAAATATGTCTTATTCTTAATGCGAAGTATAATTCCATATGTAATTTTGTAAAATTCCCTTCTATATAAAAATTGTCAGGAAATCAGTGTAAATATATACATGGGTATTAGAATTTATTAACAACATACGTTCCCGTTTGTGGCAATATATATATATATATATATATATATATAAAGATGTATACTAAAGAGAAGGTATTTATCATTAAAGTACAAATGCCTTTGTTTTCATGTGATGTGACATTTCGTTTCAATGGTATGTATATGCAAGGTACTTTTGTGTTAGTTTGCATGTACATCGCTTGCATTACCTTTACTTATTTTTGTATAGACATTCATATGTGCAGCAGGTACATTTGCTGCGTCTACATCGTGAAAGAATTGATACGAGTACATGTCATAGAACCTGAAGCATAAACGTTACAATCGCACATGGTGCCCAGTGGTTGTATCAACATCAGCTTAAGGTGTACTTCTTGGAGCATGATATATTCAAAGCAAACGATCACTGACCTTCTTAAAAAGTTAACATTTTTAAATAAATACTTTTGAAGATAAATACAGGATTTTCTTTGTTTTCATACTTTAAAGAGGTAGGTATTTGTCTAACGAACTAACGCTTTCCAAGCTAAACCACATCTGTAGACTGCTGAATTACATGTCTACAGCGGTTGGTAAATCAAATGTCCGTTTTGCAAAGCTTGTCCAATAATCTTTACGGACAAGGGGATTTTTTACAAAATAAAATCTAGATAATTATTCACGGACAAGTGCAGAACGTATTTGGCATTTATGAACAAGTAAACCAAAATCAGATTTCGCCACACCTGGTTTAAAGACAATTACAATTGGTTATGCAGGTGGTCGATTTGTTGTGTAGGTTGAAGACTTTCATTCACGGCACGTTGGCTATAGGTCGTAATAAATTTCTACCTTTTAGGATGACCGACCAGGTGGGACAGCGTATGTGGCTCGGGTTTGGTGGCATTGCCGCGTCCGGGCTAGCCATTGTTGCTTCGTTTGGTATTTGTGCTGCGATTGGAGTGAAATTCGTCAGTATCGTAGGTGTTGTGCCTTTTCTTATTGTAGGTAAGTGTAATTCAATTTTGACTCTTCGAAAGTGTATGCCCAGTTTCTATAGTTCGAGTCAAGCGAGATTTCGAATTATCCTTATATGGTCATATCACCTCATTAGAATAATGTAGAAAAGGCTCATTGAAAATATATATTTACGTATAAAACCATAATGAAAAACCTTTAAGCTAGTAACAAAAGGTTTGCGCAACAATCAATATATATGCAAATATTATCAAACCCATGCATAAATAATCATTTAGGAGGGTATTTTCAGCAAGGACATCATGTTTTTAAGAACTGATACTTCAAATGAATAGCAACGACTTAGGATCTTAAAATGTCCAGTCCTTAAAGGACATAATGATCAACAAATAGGCACAGATTTGTACACGTATCCTTATATACACATAAACACTTTTTAGATACCAAGGTGTCGGTAACAAATACGTATATGATTTCTGACACGTATCATTATTTAGTTCTGTAAAAGCCCTTTTCTATATACATGAGTCGGTAATTGATAAATATGTAAAGCTGATACGTATCATTAAATACTCCTCTTAAATCCTTTTTCTATATCCATGTCTCAGTAATTAAAAGATATATACATGTTGACGTGTATCCTTGTATTGAACTGTAAAATAGCCTTTCTATATCCAGGTACCGCTTACCAATAAATATATACATTTCGACACATATCCTTACAAAGTTATCTGAAAGCATTTTGTTTATATCCAGGTATCGGAATAGATGACATGTTTATCTTGCTCTCCGGCCTTTCCGGGGCCCAGAACCAGAAAACGATTGAGGGCAAGATAGCGGAGACAATGAGGGCGTCTGGGGTTGGCATCACCATCACGTCTCTCACAGACTTTATAGCCTTCATGGCGGGGGTCGGATCAGTTTTTGTGGCCGTCAAGAACTTCTGTATCTATACAGGTTTGGAAATGCTTGTTAGTCAAATAATATAAAAAGTCCCCATTCCGTAAAGGCTTAAGGTGTTGTTCTTTGTAGCATTTTTTTATACATTTAGTATACAGGTTTAAAAGTTTTGTTTATCGAATAGGTCTTTGTACACTGCCCCCTTTCATTTTTTAAATGAGTCAACGACAAAAGATTAATCGATTTATTGGAAGCCAAAGGTAGTTGTTGCTTTACATGTCTGAACTAACATTATGTCAAATATCACCATTGGCTTCTTGGCGTACAAAACGCTGTGTGTTCAATGTATATGGATGATCTGTCTTTGTGGCAGCTCAGACCAACTGGAACTATTTTGCACGGTATTTACAGGAGCCTTAGTTGACTGCTTCCTGGATAATAAACCAGTACTCGCGCCGATCTGTTGGCTAGTGCCGTCAGTATTCCCTTTGCCGCTAAAGGGGATTGAACCTGGGACCTGTTGTACACTAGTCCGACGGTGCACTACTGTCGCCCACAGATCCAGTGTTTTAAGCCCCTATATTGTGACCAAAAGTGAACCACGGATGGAGCGATCGATATTAAAGTAAAAGGTTTAAGCCAAACCCTTCCATGCTTTGTATGTTTTAGTTTTAATAACATTTGAACCGATCCATACAAACACATACCTTCATTGCAGGTGTCGCTGTGGTGTTCTGCTACATAAACAACATTACGTTATTCTGCGCCTGCATGACGATACACGAGAAGAGGGTGGAACAGAACCGCCATTACGCCACATGTCTACGCGTGAAGAAGAGGGAAGAGCTTGTGGCTGAGGGAAAATCCAACGGTTACATCATATGCTGCAGTGGACGACCACCAACCAACAGAGAGGAGGCTGAAAGTCTTGTGGATAGGCTTCCACGCTGGCTCATACCAAAGATTGTTCTCAAAGCGCCCTTCAAGATCCTGATCCTATTCCTGTTCGCTGGGTATATGGCTGGTGCCATCTATGGCTGCGTAAATCTAAGACAAGGCCTCAAATTCACCGAGCTTGTATCAGGGGACTCGTATTTCTACGCGTTTTCCGACTGGAAGGAAAAGTACTTCGTCCGACAGACCCCTGTTTCATACATCATTGATAGACCGTACACATACTCCGCCGCTATCACACAGACCACTCTCGCAGACTTTATCGCCCGAGTGAAGTTGGACCCCTATTTTGATGACACGTTTGAAATAAACTGGCTGACCACCTACAAAAGCACTCCGTATTACGACGACACATCAGAAGCTGCATTTATTGTGGGCTTACAAACGTTTTTGAGCCAGGCGGAGTTCAAACTGTATGAGAATGATGTTATAATTGATACGACAAACAGCCTTATCACTGCTGCTAGATTCCATGTGATATCTGTTGACCTTGAAGGGAGTCAAGAGGAAGGTAAAATGATGTTACGCGCCAGAGAACTTGCAGATAGCGCCTCGTTCGACTGCTTCGCTTTTCACCCAGCCTTCGTCGCCTTTGAGCAATTCGTCGCCATTCTTGGCCAGACCCTGCAGTCTGTCGGAATCGCCCTAGCCGCTGTTTTTGTAGTCACGTGCATATTCATGCCGCATCCGTTACTGATTGTCTTGGTAACGGTTGCCGTGACGATGATCATGATTGGCGTGTTCGGTTACATCTACTACATTAACGTCGCTTTGAGCAGCATCACGATGATTCACTTGATCATGAGTATCGGGTTCTCCATCGACTTCACTGCGCATGTCTGTCATGGGTTCATGATATCCGACGGGGCTAGCCGGGCTGAACGGGTGAGGCAGTCTATTGACAAGACCGGAGCGCCAATATTCCACGGAGCCGTGTCCTCTATAATCGGTGTGGTAGTTCTGTTCGCCGCCAACTCCTACATCTTCAGGACGTTTGCCGTCGTCATGTGCTTCGTGTTGCTGTTTGGCATTACGCATGCGCTCTTGCTACTTCCGGTGATCCTCTCATGGATGGGTCCCGGGCGTCTTAACTCGGTTTCCACCAATGCAGCTGCGACTTCGCGAGGACCGTCAACAAGTTACGATAAGGATGATAATGAATTGCAAGTTGACTCTGATAAAGAAAAAGCCGAAGCGATATCGAAGGACAATTTTCGATCAAATGCAGCAAAATTTACACTCGAACCACTGCCATCGCCTGGTCAGTATGACTGGACAGAAAAGCGAGATTAGCTCCGACTTAATATCAACTTATTCCATAATATTGCAATTTTAAACTATGTGAAAATCCATAATAGAAATGACAACAACAACAATAGGTCGTATTTACTTAATACTAGGATATTTTATGCGGGGATGGCGGTATTCCAATTTGTTAATCGCTAGACAAACCAATCTAAATGTATATTTGTGGAAATCAATGTCTTTAAACATAAACGAAGAATACATTTCTTTGATTACACATGGTAGAAAGAATTCTGCAAGATTATTTTAGTAGTCTACAACAGGAATATTTCCAAAGTGACATCATGAAAAATTGGTCATTTTGAGCAATGCCCAGTTTCATCCAAGTGGTTACGTTCGTATTCAGCTACATGTACGTTTTAAATAGCGCGTAGGAAGAACTTCGTATTACATTTGTCGAATTAACTTTGAGTTACCGATATGTTAAAGTATGCCGATTTGTTTCGAGTTCGTTATCATTTCATTTTACCATAACCTTAATTTTGTAATTTTCTGTATTGCCTAGTGTTGTAAGAATACATTATTTGAAATCACATAGCCTTTCTTTGCATGGGTTCAATTCAGGCTAGGGGTAAAGTTTGATTTCGTGAGCGGTAGTCTTCTGGCTGACTTTCCGAATGCTGATGGCTCTAAAAACTTGGCCAAGTCATATGACCTAGGGATCTCCTTCAATCAATAATAAGCTAAACATTGCAAAATAATTGAAAGACTTTCGACACGACATAAAACCATACGTAAACAAACAAACATCTGAGTTAATTTGACCAATGTTATATTTTAGTATGTCAAATTTCATTATTTTTGTTTAACTTTGGTCCTTTTTTTGCTTCTGTTAGTATTTTATTTATTTGTTCATGCTTTTTATATCTGATGAATGTTTACGTTATATTTATGACCTCTTCCATCGTTTATCATTGTAAAGTTTATACAGAAGCAGAATCTAGAAATTGTGATAAAAGAAAAAATGTTCATTTCACAAAATGTCTTCTTTTTCAAAATGATTTCTTACCAGTTTAGGACGCAGCTGTTACTTTTGTTTCTCGAGGGGGTTTTTCTTCGGCTTTTTTGCACAATCACAAAATTCCATATCTTTTACAATGATGATTGTATAAACACAATTCTTCATAGCCACCGACTATTTGTACATATCTTTTTTTTTAAAACCGTCGTTACAACGTCATATTTATTTATCAAGCACTGTTTTTTTTCCGTAAGTTATTTGTTATTATCATTTAATGATACCATCATAGGTTTGTATTTTCTTGTTTTTTATTTTTGCTTATTTTAAACTTATTTATTTTACATCAATTGTGAAACAAGTTCTTACAACTTATAGTAATCACTCTCGTTTCTGCTTCCTTCATACATCACCAGTAATCGCACTGAATGTGGATTATTGAAAGTTTGCAAGGCAGATCCCGCTTTTCACGGAATTCGAACCCACGACCCTCGTGTCCAGAAGCCGACGGTCTACCCCTGGACCACTGTGTTTTTTGCTTACGATTTCGTATTTAACCATAAATGTTTAACATTGTAATGTCACTGTTTTGTTACAATTGCTACATTTTTTGAAAAAGAAATGCAATGTTGATACGTCTGTGGGTTGTTTGAATAAAAGTATTTAGCAAATAAGTGACTTATTGTTTTATTATGTAATCCAATACACGATTAATTTAATCACAAACGTGAAACAGGCTACAGCCAAACTCACACATGACAACAACCTTCAACCACATACACGAGACACTCACTGATTCTAATCAATACTTTAAAACGATGAAGACTTCTCAATTAGTTTGGATATTTATGGTGGTCATGTTACTTGGTAGTTAAAGACGCTGTATCCGTATTTCGGCTACTACATGTACCAGGCCTGGGAACCACGTGGTTATAATCAAAGAGACCGTGGAAAAAACTATGGTTACTGTCGTCGATTAAAGCTACTTTAAACCGATAAGTACCCTTTCATACAGCGATTTCGTGGACGAAATGTTGCCGTCTTATAAACCGATCTTATTTACTTTTTCCCTGAGAACTGCTTCCATGTCTGAATTTAAGAAAAAGAAGACACGTTGTATTCCCCACAGCATCAGAGAACAGTCTCTTACTTATTCAAATGTCCACATGTAACATTTACCAGAATTGAAAACGTAAATAAATACATGAACATTTAATGACTATGATGTAAATTAAAATAATAGGTGAATCAGCACCAATGAATCTATCCTAATATTGAATCTAATTATATAAGTAAAGAAGACAATCTTGCAAATTGAAAACATTGCAAGTCCTTTTTACCAATCACACAATCATATGGAAAGATCTAGATCTTCCAAATATGTGCATGCGCACTGAGCTTTTGTGATTTAAACCCAGCAGCACTGATTGAAATAATTGTTTATAGTTTATTTAAACCCCGCTTGCTTTGAGTGTTTAAATATCACCTACCCTCGCTGAAAGCTTTATCTATAACTTATTCAAACCCTGTATCTAGGGTTATTGTTCATTGTTTAAAGTTAACATCAAATCAGTTACATTTTGATCCTTATACATCGTTTGCTCGGTTTTCAACAATCGTATGAGAGATGGGACGATAGTCAATCCTTACATAAGATTTAACCTGTTCACGTAATTTGTATGGGCCAATACTCTAAAGTTGAGGTAATGCCAGGTGTGCTGTTTAGGGAAAGCTTAAGTAAACAGGTTGGATTATGTTAACAAATAATTCATTGGCTGGCAGAGCTAGGGTGATATAAGCTCAAACGAAAATCTATCATGACACCTTTCGTGTATAAAGAAATAAAATATCATGGTTATGATTATGGTTAATGAATTTGTTGATACTTCGATATAAACATGCGGAAAAATAGTAATTACCCCCGTGTCGCTGATTGTGTCATGGATGGGTATCTAGCACATACGCATTGGTAGGTTTGGTACAGACTCTAAACTAGGATCGACGAACAAACAAAGCACTGTAATGGACCGTTCAAATGCCGAATTTTCGACAAATCAGAATAAAGCGTTACATTCACTTCATCATAGTTTATTTGTTATGCTTCACAAGTGGTTCTTTAACGACGGATTGAAAAGGTAGCTGGTCGGGAAGAGATTTCGATAATGGCATGTAGATTTGCACGCGTAGATATCCAGAATAGATAAAAAAAATGCAGTTTACACGCGTTCTACCCCTTTCCAAGCCCAAAAACTATAACAAGGTAGTTTTTGTCGTACATACCACGAGCAGTTAATTTAATAACATCAAGTCAACAGAGTGATATGCTCGAAGGGAAAGTGAAACTGTATACATTTAAGGCTTCCCCGCTTATTAAAGATGGTAGAAGATCCAAATGCTAACTACCTGAACGGTTCATCAAGTTTGGTAAATTCCATTTGCCAGAAGAGCTTGCAAGAGCCATTGTTTTTCCAAGTCAAACGGGAGTCTGTCCCATGAAAATCCTTAGCTAGCCCTTCGTGAGATTTGAACCAAGATTGAGAGAGGTCATGTGATTTCAAATCTTTGCACTTAACACAAGTCCACTTAACTGTCAATTATTAAGAGTGTGTTTGATAAGTATATATTACCTATATTAATACCAAGACAGTATGTAAAATACAAGCATGAAATCATTTTGATCTGTATTGTTCTGTCAGTGGCAGTAGGTATCTTGCACTCATTCTTTTTACAATCCATGCACGTGAACCTGTAACAAATTAAGAAAATACCTATGATTTACCTCTTAAAAATAAACAAATATTCTCCCTCATAAAAAATATTAAGGGTAAATAATCATGTATATTGCTTAATTCCACTTTTGTTAAAACTCGGTGTCCATGCCATGGTTCTTAAAGACATAAGTTAAAAAAAGTGATTTAAGTGATTAATGCAAATAAAACTTCAAATTGTGTCTTTATCAAGTTCAATGACTAAACAACTAACTGCTTTCATTGAACATATTAAAATAAAACAGATGTTTTAATATAAAATATGTTTTTCTTTTTATGTCCAAGGTCATATGGAAGAACTTATACATTTAATATCATCGTGTTGACTAGAGGATCTTTATAAATCCCTCCACGACCAGTATGTTTAGTACCAACAGTATATGCAGGGTTTCCCCTTTACCCTTTGATTTATCCCATTTTGGGGGGACGTTTTACCCATAACATATGGAATTGTAAATGAAAAAAATAATGATCTTTAGGGGTCATATCCAATTATTTAAGGTCATTTTCTATATACCTTGGGGTCATGGAAAATCCTAATGTGATGTGTCTTATATTTCATGAGATACTACATAAAGAAAGAGTTTCGTACTTGAGCTAACTCGTACCCACAAAAAACGTGTCACTACTTACCCACATATTGGTCCATACATAATAACAATCGTTGACCATATCAGTATAGACAAAACATTTACTTGATATTATAATCAATACGACCGACATACAGCAAGCTTCTTCTGTCTTCCACACTAACCATATCACATTACCTACAAAAACATGGTCAAATTGGGCATCTCACTTTTATAGAGGAAACATTCAAGTTATAAATGATATGTTAACCTTTTTCAAATGAACACTAGGACTCTCTAATACGCCGTTACACAGTGTGAACTACTATTATTCACAAGCTGTTACTCTATCGCAGTAATTTCTAACATCTCGCACTGACTCTGATTTATGCGTCTAAGAATCTTTTTTTCTAGACTGTGTAAATGGAAGTTTGGGACAAATAGTTAAAGTAACTTTTAGGATGCGGTCGGCAATGTTGTCATGGTAGATACATATCAAACACGGATGCCGTGAGAAATATTTCAAGCGATTCAATAACTGTAGCGTAGACTGACGCCGCCATATTGGAAGTAGCTTGTGAAGCATAACAACGGTAACTAGGCGCCGTCAAGTATTTGAAAATTCGTGGAGCGGTTCATACATTAACGAAATACAACTGTGTTGTTTGTTGGATAGAATAACAAGACCACTGTTATAAGAAATACAATATACTTCATACTTAACTGAACTATACACAGGTTAACTATTTTGATTGGAATGTGATACCGCCGTAGACTGCGATGCTTGTTTTCCAGCAGCGAATAATTTCTCGAATGCAGGAAAAAAACAAAATAAAGGATAAAAAGGCAGTTTTGTTTTCATTTCTCAATTTCATTTGCCCTTTTCTCGTGACACTTCAATTTACGTTACATCCTGGTTAAAGCATACCTTAACCCATTACCAAACAATAACGACATTTGACCAGTTTGTTGCAGGTCAGTGAAATATAATTTGTTTCCAAAATATGTGGCTGCACACAATGATTGCTTACAATGATTGTTGTGAAACGAACATGCACGCAAAACTTTAACCAAAGTTTTCTAAGTACAAGAGACCGCATAGTTTCTTTAATTCAAAATGAGCAATGTGAAACTTGGTCAGGAAACTTTAATTATGACCCCGGATACATGTGTTAATCTTGTGTCAACCCATTCCAAACAGCAGTTAATGAGATACAAACTTACACGTAAAAGCTTTACCAACCTTTTTAAAGTACAAAAAGCCGCAAAATTTGCTAAAACTCAATATAAGAGATTTGAATCTTTGTCCTGAACCTTACACTATTACCCTTAATGATCCTGGACGTCATACACTAACTATATATAGGTAAAAAGTAGAATTTGCGTATGGTATTCAGCTATGCTTCTAACAAATATTCATTGAAAGAAATCGCCGAAATCGCGATATAATGAAGATATTGACGGAAAACCCCCACGACCTCGACTTTTGTATGTTACTACAGCTATATGGTAATAAGTTTCGTCATGTGGGCTGTCAAGTGCCTGTCACGTGACGATATGTCACGTCACGTGACCTAACTAAGAAGACACTAGCGTCAGCGTCCATTTTTGTTTTCGTGTAGTCTAAGTATCACGTAAGCGTCAGGTGACCGGTTGATCATAGCTTGACGCTATATTTAGATTATGTCGGATTTCCCTCGGATTTTTATAAAATGAAAAATGTCAAAATTCATCTTATATGCTATTGGTTTCTCTGCTGAAATGTTTAATTTCGAAAGTTTCAAAAAATAATCCTATGACGGACAGAAACTTTAACAAATGTGTGAAGTATCAACCCATACCAATCAGTAGTTAATAAGATACAAACTTGCACGTCACAAAAACGTAACCAATGTGTGACGCCGACAGCGACGCCGACATTGACACTCGGATGAGTAGTATAGCTTTCTTTTTTCTTAGAATAGTCGAGCTAAAAACTCCCACATAAATCCCACTGTATGCACTTGATCACACATGCCATTCACTACATCATATCAAACCTGCTATACCAAAGGCCTTTTTCACTTTATAATCTTCATTGATTGAAAGATGAAATGCCCCATTTAAAATGTGATTAAATGTATTTATTTTTTATTCGTGCCTCTTGAGACGATTGCGTTATTCCATTTTAATCTGTCTTTCCTATTTCAAACAAAGAAGAACATATAGTGAAAACAGGGAAATCATAATTCAAGTATTTTCACATTTTCAAACCATAGCCCAATTAGTGACAGGTGTGTTAGAATAGAGTTTTATGAAGTATTGTTTGGCTCTTACTTGTTCGCGCCATGTAAGAATACCGATAGTACAACAAACAGAAATAACCGCTTTAATGTGAACGAAACAGGAAGTACATTTACAAGGGGAGTTTTACCGGTCCTTTCGTTCATATAATTTGCAGGTTTACGTTCCATCACCAGTTTGCAGATATATATAGATTAGAAGAACCTGTCTGTCATGCAACGTTAGTAAAACAGTCGGCGTAATTTATTGAATATATTTGTAATAAGAGTAATTCATCCTTTTTTCAGAAAAGTTTATTCAAAATATCGTATAGAAACTATATTTTTGTCTCGTCAATCTTGTCGACTTTTGTTACTTTCAATCTTCATCGTTCGTAATTTTCGTTTGGAGGATTGGTTAAGCATGACTGCCACTCAAACTATTGGCACTGTTTGTGATTAAGTAGCAGACGAATCATGAAACAGATATGACAAGCCGATTCATTGCTCGAAACAAGTAGCTTCTGGTTTTCTCACAGCTATTGATTTTAATCAACGGAATTGTTGTATTTCGTATCATTTGATTGTCGTCAGCTGATGCTTTTAAAAGTGCATATTGTAAAAATATGGACTCCACTCTAAACATGTCATTACATCTGTATCCGTTTAAATGCACCCGTATCTTTTTTCCTTTTTATTTAACCCGATATCGCATGGACGGTTTAATTCTATTTTCCTATTTTGTCGTCTGTTGCTGCTTTCAAATGTGCATTTTGTAAAAATATGGACGCCGCTCTTAACATTTCCTTACGTTTCTATTCGTTTAAATGCACCGTAACCCTTTTACTCTATATTTTAATCTATGCTGTATGGACGTTTTAATTGGCGATTCGTTTTAATCTTATCTCCCTTTACAATCGTCTGCTGCTGCTCTCAAATTCACAAATGGTTAGAACATGGCCGCCACTCTAAACATGTCCTTACATCTGTATCCGTTTAAATGCATCCGTATCATTTTTCTATTTTATCTAACCCGATATCGTATGGACGGATTAATTCTATTTTCCCATTTTGTCGTCTGCTGCTGCTTTCAAATTCGCAAAGGGTTATAACATGATCGCTACTCTTAACATTCTCTATACCTGTTTATTCGTTTTAATACACCTGACTCCTTTTTTCCCTCTACATGTATATAGTAGCCTATACTGCATGAACAGTTTAACTTTAGCCTTCGTCTGTGTCGTCTGCTGCTGCTTTCAAATTTCAAATATTTCTTGTACATGTTTATTCGTTTTAGTGAACCGGAAGCAGACGGTTCAAGAATTGATTGTGAAAAAACGATGAATTGCTCGAAACAAGCTTTTTCCTCGTTTTGACAAAAATATTTCTTCCCCGTTCTACACTAAGATTGAATTTACATATATGTCGTCTGCTTATTTGTGTTTTTGTTATATCGTGTAATGGCGGTTAGAACAAAGAAGTACTTTTAAATGTTGAACTTTACGTATAGGAGTTACTACGCAACTTGAAGCCAAGTTTGACCAACCCCGGGGTAATTTCCAATACAAAATATAAAACTCTTGTTATTAAAACAATAAATCTGTCAAAGCTTTTAACGCACCATTTTGGCATACCCTCTTTAAAGGTTCTTGTTCACAGATATGAGGAAACTTGGACATTAAAATTGTATGGCTTTGAAATGGTATTGCAGATGTACAGTGGTATGAGACGTATACGTAATGGAGATTAGACATTCGGAGTAAAATACATGTACGCGAGTTTTTAAAAAGTTAAAAATAAATGTATTCAGATAGAAAAAAAGGTTATGTACAATGGTTTTTAAATCTGTCTCATAACTTCGTTACATCTTTAGATATCCTGATATATTATGAATAAATTTTGCGTAAAGTTATTATTTCTATCTAACATTATACTGCAATACAAAAACTGTATTTTTTCAGCGTGTTTTTATTTTGACTTGAAAAGTGTCTCATATATGAACAAGCATCTTTAAACCACTTTTAACTCGTAAGAGGAAGTTGTTGAGTCGGGTTTTATTACGTTGAACGATACACGAGCAGTGTTTAAGCAGGTCGAAGTGAATAAGCATATAAATGTAGATGTAGGAAACATTGGATCGTCATCGTGTGTGTACATAGTCACGGCATAAGGTAAGAATTTCTTTAATCAGAGTAGTCTCTTTATAGTAAATTTAACGGATTTTTTTAAACAACCCGTTTTGATTCTCACATCCAGATAAATTAATAGTCTGGTGACAACAAAATCTTTTGTATTTGATTGATTATCCGATCTTTAAGAATTCCTACAGATGATTCCGGTCGTAACTAAATTCGAATTCAGAACTCCCGATCTGAAGGTCGAAGTCTGAAGCCTGGGTTGTCTTGCTGGAGACAAGTCGCAGTTCGATTCGCGCCGCCATTTAGAACTTGTCCACACTCGTGATTTGGGTTGTCAACAAACATTAGCGTTATTAGTGCGTTGTATATCCCGCAGACAGCGATTCCATTGATATATAATTGGGTAGGGAAGAATGAGTCATTTGACGTTAACGTCTTTTTAAATGTGTGTATTTCTCTTTAATTATGCTCGTAGTTCAAATGTAATGTGAGTCTGTGTGTGGGGTTGTGGTTGAGGGTGTCGTTGGGGTGTGTACATCTGCGTGTATTAAACTTTCAAGAAACAAGGTTTCCGAATTGCGTTTTTTGTTAAACACCGAGTGTGAAGGTTGTGCTCTTCAAAATGTATCCCGGACGTTTTTGGTATAGAACGGACCTTGACCCTCTTGTCGTATTGTAGGGGGGCAGGCATTTGCCCCTCCGACCAAGATTTTTCTTAATTTGCTTGCAATCTGATCTTATTCCGTTATATATAACTGGAAATTAAAATGGTAATAATATTTATATCAGAATAACACAGCTTCGACCCAGATTTTTACTAGTAATAAACTCCAAGAAATATTTCGTCACTCTAGGCAAACATTCCAAAACAAAGAAGACATAATCTATCGGTATCGATCCTTTCAATTTGCTTGGGTTTGACAAAGGTAATAACATTTGATTACGAGAGAAATAATTAAACCGAAAAAAAAATTAACGTCGATTCATCTGAGCGGACTTGTGAACGTACAACGACTTTAACTGGCATGAAGTTTTCCGAAGATAAGAAATTTATTGTATAAAACATCCGAAATATAAAGTTGGTTAATTCTGATAACAGAAATGAAGAAAAAATATTAGGTGGCAAAAGTCCTCTACATGACGGCAAAGGGACAAAAGTCCCCCTTCCCATACCAAAAAGAAGGCGGACAATATCCGTATACACTTCTATAAACAAACCAAATGGATACAATTTTTAGAATACAGTTACATCTGTTCATTGAAGAACATCGTAAATGACTGCGCGGATCATGTCTTCCTATACAATTGACCAGTGCAACGTACAATAGACGAACTAGATTGCATAATTGTTCCCTAAACAGCGACACTACTCCTTCCTAATTTTGGCCACAGCGAAATAAAGGGGCAATGTCATTCGGTTATAAGGATTGACTACCAGCCCATCTCTACCCCCATTGTTTTAAACCGAGTAAATGATACATTATGATAAAATGACATCCATTCAGTGAAAAACATATAGTTTATAACTGAGCAGGTTTAATTTTTGTATAAACACCCGCATTACTTCTGCAACATTACATAAAACTATATAATCATTTCTCGAGCGAAAAGTGTTATAGCGGGACTCTCTTTTGATTACGGATACAAAAGGTGTTCCTCGTGAAAGGAAATTACCAGACGTTAAATTGCCCTAACATGTGTATGCAAGGTATACTTGTGCAAAGCTCCGACAGACAAATACCCATTGCCTACGTTAACTGTTATAAGATGATTGTCCGACAATCATAAAGCTGGAGGTATTAAAGATAGGATTCTTATTTAACTACCCAAAGTTTGTTTGATTATGGCTACATTATCGCCAGGAATTCGGCTAGGGTACTACCTCTCATTAAAATCCAGTTACCTCCACCGAGGTTCGAACCCAGAGAGAGAGAGAGAGGCCTAATTCAGTTCTCTTACCACGAGAGCACTGAGGTCTTTAATCCAAAGTTGATGTTTGATAAGTACCATAACAGAAAGAGCACGTTGTTCATTCTGGTCAACTTGAGTTTGGGGAAACATTTTATAACTACGCAGCAGACATACGGATGCAGCGTGTGATCTTCTTCAAATACCAGTAGCCTTACCCCCATGACTATCCAGAATAATTGAGAAGACTTTATCGTTTTAAAGTTTTGATTGGATGTAGTGAATGTCATGTGTGTGGTTCAATGTAGGAGTCATGTGTGTGTTTGGCTGTAGCCTGTTTCACTTATGGGATAAATCGTGTACTGGGTTACATGGTAAAACAACGAGCCACTTACCAATATTATTATTGTTTTCAAATCAAAAGACCGACTGTCAATTCCATTTCCAAAAAAAATGTAAACATTATATTCAAGGAACAATCTAAAAGTAGTGTAGTCAATACACGGTATTATTTCACATGTAGTGACATTCAGCAACAAACTTTTCTCGTGCATATTTATATAAGAGTTTCCTTACCAAATAAAAAGTGTGTTTGTTAAGCGATATTTCTATCATGCCTTTTCGTTCAACAGAGGTTAGCGCTAGATACAACCTCTACACGTACACCAGTTTGAAAAGAAAATGGACATTATACAGGGTATTTGTAGTAAACGGAAGAGTTTTATTTAGTTTAAACACGTTTAAAACTATAGGAGACAAACAATTTTACCTTTGTTTTCACGCATAACGTTCGGTTAAAATTTAAAGGCTATTTGTGAAGATAATGACACAGCAGCTGTAACGTTTTGTCGATTTGCAGGATCGATTTCGGCAAATATTACATCCCAGCATTTCAGAACCTCTAAACAACCGACGTACGATAGGAAATCTTCTGATTTTGATATCTATATTGCAATTGTGATTGATTCTTGTGTTTACCTGATTAAGATGATATACATACCGTCTCGTTGAAAGTGTATATGCACCGCTGAACATATATATCACACTGTTCTAGATGTTTTCCATTGCCAACTATCAACTTACGCATTCGTCTAGTAACTTAGGCTGTAGAAAGCATGCCTGAAAATAGTTGTCTGAGATTAAAAGTTCCTTTACAAGATTTTAAAGATACTTTGGGAATTAAATGTCCTTTTTGGTTTGTATAATGAACACTAATTTGATGGGAAATTATTTCTTAACCATAACGGCACAACAGGTATATTGTTAAATGAAACGCATGGTTAAATTGATAGAAAATACCCATGAAAATAACATTCTTTTCTGTTCTATGATAGAAACCAATTAGGAAAATATACCTTTTTTATACTGTACCTTGTAAAGATGTTGTAAAAAGATGTGAAATAAGTAATGAAAAAAAAGATGAAATAGACTGATTAATAGTCTTGGAAGAAAAACATGTCGTTTTAATTAATAAAAGTGTATTTGCATTGAATTAACATGTATTTTAATCCAAAAGTGTAACTTTGCTGTTGAAATCTACCACACATTAAATGTACAAACTTAGATAAAACGGCTTCTGGATTAACTATCCTTTCAATAGCTACTTTAAATTTGTATAAACAGCAATACCAAAACTGTATTGCCCAAACGACGTTTGATTTCGACTTTCACAATTTCTCTCCTGAAAACAAGCACCTTAAGCTGCGTGTTGCTTGTAAGTGCCAGTTTTGACAATCGGAAACATCACCGAAAGATAACCACTTTCATGTTTGACTCCATGTAACCTTTTTAACCAATATTTATCTAATTCATCTAAATCATCTCACGTGAATTTTAAAACAAACATAATTCATGTTTTGTCAGCTGAATTTGAACAAAAACGTTTATACAGTATGAAGTCTTTTTAATTGTTTTCAAATGCTTCTGAAATATTTGGATATGAAGATAAAATATATTTCAAACGACATTTTCTTTTGTAATACTCTACGCTTAATGCCGTTCGTGTTGTTCTTGTTTTAGGATGAAGTTATCGGAGTTTTACGAGTACGTAGAGCTGAAGATCGGATCAGCGTTCGCCAAATACGGTGCGTTCGCATCGCGTCACCCCGTTAAAATCATCCTAGTCACCATTCTTGTGAACGGACTTCTCGGCATAGGTATGATGCGACTCGGAACGGACACCAACACAGACAACGTGTTTCTACCACAAGGTAAACGCCAAAGTTTTTCCCTAAGGCTGTTTTTCTGACATATTTATAATAATATGCTCAAGTATGGCTGCACGCTTTAGAATAAGCTTTAATTTGGAAATGTAAAAGATGTAGAGTTTAATAAACAGTTTGTTTTGTTTACGAGAAATAGTTGCACGAGGGAAACATTGCATTGTTTTATTTATTTGGGAAATGTAAACGATGTCTCACTTGAATACATATGTATTGCCATTTTGATTCACAGATTGTAGATCTAGCTCTATATTTGATGGTTATTAAGGTTGGTTCTGTGTTCCAACATTTATAACACGGCCGTCAGGGCCTTAATGAAGAGAACTTTCCTTTATGAATATTCCATATGAATATATTAATCGGTATATTGTGGCAACCCAAGTTGAAGTGCAATTTCAGGTACGTTCATCCAATATAACATCAATTCTCTTGTTAGAAACAATTTCTTTCCAACACGGCTTACATCTTTTTCACGTGTTCATTATTTGTTAGTGTTGAGGCGGATGGACGGACGCACTATGACAGCTTGAACCAACCAAGCACCCCCAATTGGGACGGACTGCTCGCTAATATGCGTGTTAATAGTTAGTCGTCAGTGTCTTGTCTATGCTAGTTGAAAATTAGAAAATAAGGTGAAGATATTCACATCGAGCAGCTAATGCTGTTTGTGACATGACGATATAGTAAATATAATGCAAGCATAGGTTTGATATTGCCAACCAACAGAATCGTGTTTCTATCCTTTAGTTTAACCAGCGTTAAGTTGTTGGGAAACTTTATAATAAATCACATTATTCTATATGTTAACTCCTACTTACACGTGTTATGCAGCAAAACAACAAATAAATTACTTGCACAATTGCTTTTAAAATCTTGTCGAAAATGTAAGCACCCAAAAAACAAGACATTAACCATTCGTTTAATGGCAATCTATATTATAAATTATGTTTGATATCGAACCGGACAACGGTGAGTGTTTACCTGAAGGCAATTGATCTTTTAACGCAGTTATGGACTTCGTCTCTCCCACGAACATAGCGTGTAAATGTAAACTTGGCAACACGTAACGCCGATATCCCCTCAGACTAGAGTGTTGATAATGATATTCCATTTGGAGGAGAAAAGCGCAGATTAATGCTGTTGCAGATGCAAAACCGTTTCTTTACATGAATGTTCTCATTTTGTCCAAACCTTGAAATAGAAAACGACACACACACGCGGTGCAGCCTCTTAAAAAGCATACCAATGCTTTTCCGGGTGTCACCAAAAGTTACATTTCATGATGAAAGTAATTGCAGAAGAGCTTTAGAAGGACGCCGTCCCAGACTTCAAGAGACCCGGAATGTTTAATTTTGAAGAACATTTTAAGATCATATATACTTTCTTGAGCAAATATGATTTGAATGGCAGTCCCATAGTCATTTATTTTTAATGCTTATTTTTGAACAATGGGTCAGGGGCCTATGGGTACTATACTACAAAACATCTGTATTCTTAATCATACACACAATGAACCATACAGAGTTCCTTAAAGCATATTTGAGTGTATCTTAGTCCCCGGTCTTAACCCTTAAAATGCTAGGGGATTTTCTGAAAAAAAGGTTTTTGTGTCGCTTGCTATCCAAAACATTTGATATCTGCTTAATTTTGACGAGAAAAGATACTCAGAGTGCCACAGAGGTTAGACCACAGGACAGCCACACATTAACTTTGAGGCCTAGATCCAACTTGTTTGCATAAGTATAAAGTCGGTTTAGCTTTATATACTCCTGTCACGCAATAAAGACACATCTAAATCGACTCAATGGAGTCACCAACCTTTTGCCATTAGGTTGATTTACAAACTGCAGAGGAAAACATAGGTTTCATTTAGCTCGGGGTTCTCTTACATTTAATTGATAGAAAACATTGAAAATATAGATTAGAACAAAATATATACTATGGCACTTACGATCTCAATTATTTGAGAGAAATATTTCTCGAATACATAGTATGCACTGTCTAATGTTCAAGTAACTAGATTAACATGTAGAAAAGTGTGTGCATCCTAAAACCTGAACGTAAATATTTGGAGACCAGTATCGAACATCTAGTATTCTAAAACGTAGGACATAAATCACATCATGTTGATATTTCGTGTGAATTAAGGGTCCCAGGCCCGTAAAGACCAGAAGCGACTCGAGGGCGTTTTTCCCGACTTAAGCGCCACAAATTACCAAAGCTATCAGATGTCTACGCTTGGCGCATTCGCTTCTGTTCTGATTCAGTCTAAATCCGGGAACCTGTTGAATAGAGCGAGTCTGGACGAGTTATCTGCCTTGAACAACGTCATACAGGCAATCACGGCCACAAATGGGGATGGGTCAACAATTGTGGTAGGTAGTTCGTTTTTTTTATTAATCAACTGGATATTTCAGCACGCCGCACTGAAAACTCATACAGACCAAAATTGAGATTTGATACAACTTAGGAATGGAGAAGTGTGTCATTTTCCTGTTTCAATGGGGCGACAGTGGGTCAGTGGTAGAGCGTCGGCCTCTTGTACCGAGGGTCCCAGGTTCTAATCCCCGTTAGGCGAGGTGAGAATTGCTGCGACTAACCCACAAATCGGCGCGAGTGCTGGTGTAGAATCCAGGAAGCAGTCATCGAGAGTAAATTTAATACACTTCATGCTTTCTTTACAATCGATGTGAAATATGTAAGTTTTAACTAATGTAAAGCCTCAAGGAAGGCGATGACAATGTTTAGCGCTTACGGGAACGTTAAGTTTAAGGAGTTTTGTATAGGGTATCACACCGTGATAACAATTTTACAAATAACATGCAGATAAACTCATACAATTTAATGTATCATTCTTCTGTCGCACTTTCAGTTTTCCGATATCTGCGCCAAGTACCTAGGTACCTGCTCGGTAGATGGTGACGTTTTCTGGTCTAGCGAGTTTTTAACCGCTACTGATATCAATAATGTGACTTATCCGACCTTCAACACCGCAACGGGCACTCGGAACTACGTCAGACTTCTTGGAGGTACGTCATCACGTCAACATAGTGATCTCCCTTTGTGGATTTGATCGCTGTCACAACAAATATCAAATAAACATCCTCTTATAACATGGTGGTGTCACCCAAAAGGTCATCCGTTAATGCTTTTTTTGTAAAGATAACGGATTGGTTTTTTTTATTCTACATGGTCAGGAATCTATACAAGAAGACACTATTAGTAAATGAACCATTTTATCCGGTAGAGACTTAATGAAAATGTTGTGGTGGCAGCGATCCATGGGGCGTAGCAAGGGGAGATAATTGTAAGGAGTTTGTTGAATTTAACGCTATCCGAATGATACAAGAAATGAATTTGACGTTTACGTCTCACTGCTTATCTGAATCATACAGGCGTTTCGTTTCGATTATTGCATAAGTATCATATTCCATTGTTATATATGTTTTACATCACGTCAACATTATTTGAAATATTTTTCAAAAATAATTTGCAATATGTTGTTATGCCCCTTTCTTGATGATGGAGAAATACCCAATACTAATTTACCAATAAAGTCTGATTAAGTCGTGCAGAACCATCGGTATTCCGATAGTCATTTAGTCTTGTGATTTCAAGTTCTTTCAAAATAACTTTCAAAATATGTGTATTCTTTTTAGATAGCATAAACATTCTTTTTTATAAAATTTCCGTTTTTGAAAAATGATGAAACTTAAACCTTGCCAAAAACCTGAACGTTTCGAGCATTGGGATGTGTCCCTTTTGACGAACTTTTGTCTTATTATTTCCAACTTTAGTCTTTTAAGTTCCTTCTTTTATCGTGACAATATTGAATTGTACCGTATTGTATTGTATTACTCAAACGTTTGAAAAAACAGAAACTATTCTATATAGGTAACGTTCAAGCAAACACGACGCATTTACAAGGGATGGAGTACGTCTCAATCGAATATAGATTCAGGACCGATGGCGACTACGAAGCTATCGCTCTCAAATGGGTAACATTTCCTTCATTCATGTAAGAGTGATACCCACTCATTCGCTTGCTTGATACATGTTCATATGTTTTCTTTAAATGGAAATAGTTTATGTACTGGCAAAGGAGTGTCATGTAATTGGCCAAATCGACTGCGCACCAGATGCTTTCCACACGCGCTTTTTCTTGCGCAATTAGATTAACCCAGTACTTAAACCGTTTTAAATGCTATGAGACTTACCTTATTTGGAGGGAGCGGTTCCATTAGAACCGTATTGATTTGGCAAATTGTCGAAGGGATTAATGTTTAAACATCCGGATTCTTAAATGCATTTGTATATGATTTTCATTTTTCAAGTATCATTCCATAAAAAGACACCATGTTTATCACTTTAATACACCAAAAAAGGTAAACACACCCTTTATCTGTACTTCAAATGTTTGTGTGCACAAATAAATGTAACATTATTTCAGTGTGACGTCTTTCTTAACATCATGGAGGCATACGTAGGTACCAACTTGGACATCAAATACGCCCACTTCAAGTCGCTTGATGAAGAACTTGACAAGAACGTGAGTGGTGATATCGCCCTGTTTTCTATCACCATGACGCTTATGATTACCTATTCCTGTTTAGCAACCTTCTCTGCCAGGTAAACACAAATAACAATAATTCAGTCGACTCGTTCAACAAGGGGTTCTGAGTTTAAGACCAGGCGCGGCCATTCTTATTTCCGACGTTAACTGAAGACAAGCCATGATGTATTGACTTAAGAAAACATCTCAAAGGACGTTCCTACATTTTAATAAGGGCAACGTTCTCCCTCTCTGTCACCATACCACCAATGATAACCTATTTGTGTGTTGCAACCTACACTACCAGGTAAACCACAAAACAGCAATAGCTTAGAGAGCTTGGAACACAAGAGTTTATGAGCTCGAGACCCCATTCGACTAAAAGTCTTCTGACGTTAAATTGAACTCAATACTACCCCTTATACAAATAGACTTGTATAATGATAATGTTGCACAGAATTAATAGATGCCAAAATATTCCCTACCTTTTAAGTATTCTTTGTTTCCCATCATTAATCAGAGTTAGACGCTTTTTCAACCAATGCCTTTTTATGTCCACCATTGTCAAGTGTCTAGTTAAATAACTGTATGGTGTTTCGGTTTTATTCCAATCCAAAATCGACTTTTTTATCTGAGAAGTAAATTCTCCAAAGATTTAGAAATATGTCTTATTCTTAATGCGAAGTATAAATCCATATGTAATTTTGTAAAATTTACTCTAATATTTAGGTGTATATATATGTCAGTGTATATATATACATGTGTATTAGATTTATTATCAACATACTTAAGGAATGATCTATAAATTTTGCTTCTTGAAATGTGTTTATTGGTGTGGGTGTGTACGTGGGTGTGTGTGTGTAGGGGGTGTACATGTACATGTTTATATGTAAATTCCATTTATGTATATAAAGATGTATACCAACGAGAAGGTATTTATTATCAAAGTACAAATGTCTTTGTTTTCGTGTGATGTGACATTTCGTTTCAATGGTATGTATATGTAACAAAGTTTTTTTTGTGTAAGTTACAAACAGAAATAAAACATATTTCTCTTTATCTATCTACATGTATTTAAAGATATCGTCCACGTCGTGAAAGAATTGGTACCTGTCATAGAACCTGCAGCATAAACGTTACAATAGCACATGGTGCCCAGTGGTTGTATCAATATCAGCTTAAGGTGTACTTCTTGGAGCATGCTATATTCAAAGCAAACGATCACTGACCTTCTTAAAAACTTTATCTTTCTAAATACATTCTTTTGAGGATAAATACAGGAAACGTTTTGTTTTCATACTTTAAAGAGCTAAGTATTTTCCTAACTAATTAACGCTTTCCAAGCTAAACCACATCTGCAGACTGCTGAAATACATGTCTACAGCGGTTGGTAAATCAAACGTCCGTATTGCAAAGCTTGTCCAATAATCTTTAAGGACAAGCGGATTTTTTACAAATTAAAATCTAGATAATTAATTACGGACAAGTGCAGAACGAATTTGGCATTAATGAACAAGTAAACCAAAATCAGATTTCGCCACACCTGGTTTAAAGACAATTACAATTGGTTATGCAGGTGGTCGATTTGTTGTGTAGGTTGAAGACTTTCATTTACGGCACGTTGGCTATAGGTCGTAATAAATTTTTACCTTTTAGGATGACCGACCAGGTGGGACAGCGTATGTGGCTCGGGTTTGGTGGCATTGCCGCGTCCGGGCTAGCTATTGTTGCTTCGTTTGGTATTTGTGCTGCGATTGGAGTGAAATTCGTCAGTATCGTAGGTGTTGTGCCTTTTCTTATTGTAGGTAAGTGTAATCCAATTTTGACTGATCGAAAGTGTATGCCCAGTTTCTATAGTTCTAGCAAAGCGAGATTCCGAAATGTCCTAATATCCGTATAGCCCTTTATAGGTCATATTACCTCATTAAAATAATCTTTGAAAATATATATGTAGTATTATTTACGTATAAAATCATAAGGAAAAACCTTTGAGCTAGTAACAAAAGGTCTGTGCAACGATCGATATTATGCATTATCAAATCCATTCATAAGTACTCATTTAAGAAGGTATTTTCAGCAATGAAATTATGTTTTTAAGTATCCATACTTCAAACGAATAGCAACGACTTAGGATATCAAAATTTCTAGTCTTTAAAAGACATATAAATAAAAAATTAGGTACATATTTTGATACGTATCCTTATATACACATGTAAACACCCTTTTTATATACCAAGGTGTCGGTAACCAATACATATATAAATTCTGACACGTTTCCTTATTAAGTTCTGTAAAAGCCCTTTTCTAAATTCATGTGTCGGTAATTGATAAATATGTAAAGCTGATACGTATCATTAAATACTCCTCTTAAATCCTTTTTCTATATCCATGTATCAGTAATTAATATATATATACATTTAGACGTGTATTGAACTGTAAAATAGCTTTTCTATATCCAGGTACCGCTTACCAATAAATATATACATTTCCATACATATCCTTATAAAGTTATCTGAAAGCATTTTGTTTATATCCAGGTATCGGAATAGATGACATGTTTATCTTGCTCTCCGGCCTTTCCGGGGCCCAGAACCAGAAAACGGTTGAGGACAAGATAGCGGAGACAATGAGGGCGTCTGGGGTCGGCATCACCATCACGTCTCTCACAGACTTTATAGCCTTCATGGCGGGGGTCGGATCAGTTTTTGTGGCCGTCAAGAACTTCTGCATCTATACAGGTTCGAAAATGCTTGTTAGTCAAATGATTCAAAAAGTCCCCATTCCGTAAAGTTCTAAGGTGTTGTTATTTGTGGCATTTCTTTATTTAAAGAAAAACATCTAGTACACAGGTTTAAAGGTTTTGTTTGTCGAATAGGTATTTGTGCACTGCTCCCTTTCATTTTTTAAATGAGTCAATGACCAAAGATTAATCGATATATTGGTAGCCAAAGACAGTTGTTGGTTTACCTGTTTGAACTAATATTTTGTTAAATATTTACACTTGCTTCTTAGCGTACAAAATGCTGTGCGTTCAATGCATGTATGGATGATCTGTCTTTGTGGCAGCTCAGACCCGATGGAACCATTTTGTACGATATTTACAGGAGCCTTCGTTGACTGCTTCCTGCATAATAAACCAGTACTTGCGCCGATCTGTTGGCTAGTGCCGGCAATATTCTCTTCGCCGTTAACGGGGATTGAGCCGGGGTCTGATGTACACTAGTCCGACGGTGCCCCACTATCGCCCACAGAACCAGTGTTTTAAGTCCCTATATTGTGACCAAAAGTGAACCACGAATGGAGCGATCGATATTAAACTAAAAGGTTTAAGCAAAACACTGCCATGCTTGGTATGTTTTGGTTTTAATACCGTTTGAACCAATCCATACAAACACATACCTTCCTTGCAGGTGTCGCTGTGGTGTTCTGCTACATCAACAACATCACGCTGTTCTGCGCCTGCATGACGATACACGAGAAACGGGTGAAACAGAACCGACATTACGCCACATGTCTACGCGTGAAGAAGAAGGAAGAGCTTGTGGCTGAGGGAAAATCCAACGGTTACATCATATGCTGCAGTGGACGACCACCAACCAACAGAGAGGAGGCTGAAAGCCTTGTGGATAGGCTTCCACGCTGGCTCATACCAAAGATCGTTCTCAAAGCGCCCTTCAAGATCCTGATCCTATTCCTATTCGCTGGGTATATGGCTGGTGCCATCTATGGCTGCGTCAATCTAAGACAAGGCCTCAAGTTCACCGAGCTTGTATCAGGGGACTCGTATTTCTACGCGTTTTCCGACTGGAAGGAAAAGTACTTCGTCCGACAGACCCCTGTTTCATATATCATTGATAGACCGTACACATACTCCGCCGCTATCACACGGACCACTCTTGAAGACTTTATCGCCCGAGTGAAGTCGGACTCCTACTTTGATGACACGTTTGAAATAAACTGGCTGACCACCTATAAAAGCACTCCGTATTACGACGACACATCAGAAGCTGCATTTATTGCGGGCTTACAAACGTTTTTGAGCCAGGCGGAGTTCAAACTGTATGAAAATGATGTTATAATTGATACGACAAACAGCCTAATCACTGCTGCTAGATTCCACGTGATATCTGTTGACCTTGAAGGGAGTCAAGAGGAAGGTAAAATGATGTTACGCGCCAGAGAACTTGCAGATAGCGCCTCGTTCGACTGCTACGCTTTTCACCCAGCCTTCGTCGCCTTTGAGCAATTCGTCGCCATTCTTGGCCAGACCCTGCAGTCTGTCGGAATTGCCCTAGCCGCCGTTTTTGTCGTCACGTGCATATTCATGCCGCATCCGTTACTGGTTGTCTTGGTAACGGTTGCCGTGACGATGATCATGATTGGCGTATTCGGTTACATCTACTACATTGACGTCGCTTTGAGCAGCATCACGATGATTCACTTGATCATGAGTATCGGGTTCTCCATCGACTTCACTGCGCATGTCTGTCATGGGTTCATGATATCCGACGCGGCTAGCCGGGCTGAACGGGTGAAGCAGTCTATAGACAAGACCGGAGCGCCAATATTCCACGGGGCCGTGTCCTCTATAATCGGTGTGGTAGTTCTGTTCGCCGCCAACTCCTACATCTTCAGGACGTTTGCCGTCGTCATGTGCTTCGTGTTGCTGTTTGGCATTACGCATGCGCTCTTGCTACTTCCGGTGATCCTCTCATGGATGGGTCCCGGGCGTCTTAACTCGGTTTCCACCAAGGCAGCTGCGACATCGCAACCCCCGTCACATTTAGGACCGTCAAAAAGTAACGATGAGGATTATAACAGATGCCTCGAAATGGAACATGATAAAAATTTGCGATTTGATTCTGATAAAGAAAAAGCCGAAGCGATACCGATGGACAATTTTCGATCAAAGGCAGCGAAATTTACACTCGAACCAAAGGCCTCGCCTGGTCAGTATGACTGGACAGAAAAACGAGATTAATTCCGACTTAATGTCAACGTATTCCAATATATGGATATTTAAGATTGTGATGCTTCTGTAAAACCAATTGTATGTTACGGTCGAAAAATTGGGGATTCGAATAAATGGAGGAAATAAAAAAAAATATAATGTTTTATAAACGAATGAGCGTTCTCTCACTTAATATTTGCGATTCATATGCTCTTTGAGAATTTGGACAATTGCCTATATTTACTACCTACATTCCAAATTTTATCAAATGCTGGTTAAAACTGCTTTGTATGGGCAATACTCGATACCCCAAACCCTGCTATTTCATTTTTTCTTTTCAATTAGATGAAATTGGCAGCGAAAGCTAGGCTTCGCGTGTAAAGCATTTTATGTTTTAGAAATAGTTTTGGTTGTGTGCAGATTTGACAAGACTTCGGTAACGACGTTTCTTTTTTAAAAGCTTTTAAACAAAGACTAATTGATTGTTATAAAAAGAAATGGTATTCTTATACAAACTAAGCACCAAAAGAATTACATTGTAAACATCTTAAATCTGAAATCTATCTCAAAAGAAACATTTCATAAATATATGTCAAAGAAAATCTAGATGTTCGTCTCAACATTTAATGATTAGGAAAGGAATACACATGTCTTTAAATAGAGAAAACAGATTCTGCAAGATTTGTAAAGCTGAACACATTTTTGTCGTCAGAGATGAATTTCATATTTTCTTTCAGTGTTAATCATACGAAAACTGCACAAAATTATTTGATTGGTTAAGAAATAGAACGCTTCGTTATTTCTATTCAATTCTAGGAATCAAGAAGATTAACATTATTTATAAGATTTCAAGTTCTTAGTGTATTCTTTCCAACCTAACGCGCAAGTTCTAAAAGAATCATTTTACTGTGTTTTTTTTTCATATGTACAATTACTCACTCTCTTTTGAACTTATGTGTAAATCTGTATAATTGGCCGGTGGCTAAGGTATCTTGGATAAAATTTCGTTGTCCATTTTAAACTTTGTCATTATTCGGTATGAAAAAGAAACAATAGATGGTAGTAATTCAAAACGAGGATAGTTTTCTTAGAGGAGTGGCGATATTCCAATTTGTTTATCCATGGGCAAACCCATCTAAAAGGGCATACGCGGAGCTAGATTTCTTTAAACATAAACAAAGACTATAACATATTCTTTAAATACATGTTGTAGAAAGATTTTGACAAAATGCCTTATAGTATTTTGCAATACCAAACATGTTCGAAAGGTCAACCGTTGTCATTTTCCAAGGCGACTTTGACCTCCGGACCTTTACTCTTTCGGCTCGCCCCCTAAGTTGTTGCTACTCTCGAAGTTTTCTAAAACGCTCATCTCTCCTTAATGCTTGTACTTTTCTCGAAGCCTTTACTTAGGTTTTTACGTTTATATTTGTTCTTGCTTTTTTGTGTGTGTTTCTATTATTACTCCGGGTTTGACGTCTTGGTCCACCATGCTTGGCAACTAGACTTTGACGAGTACAAATCACAACCAGGTTAGGCCCACGCATATGGGACATACTATCCTTGTTCGGAGTTGGACCAATACGAGACAGACCTGCGGTTTGCCTGTTCTCTTTATTTTTATAAAGAGGGTTGTTGCCTTAAATATGTTTTGTTTATATTTCTCTTCGGTAAGTCACTTTTAAAAGTAAATACTATTTTCAAGCCTTTATTTCACATTTTAATGAATAAATAGGTAAAATGCAATAGTTTAGGTTGTTAAACACACCCTCCACCTGTGCGCTTGCTTGCGTTTACGTTAAAAACAAACATTTGCCCACCAAGTTATTATTACCGCATCGGTCCTCATGAATCCCAAACGAAACACTTAAAAGTCCTACTTAAATTACTGTTGTCTTTCAATTTAAAAAATTGTCTATGTGTCCAAAGTGCAGGCATTTGGATAATGCCGATGTTCTATGTAAGCCGAGTTTATCCCAAAGCTTTCAATACAAGCTGCATGAGTTGATTCAAAAGGTTTCTGCCCCAAAGAATGTTCTTAATTACTTTATTTACACAATCATTTTTGGGTCAGTTTGTCTGTAAGAGTTCTATATTGCATCCGCATTATAAAAGTTGTATTGTGATGTACTGTCCTTAACCGATGGAAGAAGACTCTTTGTTAACTACCTATATGAGCTGGTCAAGCCAAAATGGGGTATTTAGTTACCATTGTGTCAATACTATATAATATAATTTTTAGATCCCTGTGGTAAAATCTAATGGAATCATCGACATTCCGTAAGTCAACCTGGAGGTTAGCTTTCATGAAAATTCACATACACCGCTACCATGCATAAAACACATAGGAGAAGGGTTTTGTGATTTTAAGTTGGTAACTCGAACCCCTAGGCACTTTAGAGAATAACCTGGAGTATAACGTCATGTTGCTGCTTGTCCTCGAACAATTCCCGTTGTTACATACATGTATTTATCTAAAATGTTTAAACAATGTCTGTTTGGTGTTTTTTACGATGCATTTTTTAGATGGTGAGTTCAATCATGTACGTACTATTGAAGGGACTCTCTCAGAGATGGAGATTTTAACTTCTTGAAATAAATCGTCTTCTACCGTAAAAAGATTTCTGAAGTAACATAGAACTAGATTATTGACAGCTTCCCAACCCTGCTCGTAACTTTTACAAAGAAGATCTAGAACATTAAAATGGCAGATATCTAAGGGCATTTGAACGGGTTTATTTTGTAAACAATGTTTTATCTAAGAGTAAGAGGTGGTAATTCTAGATACCATCGTCACGTGGGTCTTCGGTAAAAAAAAAACATTTTCCGAGCATGTGCATGGACGCATACATGATATGTCAAGCGAAGATGGTTCCAACGTGGAGGAAAACAAACAGCGTAAATATCAATGAGTTACTTTTTGCTTAAAGCAATTGTTGCGCTCTGTTTACACTTAAATTGTGAAATTTCTAAAATGATTACAAAAATGAACTTAAAAGTACTTTAAATGCCCTATTACAGGGGAACGGAGACTATAACACATCCACGTGATGCTTTTAAAATAGTGGATACTATACGGTTTGTTTACAATTAGAGATAAAACTAGGTCAGCCCAGAAACCTTCGGAACCAATAAAACCCAAGAAATTCTCCATTTTCAATGTTCACAATGTTAAAATTGTAGAAATGACAGCATTTTTACATGTTTCAAATGATTTTTCTAACAAGGTAATTGCTACTCGTTTATCCGAGCTCTCCTCGCTATTTATTTCAGATGTTACTCGAATGTAAACAATGAAGTTAAATTTGTGGGCACATCATTTGTGAAAATAGCACTTTGGAAAATAGATAATAAATAGTGCCGGCGTTATATTGTCATGATACTGTCTGTGGTTATTTGCTATGTTTCAACATATTCTATCATAATTTATAACTTATATGACTCAGTTTTGCAGTTTTTCTGAGCGCTAGTATGCTTTTAATAAGATATTATCGTAGTTTGTCCGTTTACCATCACCACCAAGGCTTTTGCCATTCGCTGAGCAAGATAACCCCGGAAAAAAAAAACAGCACTTATACATAGGATATTAAGATATATCTTCCAAGAAGGTAAAAAAGGTATAGTCAGAATAAGAAGATTAAAGACTTAACAGAACAAATGCCATATCAAATCAGATTTCATATTATAAATGTTTTCCTGGAAAGGAATTTTCATTTCCCAACTTTAATCATTTAATTTTAATTCTAATTGAACGGTAAAGGGAGGTAATTGATATGAAGTTTAATTTTCGTTGTAACGTAACAGAAACAAAAAGCGCGGGACGAAGAATTCCCCTATTTATTTATAAACCGGCTTTTTCAAAGATGATCATTTACAAACGCTATTGTTCGATATATGTTAATTGACGAAAGCACAGAGTTTTATCAACGTATTAGTAAAAAAAATGGAAAACGGTCTTTGGTTTAGTTACAAGGATTGTCAATACCAATGTTTTGACTTTTGTAACTCAAAATACACACATCTCTGAGAGAGCATCTTTAAAGCGACGTTTACATGTATGTATGTGTATAAAAGCTTACTTATGACAATAGTAATGGATTATGTCCATGTTAGAATTACACATTGGGACTGCAGTGCACACTAAACAAAACAGGACTAACCCATTTTTATAAAGAGGGTTGTTGCCTTAAATATGTTTTGTTTATATTTCTCTTCGGTAAGTCACTTTTAAAAGTAAATACTATTTTCAAGCCTTTATTTCACATTTTAATGAATAAATAGGTAAAATGCAATAGTTTAGGTTGTTAAACAGAACCTCCACCTGTGCGCTTGCTTGCGTTTACGTTAAAAACAAACATTTGTCCACCAAGTTATTATTACCGCATCGGTCCTCATGAATCCCAAACGAAACACTTAAAAGTCCTACTTAAATTACTGTTGTCTTTCAATTTAAAAAATTGTCTATGTGTCCAAAGTGCAGGCATTTGGATAATGCTGATGTTCTATGTAAGCCGAGTTTATCCCAAAGCTTTCAATACAAGCTGCATGAGTTGATTCAAAAGGTTTCTGCCCCAAATAATGTTCTTAATTACTTTATTTACACAATCATTTTTGGGTCAGTTTGTCTGTAAGAGTTCTATATTGCATCCGCATTATAAAAGTTGTATTGTGATGTACTGTCCTTAACCGATGGAAGAAGACTCTTTGTTAACTACCTATATGAGCTGGTCAAGCCAAAATGGGGTATTTAGTTACCATTGTGTCAATACTATATAATATAATTTTTAGATCACTGTGGTAAAATCTAATGGAATCATCGACATTCCGTAAGTCAACCAGGAGGTTAGCTTTCATGAAAATTCACATACACCGCTACCATGCATAAAACACATAGGAGAAGGGTTTTGTGATTTTAAGTTGGTAACTCGAACCCCTAGGCACTTTAGAGAATAACCTGGAGTATAACGTCATGTTGCTGTTTGTCCTCGAACAATTCCCGTTGTTACATACATGTATTTATCTAAAATGTTTAAACAATGTCTGTTTGGTGTTTGTTACGATGCATATTTTAGATGGTGAGTTCAAGCATGTACGTACTATTGAAGGGACTCTCTCAGAGATGGAGATTTTAACTTCTTGAAATAAATCGTCTTCTACCGTAAAAAGATTTCTGAAGTAACATAGAACTAGATTATTGACAGCTTCCCAACCCTGCTCGTAACTTTTACAAAGAAGATCTAGAACATTAAAATGGCAGATATCTAAGGGCATTTGAACGGGTTTATTTTGTAAACAATGTTTTATCTAAGAGTAAGAGGTGGTAATTCTAGATACCATCGTCACGTGGGTCTTCGGTAAAAAAAAAACATTTCCGAGCATGTGCATGGACGCATACATGATATGTCAAGCGAAGATGGTTCCAACGTGGAGGAAAACAAACAGCGTAAATATCAATGAGTTACTTTTTGCTTAAAGCAATTGTTGCGCTCTGTTTACACTTAAATTGTGAAATTTCTAAAATGATTATTTATTAGCGATAAAACTAGGTCAGCCCAGAAACCTTGGGAACCAATAAAACCCAAGAAATTCTCCATTTTCAATGTTCACAATGTTAAAATTGTAGAAATGACAGCATTTTTACATGTTTCAAATGATTTTTCTAACAAGGTGATTGCTACTCGTTTATCCGAGCGCTCCTCGCTATTTCAGATGTTACTCGCATGTGAACAATTTGTGGGCACCTCATTTGTGAAAATAGCACTTTGGAAAATAGATAATAAATAGTGCCGGCGTTATATTGTTATGATACTGTCTGTGGTTATTTGCTATGTTTCAACATATTCTATCACAATTTATAACTTATATGACTCATTTTTGCAGTTTTTCTGAGCGCTTGTATGCTTTAAATAAGATATTATCGTAGTTTGTCCGTTTACCATCACCACCAAGGCTTTTGCCATTCGCTGAGCAAGATAACCCCGGAAAAAAACAGCACTTATACATAGGATATTAAGATATATCTTCCAAGAAGGTAAAAAAGGTATGGTCAGAATAAGAAGATTAAAGACTTAACAGAACAAATGCCATATCAAATCAGATTTCATTTTATAAATGTTTTCCTGGAAAGGAATTTTCATTTCCCAACTTTAATCATTTAATTTTAATTCTAATTAAACGGTAAAGGGAGGTAATTGATATGAAGTTTAATTTTCGTTGTAACGTAACAGAAGCAAAAAGCGCGGGACGAAGAATTCCCCTATTTATTTATAAACCGGCTTTTTCAAAGATGATCATTTACAAACGCTATTGCTCGATATATGTTAATTAACAAAAGCACAGAGTTTTATCAACGTATTAGTAAAAAAATATGGAAAACGGTCTATGGTTTAGTTACAAGGATTGT
>OX401419.1:10683589-10771367 GCA_947846245.1 Cerastoderma edule | reverse complement strand
AAATGCGTCTTGGAAAGAATTTGCGGCCCCGTATGTAATTTGCCCAAACACTCCGAAGATGGCGCTAATTGAAGAGAGGAGAACAAAGTAATCTAAAGACAGATGCGCTGTTGCTAGATGTAGATTAATTGTACCTTTAACTTTCGGCTTCATGACGTCATCAATTTGTGAAGCGGTGACTTCCGATAGCGTCGAAGATATATTAATACCTGCACCTTGAAATATTCCCTTGATTGGCCTTTCGCTATATTTCGCCTCTAAGCTCCTGATAGCTTGTCGGACCTGGTCCTCCTCTGTGACATCAACTCCCATGTGTTCTATTCGACAACCAAACTTGTGTTGCAGTGAATTGATAGCCTGTGTCTTTTCCTCCGTTGGCTGTCTCCTACCAAATGTTACTATAACACCCGCGCCAATTTCTGCAAGTAATTCCACGATTAGCCAGCCAACGCCTGTAAGTCCCCCTACAACTATGTAGGTTGACAATCTATCAAAGAGGTTTCCTTTCTCTACCATCAACGTATGGATTGGTTTTGCATTGCTGAGTAATTCTGTTGCGTTAGTCATCGCAATAGTTCTAAGTGGCATTCCAAACAAGCTCGCCTCCGGACCTCGAGGCAGTTGTTTTACATTGATCTGCGTATCTAAGTCTACGAGGAGGGTCTTTATCGTCATCATTGAAGACCTTATTCTCTTGTTGGCAAAAGCAGTTGTTGAATCGAAGATCGTTACCTGTATACCATGGGTATATTGGAGTTCCTTGATGATAATTTCTGGTAAGCAATCTGGAAGGCACAGTATGTGTGTGTACTGCTGAAATTGATTGTAAGCATTCGAGAGGTTCGGTCGGTGTAAAACTAAGGCTGCTTTTGGTGTCGACGTAATGGTATTCGTTGCCAATGGTGTGCCCTTTACAACAGTGCATTCTATATTTTTCTCCTTCAGAATCGAGTGAAGGAGACTCAATACATGCGCAGGTAGTTTTGAAGGTGATACATGAAGTTCGCATCCATTTTCAACTTTTTCTAAAAGCTCCCACAAAATCACCGCTGTGATGAGGAGGCCAGGTCTGTAGCTGGGAATTAAAGACTGCTTGATGCAGCATTCCGCTGGTATTTTCACAATGCTATTGGCGATGCACGGATAGCATACAATGTAAGTTAATTCATCCTTGTCATTTGCCTTTTCGTTGAATTCCTGAGCTCCAAGAAGTCTCCCGGTCATTTCGATAGCCATGACTGGATAACCAGATTCCTTTAGATTACTCTCAATCAATCCATACCTATTCATAACATCTAGTTTTGTAGCTGGATAAATGTTGCTGTCATGAACACAAATTGTGTTTACCTCCAATTGCAACTCGAAGTTACCTTCAACCTTTGTTAACTGTGTTGTCTTGTTTTTCTCGTACATGAAGAATGGATCTTGTATATCGTGCTTACCACGGGAACGCAATGTGAACTGTTGGGAAGCATTTGTTTTAGAAGAGTTGATATTTCTTCGTAAGGATGGAACTCTGTGTCGTTTTGTGCTTGCTCTTATTTCGAGGCTCAACACATGTCTGTCGTATATGCAAAATTCCCTTCCTTGTATCGCTCTGTCCCGGACAGTAGCCATCAAATCGAACAGAGTTGTTATTGTGGAGAGCTCGCAAGACGCTATGTCCACAAGAGTAGACTTCGTGTAGAAAAACTCCATAACAAAGTTTTGGTACAGACCCCATACCTCGGAACCCAATACAGAGATGTTACTCTTATACTTGTCCGGATAATGAGAGGCATGTATACCTTTGGTCACGAGAAACAAGTCTGGACCTGAACTACCCGTGTCAGACTTAATGCATTTGATAATTCTCTGTATGAGTTTGACATTATTTGATACAGCTTTCATAACAGCAGAACTGTTTTCAAGATCAGGAATGCCATTTGGGTCAACAAATAAAATCACGTTTTCACTTGCTGACAGGGTTCTTGACAGGTCCGTATCATTTTCTCTATGTTCGGAGCGCAGTGTCATGAACTCCACCTTTTTTTCTCGAAGAACCGACATTAAGTCGTCGCATGCATTCACAACCACGGTGCTTCCGAAATCATCAGGGGTCACTGATTCCTTTACAAACCCTTTGTTCTGTGGCGTCCATTCAACCGTGTATCTCAGATCATCACATCCTTTTGTGTGGCCTAAACCACCGTACAATACGAAATTCTCGATTTGAGCAATAACGTTTTTGTATCCTTCAATAAGGTATACATTCAGATGAAGTTTTTGCATTGTATCCAATGTATTGTTCGAGAGCATTTCTACAAAAACATGTATTTTTGAATCTTTGGAAAGTTTATGAAGCTGGGGTCGAATCGATATTGAATCCATTCCAATTGGAACAACAAAACTTCCAAAATCATTATGCCAGCTTTGCAACATCCCGTCTAAAATGGACGGATGTATGTGACATTGGTCCAATACATTCCAGATCTCTCCTGGAAGAGAAACCTCAAAAATACAACTCGTCGAGCCGGCAACACCACCTTGAAGGACTCTCAGCCATTTCCCGTACTGAAACCCAACTCCCTCAAGGGCTTTATATATTTCATCCGAGGTAACTCTGCGTGGGAGAAGCAGTGAGATTGACGAAAGGTCAACCGTTGTAGGCTTTTGTTGATTATCATCCCTTCTCACGACGCCTTTACATACCACGGAAGCGCCCCATTTGACCCCGAATCTATACCCAGTTTCTTTCCCATCTCCAAATTTCTGAATTCTAATGTCTAATTCAAGCTCATTTCTGGAAGCAATTGTAACTGATGCAAAAATATCGTAGCTAACAGAAAGTATATCTAATGGTAGTCCAAGGAGTTGCCGCCCGATTTCAAATCCAACATCCGCATAGATCGCCCCGGGAACAACAACTACCCCTCTCACGACATGGTCATAAACAAAGGGGGCTGTGTCGGGGGTAAGCTTGATGCGCATGCAATTTTCGACATCGGAGTCTGGATCTGTGAAGATAAAAGGGTGAGTACTTTTTGTGTGGCCTTCATTCACATAGGCATGATCTGTGTAGACCTTTTTCTTTACAGGAAACACCTTTTTGTTGAACAGGTATTTTGGAATTGTAGAAGGTTTCCATGGCGTTGACTTGTCAAATAGTGGGACAAAGTCAACGTTTCCACCCATTTCATAAACAGCACCTATTGACTGCAAGAATGTTGTATAGTCTTTGTTCCTTTCGACCGATGAAATCGCAATGCTTTTTGGATCGTTGCCGAAGATATCAGACATGTGTGCCTTTAGTACCGGTGAAGGACCGATTTCAATGTATATAGTGTTTTTGTTGGTCCCCTTAGCTTCAAGTATACTGTCATAGAACTTCACAGGCGCGACGACATTTTGCTTCCAGTATGATTCTTTCAGAAATTCGTCTTGATCGATTTCCTTTCCATGGACAGTTGATATGATTGGGACGTTGGCTGCTTTCTCCCCCTTCGTTAGCTGACCATGCATATTTCTTTCTAGTGCATAACCTGCGACCTTGACAGAATGACTGTGGTAGCCACAAGGCACGTCTAATTTGTGGACTTTTACCTCATCCTTCGCTTTCAGGATCTGTTTTAATTGTGTCAATCCTTCATGAGCCCCGGAGACGGTGCACGCCTTAGGGCTTATATAGACAGCTATGTTAATAGAGCCTATCTTGCGACAATACTCTTCAATAACCGTTGAACTTACATTGCGAACGACAATCATGCCACCCCTAGAGCAAAGACTTAGTTCATGAGAACGTTCATAGATAAGTTTGACGGCTGTTTTGAGACTGATGGCTCCAGCTATGTAGCAAGCAGCTACTTCTCCAACAGACTGTCCGACGACGGCATCAGGACGAATTCCCATCGTACGCCACATACCTGCAACACCAAGTTGACATACAAAGATTGAAAGATGAGCCAGTAAAGGCTCTGAAACATTTGCTTTGCTTTCCCACTTTTCCACAATGGACCATCCAGTGTACTGTTTTAGTTCTTTGTCAACGGACCTAACAATTTTTCTAAATAATGGATTTTTCAATAGATCGGTGCACATACCGCTCCACGTGGTACCAACCCCACAAAAGACGTAAACAATCTTGTGAGAACTATGTTGATGGCTGCCTTCAACTCGTGAAACTACTTGGCGACATTTTTCTTGGAGCTCCGTCTTTGATGAAGCAACAAATGCGACTCTGAATTTAAAGTGATCGCGCCGGAGAAGTGAGGTCATAGAAATTTCTTCAAGGCGCTCTGGACTTGTATCAAGATCCAGTCCAAAAGACAATGCATTCTTAATAAGACCTTCTTTCTGGGCGCTGGAAAGAACTACCAAATGAGGAACGGCACTTGAGTCGGTCTTATTTCCTTCGACCTTTTCAATCGGAGACCATTGTCTGATAAAGGCGTGTGTGTTACTTCCACCAAAGCCAAAGCTGTTAATACATGCAGTCCTTGTTTGATTTCCTCCGGTAGGCCAACTAAGCGGTTCAGTTGGTACTACCATATTATTACTTTTAAAGTCAAGTCTGGGATTTCTGTTCTTCTCTGAGTACATCAAAGATGGTGCAATTGTTTCGTTCTTCATCATGAGCAAGACCTTTGTCAGGCCAGCCATACCTGCAGCAGACTCCAGGTGCCCTATGTTTGTCTTCACCGATCCGATTTTGATCTTTGATCGCTTGGCCGTTTTTGAGTCCTTGAAAAACGAACCAAGAGCCGACACCTCTGTAGGGTCGCCGATTGCAGTTCCAGTGCCTACAAGAACGAAAACATACACGGAAGCTACATAATGTGCTCTATATATTTTGTAACTGCTGCATAATAAGATGTTATGCAAACATAAAACTAACTTGAAGGCATCCTTTTGTTATGCCAATATTTATGTTGGTATTCCTATCGCATCAACCCATAAATATTGATAGGCAGATCACTTAGAGGTAATCAGTATACAATAGTCCCACGATTTAAAAAATGTCTTCCACTTATATATTTTTTTCTATCATAGACTAGTGGCCTTTTGTATCAAATGACAAATGCGGACAATGTATTCGAGTCAATCAAGCTTCATTAACTCTGTCGGTAGTGTGGCCAACAATGTATACAGGTGTCCTAAGTTCGAACCCGGTTCGGCAAATATTTTTGTCGATGTTCAACAAAGACAATGCAACATCATTTGCTCATCATTTACAACTTTTCAATCATGTTCATTTAAGATAACAATGTACGGCTAGGAAAGATATAGTGTACTACAGTACTGATGAGATGATAAAAGAATCATTGACCGCTGACTGTTGCAACATGACTGAAAAACTGTCAAAATGGCGTATACTCCAAACTCAAAAAAGAAATTGGGGTGAGTGCGAGAAAAGTAGAACTTTTGTATCATTGTCCTTTACACATGAGCTTAAGTAGAATATTACTTGGGAAAAGTGTAAACCACCGCTTATCGATTCCATTGACATTTTGTGTCAGTACTAATTGCTGCTAAAAGTGCTGTCAATTCTCTATTAAGCTATAATAATTTATAACCAGTCACATCATTCAACGAGTCACAAGTAGAGTGGAATATATATACTTCTCAAACTTCTGTTTGTTGTAGTTCTCTATACGTCGAGTTTTTGTTCCTTTGTATCATTTCTTTATTTCTATGTAACTCACAATATATACGTCGCGTTTTCTATGCGTCGAATATTTTCATTAGAAAATTAAACATGGTTTCCCAATATAAGAATGCAAAACGCAAAATCTTTTGATTACTATATTTCTAATGTAAGCTTATACGAAGTTGTTCATACGTCGAATATTTTAGATAGAACATTAAACATGGTTTCTTCCCGATAATCACAATGTGCTACGCCAGACCATTTGATTACTATATTTATAATTTTTAACTCATCGAACTGTATACTATCTTACCGTGTGCTTCGATCACTTGCATACACTGTTTGTCCTCGTCATGACCAATGTACATCCGTTCCAATAGCTCATATTGTTGTACCTCAGATGGCGCTGTGATCGGGGAAATCATGTGACCATCCTGATTGGTTCCCGTGCGCAGTGTACCCCAAATTTTATTTCCCTGGGCCACGGCCTGAAGTTTAAATTAAGATTGTGTTGAATTTCACTTATATCGTCAAATGATTTCAATTGTGGTTTTTTTCTTCTGAGTTTACAGGCAAAGCAGAACAAGAATAAGGTTCGCAATTTAGGTTAGTAAATTATCATTTTCTATTGTTTGTAAAACGTTAAACGAAATCGAGGACGTTTGAAAAATGTTTGTTCATATCGACATTACACTGTAACTAGTCAGTGAATAACAGTGTTCTTCATTGATTGTATATGGTTGTGTCTTTGAAACGACCTTTCGTTAAATTCGTTACATTGTAATGTCCCATTAGCCGGTAGATAGTTTTGTCTTTGTTGCATATGCCAAGACTCTGAATAAGTTGTATAAAAGATGTTTGTTATCTAACACGGTGAACACATATGTAAGTCGAGATTTAATTTGATTAAACATAATGCCCTTACATCACTGAGCCTTTGTAATAGAACAACGCCACAGCCTTCCCCTCTTGCGTATCCGTCTGCGTCTGAGCTAAATGTGTGGCACTGTCCAGTTGGGGATAGCATATGCGCTTTTGACAAATTCACGAACGGCTTGGGATTCAGGAGTACATTGACACCACCGGCGATTGCTAGATCACTTTCTTCTACAAACGAAGACAACTCTTTTTACACCAACTTTTCTCTTCTGTTAACAATGTGTCCTTACAAATCTTCAGCGAAATCGATCGATATCTAGATCCCCCTACTGGTTCGAAGTTTCTTACATTTTCCCTATTTACGCATTTAAACCGCAATTTACCTTCTTTAAAGAAAGCATTATTGTAACTATGCAATGACTATCATATATTGTGGTGCGAATGATGTGTGTACATGTTATGTGGTAAAATAATGTATTTACTACAGATTTTACAACATATATTATCATTACACGAGGGTTGTTCCAAAAGTTTCATAAAAACAGTAAATATTTCAAATATATATATGGCTTATCATTTGTTTATCATTTACCTGAACTGTGCATTACCTATCATGTATTGCAGTTTGAATCATTATGTGAGTTGTTAAATGGTATGTTATCGTGATAATCAAGTATGCAAAGGCACTCATTAAGCATCATTCCAGCAAATTAGCTTCCACAGGTTAAGACAATACAACACAGCTTTGTATATTATATGTGCTTGAAATTCCACAGCAACATCTACTACATGAGGACTGAATACTACAGGGTGTCATAATGAAGTTTCTTGGAGGACAGATGATTCGCCAAAGACGCCAGCCTGGAGCAGGTGGAGATGACTTTATGATGAGGGTCCCAGGAACATTCCACCATGTCAGGTTTCTGACATCATGTCTTTATGTCATGAAACTGGTGATGTTTTCAGGAGTTGTTCCCTCTGAACTCTTAGCACCAGGTATGCTTGAAAACCTAAAGAGGATGGCCGCGAACATAGCCCTTTGTTCTTGCAGGCTGGAGTACCTACAGTTGCTCCCCTACTTGAACTGGAGTAATGGAAGGAGATGAGGAGATACAAAGACATTGATGCTTCCAATGCTAGAGCAGACAGACGGTCACATATTCGGCAGCTCTTGTATCTGACTGAGCATCATGTGATACTGGCATTCCTCGATGAGTTGGTTACTGCAGATGAGAAGGAAGTCATCACGAGAGAACTCTGAGGCCACACCAGCTTCTTTTAGGCAAGCATAACTTTCCCAGAGATATTCTAACAGCTGGAGCAAATAATACAGGTGTGCAATGTGTGGGACCAAACTCCTGGCTACTTTTCGAAATACTCGGAATGCTTGGTGGTTGGCATGCAATTCCGCTTGACCAGTTGGACAGAGACCAAGAATGTAAGAACATTTTTAAATATGTAAAGAAGTTGGAAGTTGTGAATGATGTGGTAGAGAGGAGAGTTAAAGATAGCCAGGAGTGCACAAACGCCGTTCATGACGAAACAAACCAAGGGAGAATAATCCTCGTGTCTATTTCTAACAGATTTAAACTCCCAGGTTTCACTAAGCATGAAATGGAAGAAGAGCCCGAACTGTTAACAGTTGTATGTGCAAATCTTAAGTGTGTTAATAGTTCTGTGATAATGAGAAACTTGGTGGGCCAACAAACAGAGAGGAAGTGTGATTAAGATGCTTGCGCATTGAATATGGACAACTGTTTTCTATGTTATTTTGATTCTGTGTGGGTTTTTTTTGTGTTTTTGCTGAGGGTGAAATAGAAAGTATCTCAACTGCATTTTACTTTTTATTTTGTTGATTCTATAATGATAAATTTACAAATTATCTATCAATATGTCATTGGTTTAGCTTTTTATTGTATATTAAACAATACATGATAAGAATATTATGAAGAAAAAACATTACTTGAATTATATGCTGTTTTCTAAAACTGTTGAAACATCGCTCGTGTAAGAAAATGTATTTATTGTAATACCTGCATTAATAACAGAATGTAACCTCCAACGCATAATCGTGATCAAACCCACAATAGTTTATAAGTATTGCACAGTTTGAATAGAAGAAAGTTAAAGTCGGCAAACATCACGGATATAGGGAATACTCCGAAAAGTGTAAAACTTTGAGCCGGTAGGGGATCTAGCCATCGCTCGATTTCGTTTTGGTCATACTAGAGAACGCATGTTGTAAAAAATGAACACCCTATTCAATTGTTCATTCAAATATGATATCATACTAAAACATATGCTTTTTTCAAGCACAAAAAAGAGTACGATTTAAGAGTAAAATAGAGAAATGCTTTACGGACGTTCTCGGTATTTTTTTTTCTGCGCACTTCTTTTGCGCAACCAACGGAGACAGTAAATATGTTACCGAAAAGGTATTTTGTATAGTGGTCGGATAAATGTTTTTATTCGGATGAAAATCTGTATATGAATTTTCTCAAAGAATAATCCCATTATTCCTAAAACTATTAAAGGTTATAAACATTATCTTATATTTCTTATGCATGTTAAGCCCCCAGCTTCCATTTTTCAAGTTTAAAGTTATTTGAGTCGTTTTTTATAAATGTTTTTCAAATTTCTTAATATCATATATATCATACATATGAATTTTCACTGTTTTTGTCGAACAAAAGAAATTGAAAAACTATTTTGGATTACAAAAAATATTTAGATTGTTATTATTGGATATTACATTGAATTATAAAGTATTGAATGTATGGATTCATTGTTTGTGTGTTTATTAACCCTCAGGGAATTATCTATTACCTTTGAAGATGGTATGGCTATTTTGAAAATTTTGCCCCAATCGGTTACCATGATAACTGTCTTTTATAAAACACTAACTCGTCGACCTGCATTTTCCCCCCTTTTTTGTATTCACAAAAACATTTTAAGTAACATATCAACAATTAGGGAAATTCTTTGAAATTATTATTTCCATAGAAAACTGGAGAGAATGTCCTTAAGCAAATTCCAAGTGACCCGTTGTAGATACTGCCTATGGCATCTGCTCAGAAGAAAGATATGTACATCATGATATAACTGATAAATGTTGTTTTCTCTTTTATCAAGGAAGTTTTACGTTTTAAAGTAGTTAAATTTTGTTTCAATGCAAGCTCGAAAATGATTACAGGGTATTTTACGGTTCATGAGGACATAATCATGGTTAGTAAAACCATCGTCTTTTTGTCAGCAGAAAGACTGCATTTTTAAGAAGCCATAAGCGGGATTTGGGTTTGTTAATAAAAGTAAAACCACTTACTAAGCAACAAAGACTGCCGTGCTAAATGAACTGCCGTCAGCGAGGAAGAACATGCCGTGTCTACAACCATACAAGGTCCCTTTAAGTTGAAGATGTAAGAGAGCCTGGCACTAAGGATACTTCGGAATACCCCGGTCACGACGTATCCAGCAGTTTCCGGTTTCAATTCCGGCTCTGTAGAACTAAAATCGTCATTCATTGCACCTATTGGATAAAAATACATTTTAGCAAAGTCATGTCGACATTTTTCATAATGTTTCAACAACTTTAATCTTATTAGATATATAGAAATTTGACAGTCTGCATTCACTAGATGAATTCGATTCAATAAGATACTTTTAATTTTAAGCTCAGTTCTGGTATACCAGTATAAAAATGAAGAGTGTTAACCTCTTTCCCAACGTCCAATAGGCCTTTTCAGAAACTGTTGTTATCTTTTCTTGAATACTCTTAATCGGAGATACGAAATTTTCGGTAGCTTCCGGTTTAAGACTTCCGGGTATTAAATCATAACAGCTGACATTGAGGAACATAGATAAACTGCTGCGGGTATTTTAACAATGCCGTCGAAAGTCGTGTTTGTAAAAACTGCATTGAAAAGATTGTTGAGGAGGGGAAATATCAAGATATATCCTTACTTTATGTTTACTCTCTAGCGGACAATTTACCCCGTTTACCGAGATAAAACACTTTATACCAACGCGGTTACAACGTTGCGATTCATTTTTAGTGAGAAGAGTCGATCCTCTGCTAAAACATTAATTTAAGTATCGAATACGATGATGTAGATCTGTTTGATTATTGCCTTAACTTATGATAACATTATTGAAAAATCTATTTTGCAAACTAACATTTTCAAATGATATGGTACCATGTAAATGCAAACACAATGTACAGATGATATGATGCAATCTGATCAAACCTACTTAATAAATGTTCCACTTATTTGTGGGATATTCCATCAAATTTTGTCCAATAAGAGTGACAAATAAAAGTTAACTTATAAGAGATTATGGAATTGATTTTATTCATGTTTAATGATCGGACTTCAACAATAATTACACCTACCGAGTCAACATTAGATTCCTCTGATTTAAAACATGTCCATATCATTCACTCTACTTAGAATTACTGTTTCCAAGACCCTTCAAGCAGAACGATTTACCCTAATCTGACTTTGCAACGCCAATCAAAATATGATTCCGTCATTATATAGCAACCAATGGCATGCCTCGAAGCCATAAAACACACAACTATGTGTCAACGAAACATGATGTGATGCGCACCTGGGTATTTCGGCAAGCTTCAAAAGATACATATCTTCCACGTCGAGGGTTTTATTGCTTCTTTTATTGGTCAACTGCATAACGTAGGAAATAACATATACGATCTTTTTTATACCCTCTATATTCGACCAAATACGCATCAACCCTTTATGAGTTAATTCACTATGTTACTGAGTGTCAGGTCGTTTTGTTATGTACAAGGTTTATTCCCTTTTTGTCTAAAGTCTATTTTACCAATTTTCACACCATTTCAGACAGAAGTTCCATCTCACCTACACGTGAAAATTGGGTTGTTTTTGACACTAATTGAGTAAAAAATCAATCCAACCTATAATCACTTTTTCTATGGAGGGTTGGTGGGAAAGAAAAATATGTATAAAGTGTAGATTCAGAAAAGAATATTTTTCTTATGTTGGTCTACACCATTTCTCGTAATATGCTTCTAACAAATTATGCAGATTCAGAATTATCTAAATCTTTTGAAGATATTTTAATTAATTAAAAATGAAATGAAAATATTTCTTTAAACTGTAGATCTTTTGGCAATTAAATCTGTAGACAACGTGGGAATTGAAACCTTTATGGGATGTAGACTAACTGTGAAGTCCTTATGTAGAATATTCATTTGCCTATGTCCTTTGTTTCATATTTGTTGAACCCGTATGTTTTGATCTGCCGACATGTATGGTTAGTTTGTTCTGTTTTACCCCAAATAGTTATGACTTTATGGTTCATGCGATGTAATACAGAATTACATTAGGTAAAATGAGGCTTCTTTTAAGCAAAGAAAAAATAAAAACCTTTGGACCACCCCTAGTCTTTGAAGTAAACTTTTAAACAGACTTAAGCGTCAGATTCGGCAATAAGGGTTTATTTGGAACATTTCATTTACTTTGTTGACGGCTTTTTGCCTTGTAATTATATTGATAAATAGTTCAAAAATTTGCTAGAAAATATTGTTTCTCTTACTTTGAACTTTAATTAATTGCGTAGTAATCTTTTGATTAAATATCTCTTATAATTGTTGTTTAACAAGAACGATTGTGTTTTTGTTTGAGTTTGTTTTGTAATTATATATCATTAAAATGATAATCTACACATTTGTAATCTCTTTTCAATTCAATCGAGTGTTGCCAGTTTTCCTTCTTAATTACATTCAAAGGGTCAATTAACAAACTTTGGCTATCACAAGGATTAAGAGTCTTGATGCAAATTAACACCAATCTGCCACGTTTGCACCATATGTTCTAGTCACACCCTTTATTGTTTAGCTATCGAGAGATAGTGTAATTAACCATCGGCAATCTGAGGTCCTTTAGACATATATCTCCACAATGCTGTGTCCCTCGTCATTTAGTGAGGGTTATTTGAATGTAGTTTCAACAGGTGGACTGGAACTGTTTTCATAGCCCTTAATATTTGGATACGATATATCATCAAAGGTAGGCTGACAGAGAACCTCATATAACTCACAACTAATTCTCTTTTTTAGGTACATCATTTATACGACAAATTTCAATTTTAAGAAAAGAGAATATATACTTATCGGAGAAACATAACCTCTACACATTATTGACAAAAGTGCTGATGTTTGTCATATCTTATTTAAAATCCGTAAATCGAATTTAATGCAAATTTGTAATAACATTCTAGAAATATGTGTTCCATTCATTCTTTCCTTCCATCAACCAGCCGATTAACACATTTTTGATCTGTCAAAGCATTTAATTCAGACAAAAACATATATTTATTTGCCTTTTTTCACACGGAATGTCATGTTTTAACTGAACTGCAGTGCGCTATTCGGGTCTCATTAAATTCAATTTAATCTAATTTCCTTTTATAACGAGGCTTGGCAACAGCCAACAACAAAGCATTCTGTTGATGTTTTCGTATGTAAATCTTTAATTTTGGTACATGAAGCTTATAAATTTCAAAATCCGATCGAAAGCTATCGTTTTCTTTGCATTTGCCCACATTCTTCTTTCGAAAGTAATACCCGGAAGTGGAGGTATTCCGAATGTGGCCCGATTTTTCAAAGGGAGACAAACCACGTTTCTGAAAAGGCCTATAAACCTTTGGATTAAACTCCAACAAAATTAAAGAACGACACAATATTTACAAACCAATTGGTTTTGTTCGGGGATCAAAACAGTCTCGGCACGTTTTTGCATTTATTGCAGCGAAGGCCTTATGGACATGATGGCCTCACAAAACTACAATTGTAAAACTAGTTTTAGTTTGACTAAAACATGTTGGGGCCATGACTTCTCCCTTACCGAGAGTCTCACGAAAGCAAGTCATTTACATAAAACCTATCAATCCAATAGAATGACATGAACAATAATATACTGAACAATGAGGTAGGGATTAGAAGAATATACATTTCAATCGTAGGTTATTTCAATTGTTTATGCCTTTAGGAAGGATCTGTTATGATCTTGATCGCGTTTCATTTCACTGCGTGAATTGGTCTATTTTTATGGGTAATTTGAGTTACGCATGATTTTATCATGCATTGTCAGTTATTTTGCAACGCATTGGGTACAATTGTAACGAACCGAGCGAATGAACCTCTCAAAGACAAACAAACACCCGATCAGTGAAAAACACTGTCGTACACAGAGCAGGTGTGTTGTCTATATGTATACCAGCATGTTCTCTACAACAATGCATTAGGTTCCCTTATTTGCATAAACGTTCATCGAACGTAACATAACTCCCACCTCCGCCAAGACTCGTCTCAAGTCTTGGCCCTAGGTATACATACATACATAATATTTTATTGCATTATAAACATAACATGTTATATAGCAATTTTTAACAAACATTTTAACAAAGACATGGATTTACAGAAGAGCTTTTCATTCATTTAAAGGTGTCATACAATTTCGATTGCGTTGAGCATAATATATATACTTTGACAGATTAAAAATAGTTTTCTTTGAAGGATTTGATAATAAATTGACAAATTTATGCATATTTGGCCATGTATGATAATACCTCTTTATATATTTTGATCTTAAATTTGTATGCTTTGGACAAATTAATAAAAAGTGAAATTCATTTTCTATTTGACCAGAATTACAATTTCTACATATTCTTTCATTTCTGGGAATATTACTTTGGCGTCCTTTTTCTATTTCTAGCTCGTGTGCTGATGTTCTAAACCTTGTAAGAGCCTTTCTGAATTTTGATTCATGAATGATGTCGAGATATTGTTCCATAATAAATGAACTTTTGAATAAACTATAGCTATAAAGACGAGGTGAATTACTTATTGATGAATACCAATTTTGTTGATAGATGTCTAATATGCGTTGTTTTATTGTGGTAAAATTGACTCGCATGTATAATTGGTTTTCCCAAATGTTTGATAATCCAATATTGTTTAAAGTGTTTTTGATGTGGTAAGCCCAATTCTTACCGTTGTATGTGAGATTATTTTCTGTGTCTATTTTTAGCATATTATACAGCTTAAATAAGATAGATTGCTCATCTAGAGATATCAGTTTTACCCAGTATTTAAGCATTATACGTGGTAAAGGCAACTCCAATAGAAAGAGAAATATTTATCCCACCGCTGTCACCAATGTAACGAACCAAGCAAATGAAACCTCTCAAAGATACAAACACATCCATCCGATTAGTGAAAAACACTGTCGTTCACTGAGCGGTTGTGTTGTCTTTAATTATACCAGCATGTTCTCTACAACAATGCATTTTGTTCCCTAAATTGCATAAACGTTCAACGAACGTTACGCAATTATAGTACGGCGATGTCCCAAAACGGATTGACATATTAGGCCTATATAGAGTCAAGATCAGGATTTATGCTGGATAATTGATTCTTAGTGTATGTCTCAAAGAAATGCTATATTGTGGTTGAAGCTGTTAAACATTATTTGTCGTTGTATTTATTCTTTACAAACCTGTTACATTTTTTTTAAATTGGCTCTGATTGAAAAGCAAGGTTTTTGTTGAAATAAATTATTGGAGTTTTGATTGTACAAACCGACAAAAACCGACGTATTGCTTCCGTCTAACTGTTTCCTAGTGAATCCTCCATCTTCCATGGCCATGTGACAACACTCGAGAAGGATGCTCTGTTGTGGGTCCATAGAGCTTGCCTCAGTATTGCTAATACCGAACAGTTGGTTGTCCCATGCATCAATGCTAGATAGAGAAATGAAAAAGAAACATTATGTTCCTTACAAACAGGGTTTGAGGGACATACATATTATACATTAGAGGAATCGTATTGTTAATTGTCCAATTGACGCTCATTGAGCTTAATTCCACGAAAAGTGAAATTTATTCTTTTCAAATACAAAACACGAAAAACAGGATCGGAGCCACCGCTTAAAAACTGTAATTGGACACAACTTTCAATATTTTGAAAGGAAGGACAACGTATCACGGGTTGTAGGTAAGAGAATAGTTTGTACTCATTCATTTCGTTATAAAAAGCATATCTATATAGATCATTTTTACCAAAAAGCGTCACAATCGAGAACGCAAGCCCCTGTCACCCCTTTCTGAAGATGCTTCATACAATGTAAACAAACATCCCTTTGAAAAACCTATAGTATAATGTTTAAGTATTTCATTTTCGCAATGGGTAGGACAATCGTTAAGTACACATTGTGTTGTAGATGGAATACACCATTATGCTGGCCAATAGAGCAACTATGCTGTGACAATTGGCAAAGGATTAAAAGAGATTTCGTTTTTAAAAACAAACGACACACTCTGTATCAACTCGTCAGTTTCGGACATGGTTTAATTGTTATTGCTGAAACCTTTGAAATTTGGTACTTAGGTACCTTCTTGACAATTCAATAGCATTAATGAGCGATTTCTTGAATAGCAACGACAGCGTCAATTTCCTTTTCCATAATTGAAATACCCTGTAAATTATCTGCTTATATATGTCAACCTTTTCGTTTGGCTGTATTTTATTTTACTCGACTCGATGATATAATTCCCAAACATTGAATTGTTCTTGCAAGTGAGAAGTTTTGCCAAAAGGTTTAGGGTAATAGATACCTTAGTTGTGTTTTATTTATTTTATGAAATACATGATGCTTGGAACTATGTCAATATTAAACAAGCGTCAAAGGAAAGATGACGCAGACCTGCATAAATGTTTCTGTTTTATAATACATGTAAGTACATATGTATTCTTTCTCAAACCCCTTTAAACTTTACAAACTAAGTGTCATAAACAGAGAAGATAACTTATGAAAGCAATATAAGAAAGAAGTAATCTCTTAAATGTCAAAGTAGTTTCTGATCAGTTTGTAGCGTAATTACTTAAGCAGCAAAATATTCAGAAAATATGCAAGCGTGACAAAGGTTGGACATCTTAACATGTCCCCCTTTCATTACTTTGTTTCCAAATAATCAGTATCCAGAGATATTGATGAATTTGGTGTTGCTCATAAAAAATAATTGACTCTTTTTCTCTTTTCTCTCAAAACTTGGGCTTGAAATATATAATTGTATCACCATTCAGTCGCTTTTCCTGTCAAATAACAGCTTGTATTAATCCCCATAGGGAATGAATTATTTCCAATGTTACCAATTAAGAATAACTAGTCAGTTAAGTGGGGCCAGTATTGGAAAAAGATTTATATTTTCTATTTTTCTTTTTTCACAGCCAAATCTGATGACTTATTGGCAAAGTAAGAAACCAACAAAGGATCACATGGATTTAATATAGTCAAAACAGATACCGATTTACATGGACATCTGAATACCTTAAATTCAAATGTTTGATTCATGAAAACTTTAAAAAGCTTAGTTTTTTCTTCAAAAAATTAATTTCATAAAGAGGTAAAAATAACATAAAAAGTGCTATATCACATTAAATTGATTAGCTGGTACGGACAGCATCAAAGGACAATAATATAGAAAAACTGTGATTGACTTATGAATGTTCTATAATGATAACACTGTTACACATGGAAGAGACTATTATGCTGACCAATAAATCTACAATGTTGGGAGTTTTGTGATATATCTTAACAACAGTTCATTAATCATTTATAGCAAGCAGTACTTTATTTTTCAGTTCTTAAATAGATAAACACACATAAACAGGCAGTGTTTTATGTGTGAACGATGGTTAATAAGATATTGATAGAAAAACATGTAATATGTTTTTATATTAAATCAAAGAAGACCTAATGGCTAAAATAAGGTATTTGTTGTGATTGAATGACCTTTTGAAAACCCGCAAAGCAATCTATATGGAATTTTATTATCTGCATTGAACAATAAAGAACAATTCAAATAAAAGCCCTCATTTGCTTTCTACATAATGTTATTAAGTTGATCCCTTAGCATGTTCAAGCAGATGAGTTTGTATTAAATAGTGTCTGATAATATTAACCCCTTCTTCATCACTAAATGATTTAAACCAGTACCTACAACATATGATTTTGTGACGGAAATTCTATGATTTCATGGAGAAAACGATCTTAGTTCAAATCTAACAGTTTGGTGGTTCTGATCTTGGATGAGCAGTTTGTCCTTCCATGATGAATAGCTCATTGTTGATGAGGGACCCTCATACACAGTCCAAGCAAGCTAAACCAATACCCGAATAAAACATATACCAGCAACAAGGTCTATAAGGAGTCTGCAGAAGGTTTTTCCTTTTGCAAAGATCTATCTAAATGTGACAAAGATGACAGCTTTTTTACAAATGAGTATTTTCAAGCAAAAGTAAGCCAATTGTTATTTCTCTGCAAAGTTGGTTTTAGTTTTGAGACCGAAAGGCATATTTACTATGAAAGAATTTTCACAAAATCCATACCATTGAGTTGAGAGAGCTTTCAAGAGGCAATGCCACAGTTCATACGTTGTTATAAGCCTAATGGAGTTAAGAAAATAAACTTTAACCTAAACTTATAACAACCAGGTTGCTTAAGTAAAAGTATCCGAAAAGTATCCGCGTTTATCCTTACTTTGCTACCAGTCCCGCTTTATTTACGTATGATTTCCCCGCCATATTTACATCCGGGTCGTAGAAGCTTGCAAAGTCCCATCGGTCATTATCAACCTCCTTCACGTGATTTTCTCCATTCACCAACACTCTCCAGAACTCGTCTAGATTATCTGCGCCCGGAAAACGGCAACCCACTCCTACTATTGCTATTTCATCTGCAGCCTGTTGAATATAGGAATCTAATCAAAGAAGCGTTCAAATAGCGCTTATATTTAGCGCACAAACTATACAGTTAACCTTCGGAGTTTTAGTGCAATTGCAACTGAGCATCAAAATACACGAACTATCCTTTTGCAGAGTAAGTAGGAATTTACTTTGAAGACAAAGGCCTCAGGTCAATAATACAATATATATATCAAAATACAATATGTCCATACGCTGTGTTTAAAACACTCACTATGCATGAAATAACTCTTTTAGAAGTGTAATTGAAGATGTTCGTTTAGATAACAAAACGAAGGCAGTTGATAATTGCCGAGGACAATTTCGTTAAACGTCGAGGCCCAATCAAATTGAATGTCAAGAACTCGAATGTATACAAAAATCTTAAGTTGTTTACTTTAACAGTTTTTAAAAATAGGTTTTTGAAACATCAAGTCATTGTCATATATAAGTAGTGTTATGCTATGTTTATTTCTGCCAATTATTGTCTAGATAAAAGATGTTTTGAGCGATATAGTCTTATTGAATATATATACATGTAACTCAAATAATACAATTAAGTAATTGTTTGGGCGATATTCTGGATTTAATAACGATGACTAATTGTTGACAATGAGCTCACTACATGGCATTGCAAACACTAAAGGTAATGTAATCAACTTGCAAAGTGTTTTGGCGGGCTCTGAAAATGTAGTATATGCGTCCATATCTTTTCTTCTTTGGAGAACCTAATGTGTGTATCTCAACCGCTTAAACACTTTTATAATTTAGCGGATTTCAGTAACAATCACACACAGGGCGACATGTCGATATACTTTCACACACTTTATGGTTCGTTTAGGCTACTGTGTCCAGGGTATCTGTGTGTGTGTTTTTTTAGATAAAGGTCCTTGGAATAATAATGAAATAACTACTCACATCTATCTGTGTTGGTTTCGTAGAGTTACTAGCTTCGGAGTTGCCTGAAACAAACGTAAACCGTATAAACATTGCTAGTTCTGATAATTATACACTTTCAAACGGTCAGAATACAAATTTGAAATTCTCACGGTCTTTGTCAGCAAGTGCCAGAATTTCTGACAAAAGTACATTTTATGTGAGCCCCGACAAGGCTGACTGTAGCGTGGCCAACTTGAAATATACGAGGCCAGGTTTTTTTTATCAAATGTCTTAAGTGCATTCAGCTTTGAGCGATTAAAATCGCACTTACGTAGAGTCCATTGTGAGTTTCATCGTAACATGTGGGAGCAACGATCATAAAGAAAGTGGCAAAATCAAAACGCTCGCGACTATATTACTTTTACCAATCTTTCTATACAAGCAGTAAATATTTTTATTGATACTATTCCGGCTTAGTGTATCTACTCATAAATTTCCAAATGAACGATTGGTCCTTTTTCAAAGCTATTTCTATTCAATATCTGAAGCAAAGTACATTTACTCGTGCTATTGTACGTCGTCAGACGTATGATTCCAAGTTGAACCAGTCAAACAGGCCTGTACTTGTTTGTATTGATATGGTTTTCACATCGCTTCAACATTATCAGAGTCATTGGTGCGACAATGAAGGAAGACCCCATACCCAACTGCCCTAAAGGAAAGCCGGCGAGAACCATCGGCCTTTCCTAAATTAGGCAGGAGACTAACTCTCATGAAAGTCGAAATGCCGTCACCGTCATTTGAACTAGCGTAGAAAGGGGCCACACATTACTGAGTGAAAGTTGAAGGGTCAATCTAAGATGCGTACATAGTTCTCTTCTTGGGGATTCTACAGCGACCGTGTCGTTGTGTGGACCGCCACTTCCGTGTACATCGATGCTTATTGGGCAACATCTTAAAAGGTACCCATTCCATTTTATGTTCAGGAGAATGTTTCCAGGAACACTGAAAATAATTCATTAACTACAGCATTGTATATTACAATGTATAATATATTTGCGATTCATTTATTTTTTAAAGAAAACTGTATTATAGACACGCTGTTCGAACGGTTTAAGTTGCTGTTGCATACTGTTCTAGGTTTGGGGAATGAATTATGGCCTTTACGTTTTATCTGCATGCTTTTATAGAGAATCAGTATACTTACATCATAATATAACATTTTCGAGTTGTCAGATGATATATAGGACTAATCTTAAGTGGTATGTGAGCTACGTATGTGTGTATTTATAGCAAAATGATATTCACTGTAGATAGTGTTTAGCTGCACTCTTAAAACCGATATAACCGATTTGGGGTATCACTTATTGATCTATGTTGCACATACAATGTCCATATTTTGAATGGTAGATTCTCTGGAAATACAGTGGCCAATTTTACTTTTTTAACAAACAACGGTTCTTACTTTGTGGATTATATTATTTGTTCTTCGAATTTATTTAGTTATGTTTCCAACTTTACTGTACTGGAGAATGATGCATCTGTTCACTTTCCGATACACTGCACTTAAGATTTTAAACTCAGAGTCGGTGATGAAGAATGTACATATAATCGTTCAACTTCTTCGAAATTGGGAACGATTTAAATGGAACCCATTATATCAGAATGATTTCTATGTGAAATTTACTAAGTTATATAATATGTTTTTGTCTGATGCCAATGGTACAGATGAGGAAACGCCTGTATTATCACTTTTAGATAATTTTACCAATGTATTTAAATCGTCTGCTATTATGATGTGCTGTAAAGCAAGAATTTTACATCACGTCCATGCAGAATAGTGGGACTATGATTGTTTTGTGGCAAAATTCAGAAAAAATAAGGCACTTAGAATGCTTAGACAGACGCATCACTTTGGCGGTCTTAACAATTATAAAATACTTAAAAACAGGTTTAACTCTATATGTAGGGATAAGCAATGTTTTTTTAAACAAAAGAAAAAAGATGAATTGGTAAACAGTCGAAATGAATTCCAAGAAGATTTTGGTCATTAATAAAAAAAAAATTAATGCAAGGACTCCAGACTCAAAGTTAGTATCTAACGAAGATTTTTATAGTCATTTTAAATCGCTTTTAAATCCCGATTTGTCATCTCGAGTGTTAGATTCGTCTTTTTTAGAGGACATCGAAGCTATTTAAAACTACGACAACCTTAATATATCTATCTCACTTGAATGGATAGTCAATAGCGTGAATTCATTATCTATTAATAAATCCCCAGGTCCGATTGGTATTTGCCTTGAAATGTACAAAGCAACTTTGAACGATATTTTACCTTTTCTTCATGAATTGTTCAATGAGATATTTGATAGTGCCTGCTTCCCTGAAGAATGGGGACATAGTATCATCACACCATTACATAAGAAGGGATCTCTATTGGACCCAAATAATTATCGCGGTATATCATTAATCGATTCGATTTGTAAAATCTTTACTCATGTCTTAAGTAGAAGATTGTCAAATTGGTGTGATACATTTAGTTTTATTGATGAATCCCAAGCCGGATTTCGATAAGACTACTCCACAATGGATAACATATTCACCTTAATGTCTCTGGTCCAGAAATATCTATGTAAAAAACGTGGAAGATTTTACTTTATTTATATCAATTACTCAAAGGCTTTCGATAGTATACGACATGATAAACTTTGGGAAGCACTCAGTCGTAAGGGTATTGATGGTAAATTCTTAGATACATTAAAGTCGATGTATAGCAAATTAAAGTATTGTGTTATATAAAGTCAATGGTGAGTTGACACTATATTTTGATTGCATAATCGGAACCCGGCAAGGATAACATATTCACCTTAATGTCTCTGGTCCAGAAATATCTATGTAAAAAACGTGGAAGATTTTACTTTATTTATATCAATTACTCAAAGGCTTTCGATACTATACGACATGATAAACTTTGGGAAGCACTCAGTCGTAAGGGTATTGATGGTAAATTCTTAGATACATTAAAGTCGATGTATAGCAAATTAAAGTCTTGTGTTATATAAAGTCAATGGTGAGTTGACACTATATTTTGATTGCATAATCGGAACCCGGCAAGGCTGTGGAGGATGTCCGAAAATATTCTCTCCTTTTATAAACGACTAAGTTTCATTTCTTGATAGTAAAAGTAATTGCAGAGGGTTTTTTGTTACAAATGACATAAAAAATCTTAACATTTTAATGTTTGCAGATGATATTTCCAGTTTTGCGAATAGTGTAATACAACTTCAACGGCAAATCAATATTATTGAACAATTTAGTAAAGGAGTTGGTTTGGACGTTAATATAGATAAGACAAAAATAATGGTATTCAGAAATGGAGGTATAATTAAACAAAATGAAAAATGGTTCTATAATGGTTCTAGCATCGATAAAGTACCATGTTACACATATTTAGGTGTACATTTTACCAGTGAATTATCTTGGTCAAAAACACACCAAATGCTTGCCCAATAGGCTAGAAAAGCAATGAATTGCATTCTTATGCTTCGTAGATATATGGGTAACATTTCTACACGTGATATGTTTAAGATATTTGATGCCTCAGTGAAACCAATTTTGTGCTATGGATCACATATTTGGGGATATCAATATGTTGATAGGATAGAAAAGGTTCATATAAAGTTCTGTAAAAAACTATGCTTATTATCTTGTAACACATGTGATTTTCTAGCTCTAGGTGAATGAGGAAGGTTACCACTATGTATAACATATATGTCGGACTGTGTCAAATACTGGTTGAATGTAGTAAGAATGAATAATAACAGATATCCTAAGCAGTGCTATTTCATGTAATTTCGCATGGATGAAACTGGTAAAACTACATGAGCTACATATGTAAAGAATCTTTTATTTTCTTATGGCTTTGGACACGTTTGAATTCATGATGAAGGAAATCTTGATGAATTTTTAAAGGCTTTTTCTCAGAGAATTAATGATTGTTATACACAAAAACGGTTTGCTGATCTAAATGAGTCACCAAAAGCCAGGGGCGTAGCTTCCTATTAGGCACTAAGGCACACGTGCCTACACATTTTTTTTCAAAGGGAGGGGGGTGGGTTCGAGAGAGAGGTTTTAGTTTTAAAGAGTTCAAGCTAACGGTAATTTCAATTATATTCCGTATTTTATCACAACTCGCGTTTGTAGTCCGAAGACGCATGGTTTCGAAAGCTGACCAGGACAGAACAGAACATGTAGGTACGAACAAAGTTTGTTTAGCGCGTGATTTTAAACTGTAAACAATGGAAATGGTGGATCAGGACCCTCCGTATCCCGATATCGGAAGTCCGGGCTTCTCTCTTGCACATGATGACGAAGAAACCAAACGACGGCTTCTCAATGAAACCTGGCTTGCATGTCTGTCGTATCAATTTCGACTCCGGTAAGCTGATATATTTACATATTTTATCTATATGACATCATAACACTTGACCCTGTAAAGGACATAGGCTACGTTTTACGCTTGACCATAAGTTAAAACTTTGTTTTGTACGTAGCGGCCGTGATCTATCAAAAATGTCGATTAATTGTAAACCAGTTATGTATGAAATGGAGTTTAAAAACTTGTTTTCGTTTTTTTTATTATACATTTTATATGCATGTTTTTTTATTCTTAAAAATATCTATAATATCTAGAACTGAACTTGACATAACGATTGCGTGGATAGTTCAGTAGTTCTAGCGTAGGTATCTGTCCTAGCGACCCGGGTTCGATTCTCGCTAGGAAAACATTCAGTCTTACTATATATCAATACAAAAAAACAGTTTTGATTTATTTACCGGCATATTCGCATTAAAGCGCCGTTGAAAAAAAATGAAGTCTCAGATCAAACGCTGCTTTTAAAGGAGGAGTCTGATCTAGGAATTCACTTTTTGTTAAGGCATTTGAAAATAACATTATTCAATACATTTGTTGATCACCTTATACAAGAAATGGAAACGCGCATTGTCAGCAACGAAGAACGGTTCGTAGCTCAATACCTGTTGCCGAACCGGTTGCCAGACCTGCTAGACGACATGCTACCGTCAATATATGCGGCATATGCTCCAGACCTCGAGAACTCATTCCAAGTTTTTAGCAATGAAGTTACAAAGTGGAGAGTTCGAAGGAACATTGCAGAAAACAAGCCTCTACGACTCCAGGATACCCTCAAACAAACGAGCAAGGATCTATACCCCTGTATCTACAGCATCCTCTCAGAAAGACTTTCATCCCTGGCCATGCTCCATATACACAAAGACATGGACGTGTCGATCGACGGTGTGATTAACACCTTTGCATCGAGGAAATGCAGAAATCTTGAGTTTTGAGTAAACATACGTACTCGTGCCCGTTACCCATATTGTGGGTTATGGGCACGAGTACATATGCTTTTTTTTATCACAGTAACGATTTAAACATTCGGTATAACAGTTACGTACGACATAAACTTTTCGGGACGAAAGTTCGGACGTAAGGACAGCCGGACAAAGGCACATATATATGCCCCCTCTTTAAGTCGTGTGTGTCGACAATATTTTTATAAAAATGAATATTTACGCACCAGAACGCACCAGAATGCTTCTCAAGCAATGTAGATTTTAAAAAAAAATCCGGGGGGGCTGCCCCCGAACCCCCCTAGAAAAAGGATGCCTTCACATTGATTTTAATGAAGCTACGCCCCTGAAAGCATTGCACTTTAGATATTTTAAATCTGTGTTAACTCCAGAATTATACCTTAATACTGACCTATCCTATATACAAAAAAAGACATTAGCTTATTTTAGGTGTACATCCCATGATTTAATGGTTGAAAAGGGTAGATATTTAAAGATAGAAAGAGAGCAGAGATTTTGCCAACTTTGTAAACAACTAGACTTTAACATTATTGAGGATGAATATCATTTCTTTTTAGAATGCAAAAGTAACCAACTGCTGAGGAATATGTATTTTGAAAAGTCAAATGCTTAGAAACGTAAATCAGCAAACCTTTTATTCTATCTTGGAATGTAATAATAAATCAACTATATTCAAAGTATCAACATATCTTGTAAAAGCCTTTGAACTTAGACAAAATCAAATTGAAGAATTATTGTAATGTACATTGTGTTTGTTTGTGGACTGTCATCTTTTGTATGTATATTATGTTACTGTATGTTGTATTATGGGCCTATGGCCTCTGTACTTGAATAAACATGTCTATGTCTTAAAACCTGGACCGTCAGCAGAGGTAACTTAAGGGGTTGATAACTTGAACGTTTTGCGTGAGCAATTCCTCAGTTTTTGCCTAGTAAATTCCATATGTAAGTCATTTTGAATTGCCCTAATCGATAATACCAACAATGAAGGGTTCATAGAAGATAAAAAAGCTAAAACATGATATATTAACGCTTCTTTATGGTTGTGGCCGTTAGACAAACATGATTTAAAACTAGTCTCGATCTGTTACCAGATGACACAAAGGACATTTCTAGCTGGCTTCAATGTTACATTATTTACGAATTAAAAGGAATAATCGCCTTTTGGGAATATGTCCTGACGGTCGTATAATAACAAAACAGTTTCATAAAATCCTAATTGACACCCAAGCTTGATATATTGATGTAATCGGTGCCATCATTTTCTAAACGCTTAGATGTGCCATTTACGTTAATCTCCTTACTGATATTTAGAATGACCTTTGTATAAAAGCTGCACAGAATGCGTAAAATATATTAATATTCGTTATTTGTTGGCTCCGGCTGAATTTGCTTATCTTAATCATTGAAGAATGGGCTGATATATTGGTTTTCCGTCGTGAAACGGGTAGGCCATTTTGTTTATTCACATTGCAGATGTGCGGCATAAATACAAACGTTTGATTTGCAATTCTAATAGGTGCCTTTGTCATCAAATAGGTACACGGTCAATTTAGCAACCTAAACATTAGGTGTATTGCTCGCGATTTGCATTAATAATGAACAAATTTCCACGAAAGTTCTTGTTTTATGATAAATAAATAATTTTCAACTTCGCTTTGTGAAGTGATTACTCTTGTAAATCTAAGAGTGACACAACTAGATTATGTTATAAATGATAAGTTTTCCATACCTGATCGCATAAATAAAAACGTTTGATTTGCAATTCTAATAGGTGCCTTTGTCATCAAATAGGTACACGGTCAATTTAGCCACCTTAACATTAGGTGTATTGCTCGCGATTTGCATCAATAATGAACAAATGTCCACGAAAGTTCTTGTTTTATGTTAAATAAATAATTTTCAACTTCGCTTTGTGAAGTGTTTACTCTTGTAAATCTAAGAGTGACACAACTGAATTATGTTATAAGTGATAAGTTTTCCATACCTGATCGTGTATGAACAGCTGTACAGTTTGGGAGAGACTTCTTCTATCTGTACGTCTACAGAACAATTGGGTCTGCCACAATAAAAAGTCACTTCTGGCTCTCCTATAAGACATAAAAAACTAATTCGAGGATATACTTCCTTTTCAGTCATAGTGGAATGATACTTTAACAAAACGTTTCATATTGTATGAGACAGAACGTAACTATGTGTGTGTTCGTTTACATTATATCACTCTCCAATTATCGTACAATTGTATAACGACTGTGTGCTGTGCACTTATTCGGGACACTACTTTATACATACAAATAAAGCTCGGCCCTTCTTAGAAATGTAATTCATCACCACTAGTTCTTACAAATTCATAGATATAACTCAAAATAAGACAACATACTACCTAATAGTAACGCGGGTGATTCAAGCTATAACTGTGTTACAGAATGAAATAACTACGTTTGAATCATTCAATCTTTCAAATTTCAGTGCGCATGCACAAAAATGGGACAACTTGGTCCGCAAAATAAACACATTTAACCCTTTACGGTATATAGCGCCGTTCGCCGCCTTATCGATTACCGTATAAAACCCTTTTCGCCGTTATACCTATTACCGTATAAAACCTATTTTGACGTTCTATCGATTACCGCATAGAACGCTTTTTGACAGGTGAAAAAATTATTCAACTTTAGCTCTTAATAACACATCTTTGCACACACGTCATTTTCTCCAAAGTTTATTTTCCTCTTAAATAAATATGTCTTCTTTTATTTCCGATGATAAAATTGTAGGGTCAAAGTTTAAACTTTTGCTCTAGAGAGAATCTTTTGATAATGGTCTGACGATACGCTTATGGAAATAACGCTATCAAATTGAGATGAAGGGAATCCAAATTACCAATCCAATTAATGAGAAGTCTTCCGGTCATTAAAGATCAAAACACTGCCGATTTGTAAAGACTCGGTAAGGATTTCATGCAATTCTTTAGTAACTTAACACATTTCTAAAAATACTATCCAATTAAAACGAGAGCATACGGCACGCGACCTGTAAAGGATGTTTATGACACGGAGCTATTGTTCAAAGTTTAAAGGCGATTGAAAATCGAGCCGTTAAATAATTGACGTTATAAAGACGGCCTTTTTAAAATATTTAGCCAATTTGGTGTTTCCGATCGCAAGTCAGACATCAATGTAGATTCAGAGCAGTAATTTGATCGGGGGTTTTTTAAGCCTGAAGATGATGAAATGTTGATAAATATTACCAATTCACGGACAAGCAAATTAGATCATTCCTCCGACTTTGACTACAACTACGAGCTTTTGGTAAATTCATCACCCATGGACACGTATTTTACGAAAATATTAGCATGTTTCGTTGCCAAAATTAGTTGATTTTTACTGTTTTACATTTATTAGAAGGACCAGGTTTAACTTCTTTACAAAGCAATATTGCGTTGAAAAACATTCTTTTCTTCATTTTGGAAACGGTTTGAATGGGAATTGAAGTAAAACGATTCAGCTTTGTTGAGAAATATGCAAAGACAAAGTATGTATCTCGAGTCATGAATGGTATTTTTCGGCAACAAAATTCCCTGCAATTAATGACAAAACAGAAAAACAAATTTGGGATCTCTCAGGGAGAACACATAAGTCATATTATTACTTTTGATTTTGTATAATTCACACCGTAATATACATTTTCATTGTTTGTTTAATTTTCTACAACTTAATCCTGATATGAATGTATCACTAAATAAAGAAAAAAACATCAACTTAAAGGAAATTTTGTTCTCGTCGTCTTTTATTCTTTGAGAAAATCTATTAGATGAATGTAAAATGCATTAATTTGGGATTGATTAACAGTACCCCAATCAATAACAATTATCGGAGATAAGCCTGTGCAAATAGGTACCCAGGGTGACTAATTATGTATGCGTTAATGGTCTTCGATAATCCGATGGTTTATACCTATAGTGTCACTGATAAGCCTTATCTCTATACCTTAAAGGGTTAATGGCTCTTTTACTTCTTTGAGATACCTATCGTTACTTTATGTTACATTGATCGTATTTTATCTGATATTCAGATAATTACAATTATGGCAGTGAAAGACCTATAAGCAGTGTATGGTTTTGACCAATTTCGATGTCAACTGGTAAAACATCTTGCATTTCTAAAATAGCCGGCTGTAGCTGTGGCTGAATTGTCAACCACATATTATAAGAGCAAAAAAAAAACAGTTTCTTTGCAGAAACATGTTTATGACATATGTTACGGCGGAAAGGCCGACTAAAAAGGCAAAACGTTTAGTTCCTTCAATTAACATGACCATTGCTGTCTGTTTTCAAAATGGACAAGTTACAAAAAGCCCAAATAAAAGAAGTGTCCTATGAAAGAATTGGTTGGAAATATTGGCTGTCAAACTATTATTACGAGCCAAATTGGGAAACAAAAACAGAGTGAAAAAATGCATTTATGGTCAGTGACAATCGAAAAAAAAAGAACAAATTTAGATAGTGCTTGCTTTCTATATAATTTACAGTACATGTCCCTAATTGAATACAAAAGAGGCAATCAAAGAAAAGGTGTATTCTGTATGTCTTTACTATATTACTATTTATAACATGGTGATGCCAAGCCACGAACCGATTAAAAAAGTTATTTTATTTAGTAAATGAATGTGTGACGCAACGATCTGCAGCTAACACATGCACCACAATATTCCTCCATATTTGAAAAAGCAAATAAAACATATGTTATTTTTTTCTGATTTCCTTATTTAAAAAGAAAGCTTTGATGTATTAAAAAGCATATACAAGACATATTGAGGAGTGTCATTGGTTGCATTAGATTAAAAAGGTTAACTATAGATACAAGACCATATTGTTTGATAATGGTGTGAATGGACATGGTTTTCAAGTTGGATATACATACATATTCTTCAAATTGGATTTTGATAAACACATTTTTAGAGCCTTTAAAAAAAGTAACGGTTTTATAGCTCACTAATCCGCCTCCCTGTTATGGTGAAGCGCATCCAAATTTATATGCCAAAAAGGTGACATAGATGAAATACACAAACGGAACGGATATCGTCGACAACCATCGCTACCACAATCGTTTAAGCATCTCACAAATGATACAAATACTGCATTGGAACAACCTTGCACTAAGAGGAAAACATGCTAGATTAGCACTACAAAATAATTACTAGAAATAATAGTCATCTATCCAGCAAATATTCATAGAAACCAACTAGACAAATTAGAACAAACAACGCTCCATGGTATGCATTCATCTACGCCAGCGCTCTCTCACACCAGCAGTCTTTCTATCCTCGAACCATCAGAGATTGGAAACTACTACCAATTAAGTTCAGTCAGCCGTGCCCAACTTGTCATCACCTATGCCTAACTTCCCTTTTGTCTTTTATCTTCACCCTGTATATACTTTATTATTTTCATGTCTACTCCCTCTTCTATGCAGACACACACCTGGTAGAATATGCAATATGTTGAATGCGACTAGAAGACGGCAAACAGAAGAAGAATACACCCCTATTCTAATCAGTTTATCATTCTATTTCGTAGCAAGCAGTTTTGACATGAAACAAACTAAACATACAGCGAGACTATCTGGCTAACAGTGACGTACGCACGAGTTAGTATCAAGTTATGCGAACATCGGTTATACCATAGCAAAGATTCAAGTGATTTCCGGTTTGCCTATAGGAAAACAGGTGACACCCAATGTTTAATACCGACTGGTTCTACACACATTCATTGCCGCTCCTTGAGTTTATTTCAGCTAATAATAAAAAACATTCAACTTAATAGGAAAATCAGGATCGGCGCCACCGCTTCAAAAATTAAATTTGACACAGTTTTCAAGTCCTTGAAAGGACAACATATCGCGGGTTGTAGGTAAGAGAACTCTTTTTACTCTTTCATTTCGTTATAAAAAAAAGCCTGTTTAAATAGATCAATTTCACCAAAAAAGCGTCATAGAAAAATCGACAAGGCGAGCCCCCGCCACGCCTTTCTGAAGATGCTTTCTTCAATATTAGCAAACATCCTTTTACAAGACCTGTAGTATAGTGTTTATGAATGCCATTTTCCCAGGGTAAAGGGAAAGCGTTAGGTACACATCGTGTTGTAGATGGAATACACTTTTATGACCAATAAAGCAACGGTGTTGTGACAATTGTCATAGGCTTAAAACGATTTCGTTTTCAAAAACAAGTGGCACACTCTCTACCAACTCGTCAGTTTCGGACATGGATTAATTGTTATTGCTGAAAGCTTTGAAATTGGTTACTTGCTTCTTGACAATTTAATAACGTTATTGAGCGGTAATTTTGAATAGCAACGACAGCGTTAATTTCCTTTTCCAAAATTGAAATACCCTGTAAAGTATCTACTTATTTTTGTCACCCTATTCGTTTGGCAGAATTTTATTTTACTCGATTCGACCAGGGATGATATATTTTCCAAACATTGAATTGTTCTTGCAAATGAGAAGTTTTGCCCGAAGGTTTAGAGTAATAGATGCCTTAGTTGTGTTTTATTTATTTTACAGAATACATGATGCTTGGAACTATGACAATATTAAACAAGCGTTAAAAGAAAGATGACGCAGACCTGCATAAAGGTTTCTGTTTTTTAATACATGTAAGTACATATATATTCTTTCTTTATACTTTACACACTTTATACTTCATACTTAACAAACATAAGTGTCATAAACATAGAATATAACGTATGAAAGCAATATAAAAAAGCAGTAATCTCTTAAATGTCAGTGTTTTTTCTCTGTGATTCAAACATTTCTGATCAGTTTGCAGCATAATTACATATGCAGCAAAGTATTCAGAAAATAAGCAAGCGCGACAAAGGTTAGACATCTTAACATGTCCTCCTTTTATGACTTAGTTTTCAATTAATCAGTATCCAGAAATGTTGATGTATTTGGTGTTGCTCACAATTTATAATTGACTCTTTTTCTTTTCTCTCTCAGAAGCCTGGGTTTGAAATATATATTTTGATCACCATTCAGCTTTTCCTGACAGATAACAGCTTGTACTGATTAGCTATGTATGTTTATCATATTCTGAAAAGGAGACGAACTTATGTTTTACCCATTGACTTTATATGGATATACTTAATTATAACTTTAACCCAGTTGATATTTCATATTTTACGTATAAAGTTTTTTGGGCCAATATGATTTATAAATGCAATACGTGCTGATTATGCGCAAATTATGTTGATTAATTTGGAATATTGAAAAAAAAAGATGAAGTGTAAAGTCATTAAATTGATAGCGTATGTTTTGTGTTTTATTATTATTAAACTCTATGGCATCATATTGATATATGTTTTAGGTGCTTTATTTGTATATCTTTCTTGACGACCAGATACAATGAAATCGACAATACTAATTCTAAAGGAAGTGCTAAATTGTATTGATACGAAGTGTTTGAAGATGTATATACTTATATATTACTTCAACCCGGTTTATTTATTATGTTTTATGCATTATGTTTTATGGGCCGGAGGCCTGAATTTACTGAATAAACTATTGAATTGAATTGAATTGATTCCCATGGGGAATGAAGTTTTTCCAATGTCACCAATCGTTGTGGAACGAGCTGCCTTTTCAATTAAGGAACTCTAATAAGATAATCTCATTAAAAGAGAATCTGATAACCCACTATCTTAAAAACTTTTATGCGTTGTTTTAGTGTTGATCTGTTTGTTTTAATGTTTAGGTACTGCATTTTTAATAGAGTGGTGGATCATTTTGATAACAGTAAAGGTAAATTTGATTGAGGCGTTAAATCAAATCATATAACTTTAACTTTAATCAAGAATAACCAGTCAGTTAAATGTGGCCAGTATTGACAAAAGATTTGTATTTTCTATTTTTCTCTTTTCACAGCCAAATCTGATGACTTAATGGCAGAGTAAGGAAAAGGTAACACCAACAAAATATTCAGTGCTTGGGGATCACATGGATTTAATATAATCAAACCAGATACTGATTTACATGGACATCTGAATACCTTAAGTTCACATGTTTGATTCATAAAAAAGTTTAAAAGCTGAATTTTCTCTTCAAAAGATTTCATGAAGAGGAAACATATACCATACGCAGTGGTATATCACATTAAATTGATAGTGTTTAGCTTTAGTTGTTACTGCCAACATCAAATGACAATACCATACGCAGTGGTATATCACATTAAATTGATAGTGTTTAGCTTTAGTTGTTACTGACAACATCAAATGACAATACCATACGCAGTGGTATATCACATTAAATTGATAGTGTTTAGCTTTAGTTGTTACTGACAACATCAAATGACAATACCATACGCAGTGGTATATCACATTAAATTGATAGTGTTTAGCTTTAGTTGTTACTGACAACATCAAATGACAATACCATACGCAGTGGTATATCACATTAAATTGATAGTGTTTAGCTTTAGTTGTTACTGACAACATCAAATGACAATAACATAACAAAACTGTAATGGTCTTATGAATGTTCTAAACTATAATGATAACACTGTCACATATGGAAGAGACTATTATGCTGACCAGTAAATCTCCCTATGTTGGGAGTATTGTGACATATCTTAACTACATTTCCTTAATCATTTATTGCAAGCAGTACTTTATTTTTCAGTTCTTTAATAGATAAACACGCGTCAAAAAAGCTGTGTTTAATGTGTGATCAAAGATTAATAAGATATTAATGAACAAATTTATAAGTGTTTTTTTTAATATTAAAGTAAAATAAAAGACCTATTGGCATAAATTCCTTTTGGACATCAGCAAAGCAAACTAAATGGGATTTTCTTATCTACACTGAACAATAAAAAACAATTCAAACAAAGACCTGATTGGCTTTCTACATAATTTAATTTAGTTGGTCCCTTAGCAAGTACAAGTAGATGAGTTTGTATTAAATAATGTCTGATGATATCAACCCCTTCTTCATCACTAAATGACATGTCGTTTGTTCTCATTATGATTTAAACCAGTACCTACTACATATTGTTTTGTGAAGAAAATTCTTTGATGTCATGCAAAAACTGACTTGTAGTTCAAATATTACAGTTTTTTGATATATTTGAATGACAGTCAATACTCAGAAGGGGAAGTAACAACCGAAATACTGGCTTCATTCCGAACGGACATAAACACGTACAATGTTTTACGTTTTCTTTTAAGCGCCATTGATAACAAGTATTTATTTTTATTTGAAAATTGCTTGACGAACAATGTGTGCGCTTGTCAAGCACAAAGCCCCTCCAATACCGGTCTTGCCTCTTTTACTAACTCATGTTTTCTAACAATATTTATACATCTACATAAGTATTGTTTATGTTGATGAATCTAATATTATGGTATTACTATACTCATATGTCTGACAAATTCAGACGTGATCGAAAAAAGATGTTTGAATTGAATTGATGAACAATTTTGCTTTTGCAGAAGTACCAAATGAATAATACTGTAAAATTCATTGAATAGGATTATTTTGTGACAGTTAAAAAGAATTGTTTTACGTAGTTGTTCTCTAGCCAACCGACTGGGTCGGTTGTAGGTAAAATTACTCGTTTGGACATATGCTCGTCAATTTTCGCGACTCTTTTCGATATCCTGAACAAAGGTATGGTATTTAATGATTGTATTCCGAATAGTATTGGTTACTTTATAGACTGACTTTCTGGATCGGTCAAGAGAAATCACCATTAGATTCAGAATAAAAATCCTATCGTCTGCTATACATCAAATTACCTTCTTCGTTCGAGGCGTCTTACTAAGTAACTGTTATGCATGTCAGGTATTTAAATAAAAAATATTTGCTTAGTTAGTTTTCACATTTATCACTTGAGGTAATGCAAAGCGTTTATTTTGACGTCCTACGAGCTTAAGAAAAAGGTTTCGCTTGTAGCACATTAAATGATATTTCATTCAATCTAAACTAATTCTTAGAACTTAGATTTATAACTGTCGATTCTGCTTATGTATATAACCAGTACACACGCTGAATGTGGATTATTGAATGGCTGCACGTTAGATCCCGCTTTGCGAGGGATTCGAACGCACGAGCCTAATGTCCTGATGCCGACACTCGACACCTGGTCCACTGTCCACCATAATGCAATTTTGACAAAGCCATGTTGAATGTTTTCTAATAGTTGAATTATTTTGTGAGTGTTTTCAATCATTGTGATAAAATGGATTCGTATAATTATCATTCATCAGCTGAAACATACCGGGTCCGCCTTGTCGTCCATCAATAGAAAACGTTGCCGGTTCTCCTACTTTTGCAAGTTTTACACCTTTTCCTTTCAGCACCACTTTGGACGGCGTAGCTGTGGCTAGATAAAATACAACTCGTCTTGCTTAGATCGACCATAATGAAAAAAAAACAGACTAGTGTTCAGCTGGTGATCGCTCCACCGCGGCTTCATGGTGCTGACGACGACATCGGTTGGCGTTGTACGGTAGGTTTTTCTTATTTTCTGCATTTACAAACAAGTAACCAAATATTTAGAAAAAAAAAGGTATTCAACTCGTTTTGAATCCAACGGCCTAAAACAAAAGTTTCAATGTTGAGCTCGAGGAATTGGCTTACATTTCGTGCTTTTCCCTCGCCGAAAGGAACTAAAAAATGCATCCTGATAACCCCTTCGTAAATCCAGTAAAATATCATGCAATTTTCCAATTTATGTCAAGGTAGATGTGCGGATAAATGATTATACTCAAAATACTACCAAGTGGAAAGATTTGCTTCACAATCGATTCGTTTGGATAGGTTGTCGCAATTTTTAGCTGGTTGTGCTGTTGCGGACTTTCGAATTGCAAATTTGAAATTCATCGGCGAGTGAAAATTACCCAAACCGCACCTTTACCTATAGGCGCTTGAACTCAATAAGGGTTGGATCATTTTTTCTTTTAGATTTTTGATTACTTGTTTTAACTGCAGGAAAATAGCAAAATACCTACCTTGAAAACACAAAACCGGAAGTTACTGATTACCGTCATCAGCATGACGGTGGTGCGGTAGAGCGATCACCAGCCGTGTAGTGGTGGAATAGATAACTAATAACTTAGTACAGAAACCAGCCGTTCAGAAGGCCCCTGTATGAGCTTTCAGAGTGGCCCGCGTTCTGTATGAGAATATATACATGTAAATCAATTTGCTCATTGCCCAAGCCTGGTTGCTGAATCAAGATTTAATGTAGATTCTTCCAACTAAATTCATCAATGAAGTCTTGTTTTACATCCATTGAGGCAATAACACACATAAAGGCATGCTCGTTCAATCTTCACACATGCATTTATGCTACGCTTAAATTAACGAGATTTAATTCAAAGTTAACATGTTATAATACTTAAATAATTCAGAAAAATCAAGCAAACTTTACCACGCATATGGTATTTAACTATTGAGGTTAAAGGTGCTTGTTCACACATTTATGAGACAGTTTGCAAGTCAAATTAAAGTAACATTAGAACAGCACAATTTTTGCATTGTGGTTAGTGAACGCAAAGTTGATTCAGACTTTGTCAAAATATCTAATTAGCAACCGATGGAATGCGATGGGTCATAAACCGTTGCAATGCTGTTAAATCTGAATACACATTCATAAATAATATACAGACACTTAGTGCTTTAAATCCATGCAACTTTTTTTTCCAACAACTTTTCTCCAGTATGTCTCATACAATAGTACAGCTGCTATACAGTCTTAAAGGAATACATTTTTAATATCCAAGTTTGCCCATATTTGTGAACGAGCAGCTTAATAAAGTAAACGTATTATCAATCTTACTTTTGCTGAAGTTTCCTGCAGTTACATGGGTGCGGGCTGGGACATATTTGGCTGTTAGGTAATTTTCGTTTGTAAGTCCTACATCTGATATGTTACCGACCGTCTTCAGGCTATAGTGTTGTCCATTTTGTAGCGCAGTCTGAATCAAAGATTTTGTTATGAAATTACGTCATTTTCTACGTTTCTTATTTATACACTTCGTTTGTATTTTACTTGTTGCATCAAACGAAATCAAACCAAAGACTGTTCTTTTACTTTAACCATGAAACGAATTATTCTGTTTTTAAACAGAAAAAAATATCCGAGGGGACCAGACAAGGAACGCTTAATCTCAAGGCATTTCTCGTATTTTGGAGAAAGAAATACATGTATGGCTAAGCAGAGTTGAGCATTAATTCAGACTCAGAACTTTGTTTGGTTAACCAGTTTTCTAATACCATTTCCTCATATGGTTCTCTTATTAATGATCCACCGTGAAACCATTTGCTCGAGGTTAAGGTATACCTCATCATTCATGCTTGAGCAGTCTTATGTAATTACATATCTTGATGAAAATCGAATTTAATAGCAATTCAACATACGTCTTAGCTTAAGTGTAGATAGGGCGCACTGTGCTTTATTACATAATGATCAAGATAAAGTAACTTTCCATTGATGGGTCAATGTATACACAGCTTGAAATGCCAGCTTGGTTTATTCGACGTATAAATTCCCTATTAATGAGATACGTATCCGTGTTTTGTAGGTAGTGAGGACATCCAATTCAGACCTTTGTCAACGATAAACGAATGGTTAAGTTCGTGATACAGTCTTTTTAAAGTTGAAGTCACCCAATTACACCATTTAAACCAATTGTATGAATGGTTGATCATTCGGAGATTTTAGCAGATGAGTGGAGCAATCTTATCATTGTCATGATTTCAATTAAGGGCCCATAATGACTTTTTTAATACACAGAGACATGGGAATATTTCATAAAATACAAAATGCATTTATCTGGCACTTGTTACAAACACTTGTCTAAGTTAAAAGTTTGATGCCATTATTCTAAACTGGTTGTTCACATAAGTAAACATCAATTATTGTTTTGAACCTCAATATGTTTGACACATATTCCAAGGTGAAACCCAGTGTAACTGTCCCGCCATATTTCGGTCGTAAGATCGCCAATGATTGAGGTCCGGACACCAATCTGAACTCATTGGGTTTATCCAATGAAAATACCTCTGACTTAATATGGAAGCCGACGTATTCCTTCTTGCAAGAATAGTTTCGTTGTACTTTTGTTCTCAAACAAAAATGTCAAATGCAATATCTAAACAGTCATCTTTTTTGATGACGAAGGAAACAAAAATACATCGCAACTTGAAATTCCACAAAAACGTTTGAGTTATCGACCAAAAATAATGGTTCTAAATAATGTTCTACAATTACATATACATTGAACTACACAACGTCGGCGCTCATAGGAAATGTGTTATAAGCTGGGACATTTAAGACAAAATGTGTAGCACTACACTTATATACAAGGGGTATTTCTCAAGTCACATAGTTACGTATGATTCGAATGATCGCAGATATTTCATTCTACAAAATGACAGCTTTTATCATCCGAGAAAGTATTAATCATTACACCAGAAGGCAGTTTAATGTGTTCATAGTGTTACTAATTTCATTTTGGACTTAGACATTTCAGTTTCTGACCTTTGATTGACTCGATCCATTCTGATGAGTAATATTTGGAAATAGTTTGGTTCCGGGTGCCACTGGTCTGTCGGCTCGAACAAAATACCCCATATTTGATAGATTTGAATATACAAATCGACTATCTCGGCCATCAGGCGTCCTGTAAATACAAACCAAATGCTTTGCCGACTTTTGCCAATAATGTGTTGATTTGAATAATTGAATTGAATCTTTTTACGATTTCAAAATACTATAGGTCAAAATGATTACACAACAGCTACGTATAGTGTGGTAGATTGTGATTCTGTACATGAAGCTAAAGATTAGTTTCTTTAGAACTACTCAACAGCTTTCATATAAAACGCAATGAAGAAAAGTGATTACAAGCAAAGTAGATCGTTTGGAGTTCTTTCAAGTATAAACAGTTAATTCATATACACTTAAACCCAAAGCGAGACATCGCTTCTGAGATCTACCAAATATACACTGTGTATACTTAGATTAAATGACGCTTCTTGAATTAATTAAGCTTTCAAAAGATACCTTTAATTATACATCAAACATCATTCCAAAAACTGTATTTTTCTAACGAAATGTTATTTCGGATTTTAAGAATTCTCTTCTATAAACAAAGAACTTTAAATGTTACCAACCCACGCATATGTTTTGTTCAGCAAATTAAGCGTTTTCTATTCTAAATCATTTTTAAGGTCTTTCCACTTTGATTAATCACTCCCGAATCTACCTCCTTGATACATAAACAGTCCCCGAGCCAAATATGAATAAATGAATGGTTGTATTCGGTTAGTCCATGTGCAGATCCACCATTCCCTTCATTAATCAAAAGATTCTGAGTGAATGACCCCTCCAATCCCACATTTGTTTTGTGTGTAAAAGGGTTATGAGATTACCTCAGAAGAAGTCGATGACCTGTCTTCGACATTGCCTTGTGGTCAACATTAGCTCTTTCAGCTGTTGCGTAGCCCAAATAGGGCGATTTGGGAAGCGGCTGTCCATTTCGATTCACATGAATATGATGTTGACCTGTTTTGTTGTTACATGTAGAAAAGATATGTCAAAGGTTTAAAGGATTAATGGATTTTATTTACAAAAGCGCAAACAATATGTGAATAACTTTTAAACTATGGGAACGATATGTGACTCCTAAAAGACTTATCATATGTTGGCACATTAATAAAGTACAAATTAACGGAAAGTAAGGATAACCTGTTTTAACAGACAATTTAAGGACAAATATCAGGTAGAACAGTAAACTATATCGTTTTATTTGCGCCCGAACGTTTAATTTCGATGCACACGATTCGCTTTTAGTTGAAGTGTTATTATTACGATCGACTGAATACAAACACATAAGCGACGGCCCTGTCTCGGCTTTCTCGATTGCACTTGTATGCATGTCTATTTCCCTGTGAGGGACTCGACATCATAGGAAGGTAGATAGGAAGAATGATCGTATGATATATTGCTTAGACTCAAGTTTTTTCTCATCTTTGAGTAAAATTATAAACATTGGAGTTTAGTGATGCTCATTCTTTAGTCAACATTTTTGTTCAGATTATCATCTAAGCAATGATTTGGGTCAACATAAACGCTGTCTCAAGTGGTGTAATATATGTTAAAAAAGCGAAGTCACGGTCACGACTGATCTTAAACTCCGCGCAGGATTACTTCCCTTTGCTTCACTTGCCAAATGAAAAGGGAGACAACTGTGTAAGAGAAGTTTCTCATAAATCTTACTCTGCTCGGTACGATAACTGTTTAAGTACAGAATCGTATTTTTCGAGAAAACGTGCCTGTACTTACCCTCCTCATTCGGTGTAAATCTAACCGTGTATTTTCCCTTTCCCAGAGAATCTAAAGTAAGAGGTATCCTACCACTAGGTCCATACACAAAGCCTGTCAGCTCACCTATTTGAGAATATACCATTAAAATGTAAACACGTGAGAAATGAGGTAAGTCATTTTGCTTTTCTCAAAGAAAAATGAAAACAAAGTATCCTTCATCAAGTATGAAACATTCATGTCTTGATAAAAAAAATCAAATACCATGATGCAATTAAGCCAATGTCATAACAAGTCACATATAGTTGTCATTTAATACCGAACACAAATCAAAGGTGCGCTGTGATAATGAGAATGCCTTTTTCATCGGTACATCTTTTTCCACACTATTTTCTATGGAAGAACACGTTTATTTACTATTCCATTCGTCGTTACTAATACTGTCTGGTTAAGCCTTCCCATTCAGGACGCCAGATTATTTGATCTTAGATGAAGGGATAACAATGGCGTCAAATAGATGCAACGCGTTTGATTTGTTTTATTGACCCGTTATAACCATTTACCAATCCGTTGCAAAAACTTATTCACTTGATATAAAACATGTTTAAACGAGTATAGATACGGCTTTATGCTTTTATACAATGAATAGAGCTGGCTGAATTGAAATGGTTAGAAAGTGATTATTTGTCATAACACAAGTAAATCAGCACTTACTTAATGTGTTTGATTATATGCCTGTTACAAAGAATACACTCCAATCATCCAGTATATAATTAAACACATTAAGTAAGTGCTGATTTACTCATGTTACGACAAATAATCACTTTCTAACCATTCCAATTCAGCCAGTTCTATTCATTTGAAGACCAGAAAACGCCTGATTGGTTGATATTCTCGTTTTTGCGAGTAAGTTACTTACTTACTGACTCGATATGTAGTGATAACCTTTTCATTACAACAACTATCCGAATTATTCTAACGATAAGAACATACCATATCATTCTTACGAGATAGTATGACGTATTAATGAATTTCTGAGGTGTTAACGATAAATAGAAAACATCACATACACGTCACTTCCAGACAACTGTACAAACAATACCTGGTCTAGCATTTGGAACATCAAAGTGGATATGTTTCTCCTGTTTGACATGCAAAGGAATCATTTTGTTGGATATGAAGACATCTTCGCCAGTCAATCCATCTTATACAGGGAACCGTGAGCTCTACTATGGTATATATTTGTCGATCACTTTGCTGACCTGAAGATAATGATATGGACAAAAGTAACTACTCGGGTATTTCCGTGACCTGCAAAAAACTACATGTGATGTATTTCAGTTTCCCTAATCAAATTAAATAAGTGTTTAGATATTGCCTTTGACATGTTCATTTGGAGAAAAAATGGAAGAACAACGAAACTAGTCTTGCAAGAAAATATGATGGTTTTCATATTATAAATAGTATGTCAATTTTCATTTGATAAGCCCGATAAGTCCGGGTTGTGGTGTGGGTTGTCTTGTATGAAATAACGCTATTTCAGCAGTACTTATATAACGACTTTCTAATGCTACATTTATGCAAAGCTATTGGTCTAAAGCGTGATGCCATGGGATAGCATTACGAATACTGTGGCGCTGGTTGAATGGAACAAGGGTCCCAAGTTCCAAAGCCATCACATTTTGCTCTCTACGTGTACCACACAGCCTTTTGAATAAGGTTCAATAACATAACAGGTTATATGTTTCTTGAACATTGTTACCTTCTACCATCAAAGAAAGAACAGAAGTTGATTTTCTATGCCGCAAAAAAATAGAATAACACTCATTTAAATGCCATGAAAGGATATGACTGAATAATAACTGAAAAAATATACGGATTTTTTTTATAAATTAATCTATAAATGCTTTGAGACTCTTTTTGATAAGGTCGTTTAACTCAAGTTATTTCGTGCTTGAGATATTGTTGTCTCAAATTCAATCGTGTTTATCAACACTCTGTTTGTTTACAAGCATTTTCCGTCACACTTCTTATTACTGTAATGTATCAGATCGGAACGGGCTGCATAGCAAATCGTATCAAACGCATCCTACCTTGTATTATTCATTCGGTCAAACATGTTTTTAAGAAATCGGTATATTGATGGAACACAAAATCGATTTTGAGAAAGCCATTGATTCACTTTCCTGGTCGTTTGTAAATAAAACTATGGAAGCGTTTATCTTTGACACATCGATATAAAATGGTTTAACCACTTTTACAAAGATTCTAAGTCGATAGTAACACAATGTGGTTACTTGTCTGACTTATTTAGCTTAGAAAGAGACTGTTAAAAAGGGGATCCCTTGTCATGTTATATTTCTATTATCTGTGCAGAAGAACTTTCTATTAGCATAGGACAAAATACTAGTACTAGTACTTAGGGTGTATTAATGAAAGATCTAGGGAAAAAACTCTCCCAATATTGTTAATACTTTAAAACTATCCGGTCTAGAAGTGAATTTTGACAAAACAGGAACATTAATGATAGGCAAGAAAATATAGATCTGATAATATAAAAACGAAATGGAAATTTGATTTGTAATTGAGATCATTTCAAGATGTTAGGTATTACTTTACATGTTAGAATGGTGTCTTGGAACTATAATACAAGTGGTGGTATACTTAAATATGACCAATTGAAATTAGAACAAAATTTAAAAACACAATTATAGCACCTATGTTTAATGGAGTAAGGACAAAAAGGGCAACCATGTGCGACTAAAAAAATCAATAAAAAATATTGTTCAATGTTTTATGACACATTTACAAACGACCATAGAAAGGATTCTATAACACACATTGGAATAGTTACATCGATTGTCTCAGTTTTACGGAAATAGAATATCGATAATGTTGCAAATAAAAGGCAACAAAGACCCTTTGTATCAGCTTACATATACCTAAAAGGTACAAAATTGGTAAAAACGATGTATAAATGCCTAAATGAAAATAATGAAAATGCCACTTGTATGGAACAAACATAGAATGAAAATATATCTATAGATGATTGGTTTCAATTCAGGGCCCAGTTGTTCAAACGGTTGTTAAATCTAATCATCCGTTAAACTAACGGCTGATTAAAATCCCTAACAGTCTGTAATTTAACAGCCTGTTAATTAAGCGTTGCTCAAACCAATTTAACACCTTTGTTAACTGACGGCTTGTTAGGATTTTAACAAGCCTGTTAAGTCTTCTGTAAGTTGATAAATTGCGCAAGTGTCATGGCCGCCGATCCCAAACAGTTAAGGTTTTGGAGTCGAAAACTGCAATTTATTGAGTTAGAGCTGTTGCCAAGGTATTTCGGAGATTTTGAAGCGGTGAAATGTTATAATAAATCGATCTGGAGAGTTAAGATGTCAAAGGAAGTGCTCATTGATGAATAACGGGATGTTCTCTATGGAGAAGGAGGGTCTCAACACGAATCTGACAGAAAGGTAAGTTTACAATTATGTAATATCTATGAAAAATGGCATTTACAAAACAATTTCAAGAAATAAAAAATTCCATCTTCTTTTGTTATTATTAATCGTTTGTAACCATGCAGTTATGTCCCTTGATTGGTCTTTGATAATGCGGTGTGTAAAGTCGAAAAGTGACAGCTGTGTTGTGACCACATTATATGTCTCAAATGTCGATCTAACTACAAAAGTTGGTATGTTAAACTTTCCTTAGTTGTTTCGATTTATTTTTTGATCCAACAAATAAAGGCAACTACGTTTCTCTACATGAATGTGGCTGGCAATTGATAAAACTTGATTCGAACCCAAGCATGTACGTACATGTATAAAATGTCAAAAGTGTGTACTAAAGGCTGACGAACTGAAAGGATTGGTAATTTTTCCACTTTAAAACTTCTATTTACATGCCATAAATTTCATTCGCTTTGAAGCAAGTTTGGATTTACCTTAATATGTAGATGATTAGGCTATGAAAACGGTGTTATCATGTAGACTTAAAGACAAAATGACATGGATTAAGATGTTGCATTAGTATTCTTTCTTTTTTTTCAGACGAGTGGCCAATTCGTTTGATGAATTCAAGTAGATATGGTTTGGAGTTTAAACATAACAGTGTGGTACCAATAGTAAAACGCATCAGGTCTAGTATCTCTTAATTGATAACAATGTTTCTTTACCTTTCATGAATCAAGCAATGCTGAAAAACAACATTTTTGACAGTTTTGTTTATATGACTACTCTGTAATATACTTAACTTACAGGGGCCACTAACATAGCTTTCAACCATTTATAATATAAGCAATGAAGACTATTGTTTTCATACATGTGTTTCATAATCCAACATAAATGTGTATATATATTATGTAGTTACCACTGAGTAAGCTAAGGAAATATTTTTGTCAAAGAAACTGGCATATGAATTGAACTGAGTGTGGAATTTTACTAACATGCCAATCTTGGTATTATATGAAAGATTAAAAGAAGCACTTGTCTTCCATAACTTAGATATACTTTTAAGAATATTTTCTTTGTACAAAATACTATGATGATTTCTTTGTTTCTAGCAATTGGTAGCACATACAGGTAATTCTTTAAATCAGTGCGACTCAAAGATGTTTTGCACATAATGAGCATGAGTTGCATTTATTTCAAGTGTTTAATGTATACATTATTGATGCTTCACTGAGAGATATCCTTTGTCTCTTTTATAGAGGTCTTAATGCTGTTTGTTTGCTACATGTCACAGGAAAAAACTGCAGTACTAAATGATGTCATGATAATACTTGAATAAGCTTTTAATTTTTTTTATATTCTAGATATTTTCATCAAAATGAACAGAGGACTACTATCAGAGAACAGAGAGGGTATTACACCAAATCAAAGATGCAGAATGAAGGGGAAAATCTATTACTTGTGTTTATATGTTGATAATTTGACTTAATTTTAAGAAATTCCCATCAATTATACTATCAATTGATTGATCATAAATATATGCAATGAATAGCAACTTGCAGATGTGAATAAACAAATGATGAAATTGCTTAGTATTTCAAACATTAAACATTTTGTCACAGGGATATGCTTATTCCATTCCCTTTTAGGAGTGTTTAAATAAGTTCAAATTAAAATAGTGCATTTTGTCACAGATGTCTATCCAGCATTTTATAGCAGGTATACTCACGTAAGTCATTATGCAGTATCCCTGTTAGGGGTTTATTCTGTATCCAATACCTTTCCATAGATTTCTTTCTAAAGTTTCACTAACACATATCTCTCCTTTTGTCTAAATTGGCTTTTCCCTCAATGTTATCATACATTGTCAGATTTTGTCAAACTTTTTTGCAAGATGATACTTTTGAATTTGACCATTTACAAAATGTGAAAACAAAAGGAAATAAGGCTTAAAGACCACCAAGTTGCAAGACTTTCAAAACAAAGGATAGTTTAAGCTCAATCCTTTCTTGATATACTTGTCACTTGTAATCAAATGCAGCTTTGTTGTAAATTGTGTGGGTATATGAGATATTTTGCAACGTGAATCTTGCCAAAAATACATTTGCTCATTCACAATAATAAAGCTGTTATTAGAATACATGTATTGTTCTATGTACACATTTTTCTAATTACATGTTATTGTTACTGCAGCAATTTCAACTTCATGTATTTCGTCTTCCACCGATTGTAAAAAGAAAATATGCAAGTCATATGCAAGGCCATAAATCAGAATCAAAGTTATATATAGTGGTATATGCAGCATAAAGGGAATGTAAGCCTACAATTGAATAAAACATATTGTCTTATTTGATGTGTTTGTCATCTCTTTCTTTTTTTTCTCAAGGTTCTTGCTAAAGACATGTAGTTCATGATTTTGTTATATAATCAAAGCTAATTATACATCAACATGCCCTAGTGGTATATGTACATGAAGTTACTATAATTTTCTGTATTGGCTACCAGCAATAGCCTGTTGGGGGAGGTGTCTTCTTATGAGTGGACCCTGTTGTATCTTCCAAACCCTAAGTCCTCATTCATATGTATATAGTGTTCACCCTCTGAGTGAAGGTTTGGTATTCGAATCCAGACTAAACCATTTCCAAGGTCAAAATATGTTACGCACAGTAGTCTTAGTAGTGGGATAAGGTTAAGACCGGACAGATAGCTCAAGGTAGAAAAGAAATAGGCTTATTGGGATCCAGAGAGTATGGAAATGTGACGTGTTGAGGAATTACTGAAAATGGCAAAAAAGGGCATGCAAACAATGTTTTGTCAACTTGCCCTTGCATCATCTGGTTTTATAATGGATACATGATTTTGTTAAACTAGTCACATTTTTAGAACCACACAGTTCCATTCGAAGAGAAATTTTAGACAGACGCATATCTAGGGTTCAGGCCAATGCTATAGTAAGTGCTTCATGTCTTGCACTGAACCCTCGATATATATTGGCATTATTATAAAACAGCTGTGTAAATATCTTTTGATTCATCGGATGCAGTTGGTGTGTTGTACTGTGTCACAGCACATTGACTAGACTAGTTGTTATGTGCATGATATCGGGCCATATCAACCAAATTATCCAAACTTGTTCGTAAGTAGAGTGCTGAGATGCATTTCCATGGGATTTTCGAGTTTCCATAATGTGGTCGTTCGGCGATTCTTGATGTTGATGATAATCCAATTTAATCTTGAACCGAAAATTGAAAAAGGGCCAATTTAATCAGATTTTCTTATTACCTTGTTGTCAGTCATATCACTCATTAAATGAACATTTGGGCGTAGAGCAGGAGGACTCAGGTATTCGGACAATGCATTGCTATAGTATTGCGATGTAAAATGTCAACAAAAATCGTTAAAGCCGTATTGCAAAATAGCCACGATGCCGACGTAAGTAGTCAGCTGCAACTACCAATACGATGCTCTTGACTTGAAAGAAAATAGGAATATTCAACATATATTCCTTTCGAAATTACTCTTTTCGGGTTTTCTCTGGGATGTAGCAAAACAACGTATTGTTCATATAGTTCATATGGTTTTGAGCCAGATGTGAACATTGTTCACATAATCCTTAAATCCGTATTAATAAATGCTTGCTCGATTATTATTCGTTTTTGATAAAAATGTATATCTATAAGAAGCGTAATTGATATCAATTTTCTTTCTTTCCCTTTTCAATTGTAAACGAAAACCCCAACAATACTCGAAAAAAGGACTTTTTTACCAACAATGCGCCCGTATTGGATTCCTATGTTAAATTTTAATTGACCTCTAGACCTCGATTAAAGTTAACAGACAGTTCCTATGTCAAACGTCTGTTAAATCCGGTTGTTAAGTTCGAACAACAAGATCCAATCCGCTTGTTAAATTTAACAGCTTGTTATGGTATTTAACAAACTGTTAACTTTAACAAGCGTTTAAACAACTTGGCCCAGCTTGTTACATAGAGTTCTTGGAACGAATGTTTTCTACATAAGATACATTACATTTACAGTCCTTTGTGTACTTTCTGTAAACTGGAATTGAAACAATTAAACCTCTTTTCTAGGAAAGTAACGTAAGTGATAAAAGTATGCGTCGTCCTTTAGTTTCTTAGACACCTATTTATAAGTACCACTCAATAAGCAGCTACATTCAATACGAGGTCGGATAAGTCAAACATTTAATCATTACCCTAATTATGAAGTATAGTATTTAATGACGTATATTAAGGTATTCCCTTCAATCTAATGCTGAAGTAAACCTTTACGTAACGTCCCATTGTAATCAATTTCAAGAAGCAATACAAAAAAATTCCTTGGAGGAAATAAATCAAATCTGGAAGGATTTCTTTCCTCATAGCCTGAATCTCAGACCTCTTTAGATTTTTTATTACATAAGAAGTAATAAAGCTTTCTAAATGGCATTCAAAAGGCTTACCATTTTTCTACTAAATGCTGACCGGCAACATTTTTCTCCCTTTTCCCTCTAATTGTCAGTCTAAAAGCTTTATGTAGGGTGATTTATAAACTTCAAATCATGTCAACACGGATCAAATACACCATTATGACTCATGATTTTTTTTCTTTTTTGAAGTTCTTTATCCTTGTGATAGTATAATTCGATTCTACATAACCGTGCCATGCGCCATATTAAATCATATTCTACATAGCCGTGCTATGCGCCATATTAAATCATATTCTTCTTAACCGTGTAATGTGCCATATTAAATCATATTCTACATAACCGTGCTATGCGCCATATCAATTCATATTCTTCTTAACCGTGTAATGCGCCATATCAAATCAGATTCTACTTAACCGTGTAATGCCCACATATTTAAAGGACCACATAAGTACAAAAACCTATATGTTGCCTTTGAGAAAGGCAAAACACTTAACCCTTGTAAAACAATATAGAACATGAGAATTGTATGTATCGATACGTTTCTTCTAGATAGAAGGTATCCAGAATAGAAGCAGGTGATACGCTCTTACCCTTTTTCAATCCCCAATTCTATCACAGATGAGTTTGTAACGTACATAGCAGCTCAATTTTAATAACATTAAGTCAACAAAGGGATATGCTCGAAGGGAAAGCGTTTTTTTAACTGGAAATGAAATGGATTAATCCCCACTTCTCATTAGTTTGTCAACGCTATTTAACACACATAAAAATAATATTTAATAGGCTCGCAATATCGGTACATTTAATAAATTTATCGAATCAATTAGAAGACTTGCTACATATTCTCCATAGAACACAACCGTTGTTGTTGGAGTTATTTAGTGAATCCTTGTGTATAAAAAATACAGGATCTTGAATCACTTTGAATCACCTTATTATATTCAGTACGATGGCATAATTTAGGAAATCTAGATAAATTGATCTATTATGACCAAAGGACAGATCAATAAAAATAGGGTTATTGCATCTTTATTTTCATTTCTGCATGTTTGAGTAGCAAGTATAGTTTTCTCTTATAGAAACATTGTCATATCGATCAGCACTGTAAAAGATTACAAATATTTCTGAGTATTGCAGCAGTTTGATAGTGCATCAGATTGCTATCCTCATCTCATTTTTGCTGATTAAAGTGGAACACCAACAGTTATTAAAACCAAGAAGAGCACAACATTCAGAAGATATGTGTGAGAAAGTTAAAACAAGGAAGGGCGTAAGTCTAAAACAACAATTCCTCTTATTCCAATATTGGACGAAGCAATATTGTAAAGAAACACATCATTGGAATCGTCTCTCCGAGACGTTACCAATGACGTGTTATATTGCAGTATTGTACTTTCATTGAAGATACTATTCATGTGTATCAGTAATGACTTATGCAAATATTCCCTTAAGTTGTTTAGTAAAAACGGTACCCTGATGGCTAGGCTGCGAGATTAACTTGACAACGGAGAAGAACAACGTACATTTGAAATCTTTAGACGTGATTATTCATTGTTTTTTAAGCTTATATGAAACCAAAAGCTGTTAGGCAAGTATTTGATGCAACTGTTGCATCGATTATTAAAATTGTCTTTGTCCTGGTTGGGTTTTTCTAAATAAAATGATTTTGAAGGACCTCATCTTCAATTCTGCAAGATGATACGTGGGAAAAAGCAAATACTAGTGTAAATAAGTAAAATCAGACAATGTCATATTAAAACATGTTTATCAATGTCTCTTCAAAAGAGTTTTACCGGAAAGAACAAAGTTGGGTTACTAAAGTCAAAACAGTATTCATCCGATGCTGTTACTATTGATTTTCTCGGGCATTAATGGTTCACTGACATGCAATCGAATTCCGTTTTAAACGGCTCAACTTGGGTTACTGTATAAGGGACACAACTAAGACACACAAACGACTCATTACTCTCTTGACCTAGATATCAACTATATCTGTATGTTGTTTTGGTTTTAGTTCAACCCAAAATAGACAATTCATCTGATTAGTCCATCCTCTAGACTTAGAAATAGATCTTATTCTTAATACAAAAACATTAAGATATATAATAAGTTATATTATTCGTAATGCACAATATAGAAATGTGTAATAATGTAGTAAATTGACAGAAAGTCAGGGTATAGTTTAACATGTGTATTAGAATCTAACGTCAGGACGTTAGAAGTGATCTATAAGAGAAAATTGATGCAAGCCTCAAAGTCGCCCGCAAAATTTTTGATTTGTCTTCTTTAACAAAACATCCAAAATAACATGAAAAGGATAGAAATTTATTTAAAATACCTACAGACATATCTCGTCATTCAGACTCATTAAAACGACCCTGTCATTCAGCTAATGAAAACAATTGCACAAGACACTAGATGTTTTAAACATAGTTTTATTGCTGATTGTTTCATCAAATCTAGAAGAAATAAATCTGAAACGACTCTTGATGAAAGACAATCAGATCTAGTCAACATATGTTGGAAGAGCGTTAAGAAACTGTAATTCTTATATATTTCTCCTTTTTAATTGTTTAAAAGCTTCTGAAACCAGAACCTTAAAGACATTGTAACAAAACAAAATATGACTTTTAATACTATATTTTACCGTTTATCACCATGGCTTCTTCCGAATTTCACAAAATTCATTGTTTGCGGGTGTTTTCAATTTGAAGAACAATCTTATTCCAATACGATCAAATGAATTAATAAATTTGCAACAGAGGAATTTAACCAGCAAACCCAAATAGAAATTGGGTCTTTCTAATCATTTATGAAAGTTGTCTGTAATTGTTTTCAATATTTGCCAACACAAAGTATTTATCAAAAACTGCTTGTTAAATTTGGAAGTCAGATGTCAAACAAACACACGACAATACACTTGCATCAATCTATTTAGGAGGACGAAGAAAAGAATGTTCAATAGACCGAAATCACGCGCCGGCCATCTTGGATTCAAAACGAGGCTCTTAACGCAAACAAACCGATAAAATCATGTCCGCGTATCACTAATGCTTTTACAATTTTTAATTTCATCGATGTTTTCATCAAAATATTAATAAAACCAATAGTTTTCCTATTTCATATTTTTTATGTTTACTTGTTACGCCCCTGCAGTTCTAAATAACATAACCACAATAAATATATTTTGTTTACAGACAAGATGATTTAAAGTCAAAATATTAATTTAACATGCACATGCAATAGGAATTCGTTTCCGACCTCATCATATCAATAATTTTTAAACAACCTTATATTAGCAAATTAAACTTGTTTACGGTGATTATGCAATTAGAATGTTATTCTGACAAACTTTGATGTTAATTAAGCATTTTTATTTAAAAAAAACATAAGTATTTGTGTACATTTTATTATTGTCATTATGTTGAGAAATGAATATAGGGTTAATTCTTATTTCGTCTTTACCCATTTCTTCCATATAAACTTTGGGCTGAAGACGAAAAATCCCCAATTGTCTACAGTCTTTCACCAAACTTCACACCTTTCAAGATAGAAGTCACATCTCATCTATTGATATATATTAAATTATGTTTGACTGAAGTTGCGTTTAAAAATTAATGAAAGTTATTATCATATTTGTCTATAATGGGATGCTGATTAAAAATGTGTGTATAGTGTAGATCCAGAATAGAATAAGACAATTAAATGTAAAAAACGAAGATGCCTCTAGACTGAGATTTTTCTGTGATTTGGTGGAGCCTACACTTTTTGTATTCAATGCTATTTACAACTGATTCTTTTTTCAACTTATCTTACAGTTTGGCTTTGCATACCGTCTTGCCATATTAACTCAAATTTTATAATCCTAAAATTAGATTGAAAACATGTGGTTAATGTCAATATAGATAAGATTTGAGACTTTAAAATAGACTGTTTTCATGCTAACCACTAACTTGTCCAAAGTTTGTATATTGATAAGACGTTAACAGGTAAAACATATGACATCTCTTCACGATTTCCCTCACTATAATACTTATAAATTATGCATATCTTAATCAGATGTAGGCATGTTATGTCCACCCGTGAGTTGGATCTAAATTGATTATTTTCACGTTCCCAATCAGAAAGTGAACACCTACATAAATATGTTTACGGGATGGGGACATGTATTTATTGCCGTACTAATTGTTTTTCATAAAAAAATGCTCAGTATATTATTTTAACTGTGACATTTGTAAGCAACAGATATTACACATATATAAACATGATTTATTTTCATTCTGTTGACAAAGTGGGGAATTTGTCGGGTAGACGAAATAAGAATTTAATCATTTTAAGGGGTGTAGACGAAATTGGTATGAAAACAAAAAAATGATGATAACTGTTGGTCATAATTTATTAGAGAAGATCATGATAAAACCCTAAAAAGTCAAGCATCATGTGGTGGAACATTGGGCTTGATTAGTTATATCTAAACAAAGCAGATTTTCATCAAGTCACATCTGTCATGAATAAAAAGGGATTAATTGTTAAATATACCAGAACTGTAGGACACGACAACAACTTGCAGACAGATAAGAGATAAACAACAAGGCATAAGTCACCCGCTGGGTTTACAGTTTACTTGATTCAATAGAACGTGGTTGATATACAACACGTTGATAATCGTGTCAAACTTGTTAAAAACTTTAAAAGCTGGGTCCAAACTATAGAAAATGGGTTTTAGGTTTCTACTCAAGCGGCGTGAAGATATAGGATTTAATTGTGGAGTAAGCGATTGATTAACTCTTTGAGGACTGCTTTCTCAACATATAGGTAACACCCCAAATAAACCAAAATAGATTAGGAATTTGTTAAAAAATGGACATATTTCTTTTTCGTTCCAAACTATTCAAATGGATATTTACAAATGAACATGTAGGATATTAAAATGAACATTGATCACAGAGTCCTTTCTCGTTTTCTGTTTACGCATACGCTTGATTTCCTTATCCTTGCGTTAAGAGCCTCGTTTTGGTTGATATCAAAACGAGGCGTGATTAGGGTCTATACAAGCACTTTCTGTATATCATTTGTCTTCCTAGATAATTGTCGTCAGCAGTTTAAGCTTACAAATTAAATGATTCTTAAATTTTCATATACAAAAAAGCTTTATCAATAAAAATGGTCATAACAGTTGTACCAGTATTCATTTTCTTTAAATGTTTACCAACTATGGTAAAACAGATAAATCTGAAAACTGTGATTTATTTGACGGTTTGGGAAATCTTTGTGACCGAAGGAGAAATTCCTTACAATGGAGGTCATTTCTCCCATAATCCTTAAAATTCGATACATTTTTTTGTAAAAACAATTAATTTAATCATAATCTTAGTTGTAGCCTGTGATTTTTTCTGTATTGACATAGTACTAAGGAACGGGTAAAAACTGTATGACATATTACCAAAGATAACTAACTAGATAAAAGTATTTTCAAAATGTTTTCAATGTATATTAACATGGCATAATGTGGGGGGAAAAGGGCAATAATCTTTTTTGACCATGTTCAATTCTAAAGAACGACGAAACAAAAAAGTTTCTTACATATGACAAGTTTAAGACATAGCAAGATGTGGGATATTCTATGTTGGCATAATTAGAACTACACAAAGACAAAATATTAGCATCTTACAGATGTTTTGCTATTGCCACTTTTGAAACACAAAGTTCGCATCACGCAAGGGCTTGTTGTTGATGCTAGCGCATCAAGTGACATTAAATTAGATGTACGGTACGAACGTAATTTGGGACGAATCGAACAGAAAAAGATCGAAGTGGTTTGGCTATTATCTTTTAATTTTTAACAATAAAACCTACGAAGCATCTGTATGAATACTTTCTGAGCGTGGCCTGTTTCATTGGTCAGATTGTTTGACTGTCATCTCTTTTTAAGAGTACTTTCAATGGAGACAGTCTCGTTTGACTGCCATCTTGTAGATAACGTTATAAGATATAGGGTTTAAGACTATTTAGAGCCATTCTAAAAGACCTCGTCAGACAAGTTTATACATTGGACTGGCACTCTGTACCATATTTCTGATTAAGAATACCGATATTTAGGGTAACTAAACGAGATACAGGCTGAAAAATAGCCTTGTTATTGTTAGAATTCGAACTTATTTAGACTATTTATCTAAATAAAACCTTTAAAGAACACAAAATCAAACTTAAAATATTTTATGATACAATTAAAAAAGGAGGAAAAGTCAACGACTAATAAAAGAAAACCCAAAATAATGAAAACAAAAGTCAATGTAGCCTCCCTTTCCCCATATGCTATATCCAAAATCTTCTACAAATATGATCACCGCCTTCTGGCGGGAAATCAATAAATGTTGTTTCCTGAAACGTGTTGGGATGGGAGCGTGTGTGCAGAGGGGGGGGGGGATTACATGTATATAATTGTACGGCTACATATGAATAATTATATAAATGCTAACGAGACGGTAAAGAGTATTGAAGTATACATGCCACTGTTTTCATGTAAGGTACAATAGGTTACCCGTGTATGTGTATGTAGCGAGATACCTTTGTAGTAAGTTACCAATCATAAAAAGCATTCAAGTGTGACGTGAAATGCCCATTTGCAATAAATCGACTTAAAACGCCCAAAAACTAAAAGTTACATAAATGTTGTGTTTATTACTTGATGCAAAACTTTTCAGTAGGCCAACATACCAAAACATATATTATGACAAACCTATAGCTTTGTTGAAATCATAAGAAAAACCCTACACATACGAGAGAACTGAACCAACGTGTAATAATAATCCTAATATACAAACTCTTAAAATCCTCTCACAGTTGATAAAGAAAGCCCTTGCATCAAAAGCAAGCAGTATGCACACCACTGGACCTCAACCATGCATGGTATAACTTTAAAAAATTTCACACCTTTTGGAGATATTCTTCTTGTGTTTTTTTTATAGTTTAATCTAGCTCAAAATGATTACAATGACATTTTGTTTGTTTTTATATTTACTCTATTTCATTTTTCATTCGCTTCTATATTGTGACAACAAACTAAATAGTGTACGTCTGGAAATTCATCCAGCCAATTAAGCCGCTTTAAGCTCAAACGTGATAACATTACGATGACGTTTTGTTTGTTTTTATATTTACTTTATTTTATATTTCATTCGTATCTATATTGTGATAAGAAACTGTAAGGTGTACGTCTTGAAATGTATCATACAAATAAGGCTTCTTTATGCTTGGAGAAATAACACGAACTTTGATACTTGTCAAACTTCTTGGAAGAGGCCCAGTGATGAATTAATATTATTTATACAATGTATATAACAATACAACACTTCGACACGCCAACACATCCCTTCAGAGTCAGGCAGACACACAGGCACACAGGCACACAAACACATACTTATATTTGAACTACGAGCTATTTAATAAGCATTACACACATTTAAAAAGACGTTAAAGTCAAACGACTCATTTTTCTCTACGCAATTTTATATCAATGGAATCGCCTGCTTAAAAGCCCTACATCGTTGTTTTCCAGATATATAACGCTTTAACAACTCCAATGTTTGTTGACAACCCAAATCATGAGTGTGGACAAGTTTTAAATTGTGGCGCGAATCGAATTGCGATTTTTCTCCAGCAAGACAACCCAGGCTTTAGGCTTCTACTTTCAGATTCTTAATTCGAATTTCGTTATTATCGGTATCAGCTATAGGAATTCTTAATTACGGATAATCACGAAAAGATAAAATATTTAATATGTACAAACACGAATTGCGATTTGTTCTGACGACCCAATGTTTCCGGCATCTACATTTATATGCTAATTCGGTTCGACATGCTTAAGCACTGCTCGTGATTGTTTGACGCAATAAAACCCCCACTCAACAGCTTCCTCTTGCGTGTTTAAAGTGGTTAAAAGGCCCTCAATTGCATATGAGACACTTCGCAAATCAAAATAAAAAAGTCGCTGAAAAAATACAGCCTTTGTATTGAAGTATAATGTTTAATAAAAATAATCACTTTACGCATTATTTATTCAGAATATATTAGTTTTTTAAGGATGAAACGACGTTATGCGACATATCTAAAAAGCACTGTAACCTTTTTTTGATCTGAATACATATACATTATTTTAAATAGACTGTTTTATAAATACTTGAAAACGAAAGCATTTTACTCCGAATGTCTAATCTCCATTACATATATGTCTCATACCACTGTACATCTGCAATACTATTTCAAAGCCATACAATTCTAATGTCCAAGTTTCCTCATATCGGTGAACAATAACCTTTAAAGAGGGTATGCCAAAATGGTGCGTCAAAAGCTTTTACAAATGTATTGTTTTTGATAACAAGAGTATTATATTTTGTATGGGAAATTACACTGGGGTTGGTCAAACTTGTCTTCAAGTTGCGTAGTAACTCCTATACGTAAAGCTCAGCATATTAAATTACTTCTTTGTTCTTACCGCCCAATCGTATCTACTCGGCAATCCCGGCACAAGTCAGTATTTTTTTTTTTAAAAATGACCGAGGTGTTCCAATTGCTAATCGCCATTAGCCGTTATCACAATATAGAAAATATTAGCACATGACAGATATAAAAATCCAATCCGCAAGTAATTATAGAACGGGTTAGAAGTGTTTTTTGTCAAAAAGAGGGAAATGCCTGTTTCGAACAATTCATCGTTTTGTCACAATCAATTCTTGTACCGTCTGCTTCCTGTTCACTAAAACGAATAAACATGTGCAGGAAATAAATGAAATTTGAAAGCAGCAGCAGACTACAAAGTAGGAAGATAAACTTAAACCGTCCATGCAGTATAGGATAAAATATATAAAGAGGAAAAAAGGTAACTGGTTCATCGAAACGAAAAGAAATGTAAAGAAAATGTTAAGAGTGGCGGACATGTTCTAACCATTTGTGAATTTGAAAGCAGCAGCAGACGCCAAAGTAGGAAGATAAAGTGAAACCGTTCATGGAAAAAGACAATGATGAAAATCTTATTATACTTAACTGTAAAATATGTGATGAAGCTATTACTTTAATAAAGATATATGGCCCAAAAAATATAATCCAGTATTTTATAATAGATTATTTGAGAGAATGTCAAAATACGATGAGAACTCCTTCATCATAGGCAGTGATTTCAATGTTGTTTTAAATCCAAATATGGGCTCTTGTAACTATGTAAATGTAAATAAACCCAACTCAAGGGAAAAGCTGTTGGATATTATTAATCGCTATAACCTCATTGACTGTTGGCGTGAAAATAGTAAAGAAAGCAAACAATTTACATGGTTTAGAAGAAACCCATTAAAACATTCAAGGTTACATTTTTTTCTTATTTCAAGCAATTTGCACACAGACGTTGAATGCTCTCAAATTCTACATGGTTATCGCACTGATTACTCATTGATTAATATTACACTACATTTTGATAAATTCAAAAGGGGAATATCATACTGTAAATTAGATAATTCCCTTTTTAAAAGACATTGAATATATTGATACTATCAAAAAGGTTATATAGGAAGTTAAACTACAATATGTTGCATCTGCCATTACTAATTTAGAAGACATTGACTTGATTCCCTCAATCAGCTTGAGCTTTCTAGATGACCAACTTTTCTTTGAAACATTGTTGTTCAGCATAAGGGGAAAAACTATTGCATACTCTTCTTTTAAGAAAATAAAATACCATAAACATAGAACAGAATCTTTTGGATATTATTGATAAACTACAAAAGGAGGAAAATATTGATTTTGATGTGTTAGATACTAAAAAGGGGGAATTGTTGGAAATAAGAAGAGAGAAGATGTCAGGAGTTTTTATCAGATCCAAAGCTAAGTGGATACAAGAAGGGGAAAAACATACTAAATACTTTTGTGGCTTGGAAAAGAAAAAATGTGTTTCTAAAGTAATGAATTCCCTCACAACCAAAACTGGAGAAGTGTTGAATAAACAGGATGATATTCTCAAAGAAACTAAACGCCACTATGAACAATTGTACAAGTCAAGAAATACTGAAAAAATCAATTTAGAAGAGTAGTTTAAAAAAATAATATAACTAAACTTTCTGAACTCTTAAAAATGTCAATAGATGAATCTTTAACCAATTCCGAAATGCTTATAGTCTCAAACGTATGTCAAATAATATAAGTCCAGGAAATGACGGATTTTCGACGGAATTCTATAAAATTCTTCTGGAATGATATAGGAACCTTTTTATATCGCTCTATCAATTATCCTTTTTCCATTTGGGAATTATCTGTTACTCAAAAACAGGGAGTCATAACTTGCATACCCAAAGGAGACAAGGACAAATCCCTTCTAAAAAATTGGAGACCATATCTCTCCTCAATGTTTCATATAAAATTGCATCTTCTTGTATAGCATTTAGAATAACAAATGTTTTAGGCACAATTATAAATGAGGATCGGACTGGTTTTTGCCTGGCAGATTGATGGCTACAAATATAAAAATGTTATACGATATTTTATTTTATACTGAGACATATAACATTCCAGGGCTTTTACTTTTTATTGATTTTGCTGCAGCTTTCGACACTTTCTCATGGACTTTTATGACAAATGTTTTAGAATTCTTCAATTTTTGTCCAAACATTAGAATTGGGTAAGATTATTTTACACAAATAGTGAGTCAGGTGTTATAGTTAATGGGCACATGTCTGAATGGTTCTTCCTTCAAAGAGGCTGTCGACAAGGCGATTCTCTACCACCGTACCTTTTCATTCTCTGCGCTGAAATCCTCTCCGTTATGTTAAGAAATAATCCAAATATTAAGGGCATTAACATTAATGGTAAGGAATATATTGTCTCGCAATATGCGGACGATACAAGTTTAACATTAGATGGCACAAAAGAATCACTCTTAAACGTCCTAAAGTTTTTAAAATTCTATGGTTCAATCTCCGGCCTTAATATTTATTAAGAAAAAAACAAAGTAATTTGGTTTGGGTCCTGTAAAAACCGTCAACTTATACTTTGTCCAGAACATAATTCATTTTGGGAAAATGGTAGTTTTACTGTACTTAGTGTTAATTTTTTAACAAATTTGGATAATATTGTTAAACTCAATTATGATTTGAAGATTGAAGAGATAAAAAATCATTTGCATCATGGTCAAAAAGAATATTAACCCCTCTTGGTAAGGTTGTTGTGATTAAACTCTAGCTTTGCCAAAATTAAATCATCTTATTTTGGGTATACCAAATCCTCCAAAAGAGGTAATTGATACTATACAAAACCTGTTCTATAACTTTATTTGGTATAATTCAAATGATAGAATTAAACGAAATGTGATTATACAAGATTACTCTTATGGAGGACTCAAAATGATTGATTTAAAAGATTTCATTTCAAGTCTTAAAGTAACTTGGCTAAGAAGACTGCTATACATGAATAATAAATTCAGGAATATTGTAGAATGTGTATGTCCAACATTTGAAAACCTGTATAAGTTTGGTACTGATAATATCAAGAAAAGTCTTTGACAACAACAAAACCCATTTTGGAAAGACGTTATCTCTGTATTGCCTTAAATACTCCCCCAAAGGACAAGGAACAATTTCTTAATACTCACTTATGGTACAATCCTAATATTAAGATCGGAGGAACAAGTATTAGCTATTACAGATGGCTTGCAGCAGGAATTTTATTCATAGGAGATATTGTCAGCCCATATGGAGGTTTCTACTCATACCAAGGTTTTTCCGTATGTTATAGAATAAGAACCAATGTTTTAGAGATCAATGTTGTGATAAGAGCTTAAACTCTATCTCGAAGTAAATAATATTAATTAACTACAAAAATCTAAAGGTGTTATTCCTTTCATGCCAGTTGCAGTCTCTGTTATCAACAAAGACAAAAAAGGATATAGATCTATTTACAAAACGATGGAAAAAACTGGAGACTACCCTTAAACTTTTCAAAAATGGAAGAATTATTTTGACTCAGTACATTGCTTGCATTTGTTAGACGAATCAATTTATCATAATGTTTTTAAAATTTACAAAGGATCCAAAACTATTATGGTTCCAACTTAGAATAAACCACAGGGTCCTAGGAACAAATACAATGTTGAAGAAAATGAATATTTCTGCAGACGACACTTGTATTTTTTGTAAGCATGCCCCAGAAACTATCTTGCACCTCTTTTGGACTTGTCCAATTTTCAAACTGTTAAACATTTGTTATAAGATTGATATGGTACTCTTTTTGAAAATCATACTTAAATTGTTTTACAAAAATATATAAAAGAAAAAATTATGTAATGAGCAAGTAACATCCTTACATTGAGCTGGAAAGTCAACACTCAGTTAGCTTTTTTTATTATTATTGACATGTGTTTAATAAGCTCATTATTGGACCATAATAGGTATGTATTTTGGTATACTCCTGGGATAAAACCAAAGGGGCAACGTAACAACGGGTTCCTAAATGCCAAACTGAGTAAAAATAATGAAGTGGTAGCTCTGGAAGGGAAAACTTTATTGAGAGAAGGGGATAATTTGAACAATTATGCAAACACAATATTGATGCTGTTATTCTTCATGGTTATTGTAAAATATTTGTGATTGAAAAAAAAGAAAAAAAAAAGAAAGTTATACCGTTCATGCAGTATATTGTAACATATATAGTGAGAGAGAAAAATAGAAACATGGTGCATTGAAATGAAAAAAACGTGTATAGAAATTGTTAAGAGTGGCGGCCATGTTATAATCCTTTGCGAATTAGAAAGCAGCAGCAGACGACAAAATAGGAAGATAAAATTAAAACGTCCATACGGTACAGGTTAAGATATAGAGTAAAAAGGATACAGGTGGAATGAAATGTTTAGAGTGACGGCCGTATTTTTAATAATATGCAATTTTGAAATCAGCAGCAGACGACACTTAAATGATACAAAATGAGAATTGTTCGTTGATTAAAATCAATAACTGTTTTATGACAAAACCAGAAGCTACATGTTTCGAGCAATGAATCTGCTTCTCACAACTGGTTCATGATTCATCTGTTACTATATCACAAACAATGCAAATATTTTGAGTGGTAGTCATGCTTAGCCAATCCTCCATACGAAAATACGAATGATGCAGATTAAAAGTAACAAAAGTCGACAAGATTGACGAGACAAAAATATAATTTCTATACGATATTTGGAATAAACTAATCTGAAAAAGGAAAAAATTATTCTCATTACAAATATATTTGTTGGTAGCAATAGCCGTACACAGCAGATGCGCTTCGCCTATATTTAAAGGAGCAAGAACAAAAAGAGCAACCATATGCGACTAAAAAAATCAATAAAAAAGATTATTCAATGTTTTATGACACATTTACAAACGTCCATAGAAAGGATTCTATAAGACACATTTGAATAGTTACATCGATTGTCTCAGTTTTACGGAAATAGAACATCGATAAAGTTGTAAATAAAAGGCAACAAAGACAGTTTGTAGCAGCTTACTAAAACCTAAAAGGTACAAAATGGGTCAAAATCAATGTATAAATGCCTGAATGAAAATAATGAAAATGCCACTTATAAACAAACAAGAAATGAAAATATATCAACAACGTTTACACTAGATGACTGGAGTGTATTCTTTCTGATTCATCATGAAATGTTAAACAACAGAAACGTAAAAGGGGGAAGTTATATGTTGCCTTTGGGATAGACAAAACACTAAACTCTAAAATGATGTAGAATTTGTGACGATTCCCGTTTTTGCCGTTTGTTAAAAATGTACGTATCATGTGAGTGGTGCAAAGGTGAGGAATCAGATAATCCAAACAATATTGGTCTGCAGTTCCGAAGGTTTTGTCCTGTCATTTATTGAAGCATTTAGCAATGATGTTTTGAAACATGTGTATGCAAGATTATACTATATTTTGACAAATGCAAACATCAAAATACTCATTTATAATGTGATTGTATAAAGTAAAGATGGTTGTTCGACGTGTAACTTATCGAACCAATATCGTTTTCTTTGTAACTTGTCGACTAAGTTCAATTAATTTAGACTTTTCATCATTCCTATTTTCAGCGAAGTTGTGTGGTTCCTTTCGTGAATTATGCAAATATTTTCTATTATTTGAACTGTTCGATCTTTGACGGCTTGGCTGTCCTACGTTCGATGCAGATGAGCCGTTCTGAAGTAGATATTGATTCAAAGCGTGGTGCGACAATATCTTTCTTCGATCGACTACCGATAGATCAAGACGGCAGAGAACTCTGACGAAAAAGGTTAAAGCATACACAATTCAACGGGGCTTAGACGGGCGTAAACGCATTGGTAAGACGTTAATCTCCCTGGGTACTAAGTTGTTTAGTAAAACGGTACCCTGATGGCTAGGCTGCGAGATTAACTTGACAACGGAGAGGAACAAAGTACATTTGAAACCTTTAGACGTGATTGTTCATAGTCATTAAGCTTATATGAAACTAAAAGCTGCTAGGCAAGTTTTTGGTGCAATTGTTGCATCGATTATTAGAATTGTTTTTTCTCTGTTTGGGGCTTTACTAAATTTAAAAAAGGCAACTAGTGTATGTGTATGTACCAAGATTCCTTTGTATAAGTTACAAAACAGAAATCTATCTATCTATAGTTTACCAATCAAAAAAACATCCAAGTGTGACGAGAAACGCCCAATTGCATTAAATCGACTTAAAACCCCTCAAAACCGAGAAGTTACATAAATGTTCTGTTTACTCCTTGATGCAGAACATACCAATAGGCCAACATACCGAAAGATATATTATGACAAACCTATAGCTTCGTTGAAGATTAGATCAAACCGTATAATGAAAGACACAGGCTACCGGCCTACAAGCTGCCTGATTCAAAAGTGTATGGTGACAATAATCATATTTTCAACTGAACCGTAATTATGATGAGTTAAGGATCATTTTAGTAAGAACAGCAATGATTATCAAGAAAATGAATTCCTCCCTTATAGTCGTTTTCTATAAACAACATGACTTTTAATTCTCTGATACATGAACCGTTGATTTGACATATTGAAGATAATGTAAATAAATATACAAAGTTAGGATTGTTACGTTTTCGGTGTTCTCCCACACAATAAATGGTACTTAAAACCTTAATCAGTACTATAAGAAAATCGATAATCGACGTTCCATTGAAGGTCCTCCTTATCCCCAAAACCACTTATGTGTAGTAAAATTCGAGTCGTCGTTTTTCGACTGACTCTAAATAACGAGATAATAAGGTCGTTGTTTCGACTAACAAACTCGAAATAACGAGATAATTAAGTCGTTATTTCGACTAACTAATAACGAGATAGTATGTCGTTATTTTGACTTAATAACTCGAAATAACGAGATAATTAAGTCGTTTTTTGGACTGAATAACTGGAAACATTAAGGAAATTAAGTCCTTATTTCGACTGAATAACATGAAATAACGAGATAATTAAGTCGATATTTTGACTTTCTAAATCGAAATAACGAGATAGTATGTCATTATATCAACTTACTAACTCGAAATAACGATATAATTAAGCCGTTATTTCGACTAACTCGAAATAGCGAGAAAATAAAGTCGTTATTTCGACTTACTAACTCGAATTAACGAGAAAGTTTATTCGTTATTACGAGTTAGTTTACCTATCAGATTCTTGAATGTACCCGCATGCGTACAAAAAAACAAGAATGGTTAGCATTGCGTCACGCTGTAAGTCACTTCACGTAAATTCGCTGAATAAAACAAGTCATCTGATTGGTCAACTAATTCGTTGTAACGACTTGACTCTCTCGTTTTTTCGAGTAAGTAAGTCGAAATAACACAAAATTATCTCGTTATTTCGAGTTTGTTAGTCAAATAACGACTTAACTTTCTCGTTATTTCGACTTACTAACTCGAAATAACGAGGAAACAACTCGCATACATGTCACCTCTATGCCACCGTAATTACCCGATATCTCGATAGAAAATATTAGCAGACGACATATATGATAATTCAATCATATTGTAGAACGGGTTAATAATATGTTTTGCCAAAAAGAGGGAAAAGTTTGTTTCGGACAATTTATCGTTTTGTCAAAATTAATTCTCGTCCGCTTCCGGTTCATTAAAACGAATACACATGTGCAGGAAATTTGAAAGCAGCAGCAGCAGTTGACAAAGTAGAGAGATGAACTTTAACATAACGTAACATAACATAATTTTATTAGAACTTAGGCACATAGGCCCGTAGTTCAAACACGTTTACAATTACATGCATGAACATAAATAAACAATATAAATATGAAGTAAATCACATACAAATTACAATATATTTGAGATGGTTAAAAGGATTAGTACATATTTGAATGAGAGTGGAGTGAAAAAGACCTTACATCCAAGTAATAAATAAAACTAACTATTCTGACTAGACATTAATGTGTTTCTTTCTTGGAAAGCATTTTTAAAAAAAAGTCCAAGGTTAAACAGAGTCTGTTTATCAGAAGAGTTGAGTAGATCAGTAAATTTGAAAACATTTGGTCGTTCTAAGTATCTGGTATCAATATAATCATCTCGTATTCTCTTAAAATAAGGATATATTATAACAAAATGATATTCATCTTCAATGTCATTCAAATTACATAATTCACATTTTCTATTACTTCTTTCTATTCTTCTGTGACGACCACTTTCTATCATTAGATTATGTGAAGATAGCCTTAACTTCGCGATTTTGTTTCTTATTGACCTTTTCCCTATAATATCGAGGTACTTTGCCCTTGAAAAATCTTTTTTAAAAATTCTATATATAGTCCGGCAGATAATGCGATGGACCGTGCAATGTCTTCTATAGAAAATGTTTTTGCATTTTCTTGTTGTCAGGGCATTACTTAAGCAGAATCTGCATGATGACACCTTGTCACCCTTGAGCATTTCTAATAATTCAAGATGGCGTCCAAAATGGCCGCCAAATATCATATTGGGTATAAAATATGGTTATATGATTGATTTGATCATAGATGTTCTCATGTAAAATGATGAAATATTGTAAGAACATCATTATGATAACAAATCTGCAATTTTTAACATGTGGTATCACTTTTGGATTTTTAGTCATTTTTTTAAGAAATTGGTTATGCGGAGATTTGCGCTAAATACCGGGGAATTTCTATGAACCAATTATGTAATAAGAATTATATCTCTTAGAACACAATTTTGGACATTATAGTGTGTATTTCGATTCCAATAATATATAATGTCTTGCTTAAAACCATTTTGGAAACTTTGATTGAAGATTACATACATTTTTTCTCCTTTATGTAAGCAGTCTCAAAGTAATGAAGGAATTGCTTCCCTTAATAAGCAATATAAAAAGTTACTTCCCTTGATTCAGCATCACACCATTTGTACCATTGTGAAGAAAGTTATCTTTGCAGACATTGCTTGATGGAGATACCAATTAGGCCAATACATTAGAAAGCATTCTTAACGATATTGCACAACAGAGCAAAACAGCAAAATTGTGGATTGATTGTCTCATTAAGGGGGTCTTATTAATGATGATATATGGGCGCGCTGAGAGAGACGGTGATTGGTGTTTGCAGTTGTTAAATCCATGCTCCCATACTGTTTTACTGCTGGACATGTTAAATTTGCCCGGTGCGGATCATACTACTTGCGGTCTATGGAGGCAATGCCATTACCTGTCGAGAAAAGGTTCCTGAAAGGCTAACATGCAATGAGGCACGTGCCTGGAATATGAAATGGTATTTGGTCTGACATGTTTATAGAGACTACCTTCATGAGGTACGACCACGGTGCCTCAGGGATCATTGGGATTACTTTAAAACTAGAAACATTAAAGGTCTGGGCATTGAGTCTAAATATATGCAGTCAAATCGAGCAGGACATTGAGTAACTCAGTGATGAAGGGAGACCTAGTGGGGTGGTAATACACACGGAAGAATCAAAAGCCAAAACAGCGTCAGATAGAAAAGATCGGAAAGCAATCAAAGACAAAATCGATGGATGCATTCATCAATTGCGACCTGATGACCACCCTCCAGAACTGGTCAATATTGAATCTGGAAAGGTAGCACCACCAATTGTCTATGTAAACAATGCTATAGAGATTGGCTTTAATCAAATGTCAAAGTTTGAAGAAAGATGGCCACAGTCATTTCATGAACCAATAAGCCGATCAGTGACAACCCAAACTGCTCCCAAGAAATCATTAAGCATAGGTGATGTACGATCGTTTGATACAGAGTTGATCTATACCAGAGTTATTGGTCTACAGGCTAGCTCCAGAGATATTGACCTGAAAGATGTTCTGTTACATGAATTGTCACCAGTGGCAACCGCTCTGTTTACAGACTCTGGCAATTTTAGAACCTCGAAAGCAAAATCTCAACTGAGAAAGATTTTATATGTTGAAACATCAGCAAGACATTCATTAAAAGCATACTAGCGCTCAGAAAAACTGCAAAACTGGGTAATATGAGTTATCAATTATGAAAGAATATGTTGAAACAAAGTGAAAAAATACAGGATCATGACAATATAACGCCTGCACTATTTATAATCTATTTTTTTAAAGTGCTATTTTCATTAATTTGGTGCCGACTAATTTAACTTTATTGTTTACATTCGAGTAACATGTAAAATAGCAAGAAGTGCTCGGATTAATGAATTACGATCACCTGGTTAGAAAAATCACATGAAACACATGAAAATACCGTGATTTTTCAAATATTAACAACATGGATATTCACAATGGAGAATTTCTTGGGTTTTATTGGTTCCCAACGTTTTTCAGGTGACCTAATTTTATCGCTAATTGTAAACAAACCTTTTAGTATTAACTCTTTTAAAAGCATCATGTGAACGTATTTCAATCGCAATTCTTCTGTAAAAGGGAATATAAAGTATTTTTAAGTTAATTTACAATTATGCTAGAACTTTCAAGTGGAAATGAGCGCAAGTATGGCTTTAATTCAAATAGAGCATGTTGTAATTGATGGTTCGACAGTTCTTTACATTATTCACTGTCAAGATAATGGGACCGTTCAAGATTACGTAACTCAATTGAGAAAAATACATTGAACGAAAATTAAATCGACACAACGTGTACCTTGTCTTTGATAGATATAGAGATTATAGCATTAAATGAAAGACAAGAGCACTGCAAGGAGCGACGTCCTGTCGGATATACCAGATGGCCACAGTTATGAAGCTGCTGCCACAAAACTCTGTACTTAATGTTCCAGAGAACAAGAAGCAGTTAATTGCATTGATTTGCAAAGACTTGTCAGCAAACACATCATTTTCAAATGAGGTTCACCACAAACTCGTCATAACCGGAAATGATGATGTGCCCCTAGTAAATAGGAACGTAAGGATTAGACGTCATGATATGTGCACATCACACGAGGAAGCTGATAACATTCTTGCTCATCTAATGGTTCTTATCACATGTGAGACGGACGGTGGCATTGCCATTATATCGGATGACACAGACGTGTTTGTGTTAGTACTTTATCACTTCATGATGAATCAAATTGCTGTAAAAGTGATAATGGAATCGCCAATTCAATGTCGTGCAGTGAATGACATAAATGCAACAGTTAATGCAAACAAGGACATCATCCGTTACTTACTAGGAGCACACGCATTATCTAGGTGTGACACTAGAGCATCTTGTCATGGTATTGGCAAAGGGACTGTTGTTAAAGTCCTGAAATCTGGAAAGTGTCCTCTTACATCATTAGGTGATGCAACAGTATCCTTACAGACTATTGTAGATGAATCAACAACGTTCATGGCTTCATGCTATGGAATTGACGGGAAACAATGTCCGACGTCAGATTTGCAGCTTTGGCGAAGAAGGTACGGAATTCGCCAGCATTAGCCCCAAAACTTCAGGCACTTCCGCCAACAACAGACTCTTTCCAAGAGACTGTTAAAAGAGCATATTATCAGACCTGTGTTTGGACCCTGATCCACCACAGCTTGATCCATTGGAATACGGATGGACTAGAAATGAAAGACAACGTCATTGCTTCCCACTACGGTGTCTACGGAATTACAGATGGCCCCGCAGGAAATACTGAAACTGATACGGTGTTCATGTGAAAGTCAAATAACGTGCTCCAGTATGCGTTGTCGTTGTAGCAATTCTTGATTATCGTGTACGGTTTTCTGTGCTTGTCGTGGAAAGGGTCTATGCTGCGATGAATAGGGAAAATCGTCGAATAATTGATTTCGATGTTCTTTTTTTTCATCATGAGACCTTCAAATTGTGACTCATTGACAAGACTCATTAAAACACTCTTTGGTAACCCATACAACATTTATATCACAGTACAACGGACCAACAAGTTTAAACGGAAATAAACCTGTCTATGTGTCAAAATCGTTTAATTACGGTGGCATCGGCGGCCATTTAATCATGTTAAGTACCAATTAAGACCACATGATTTATTGCAGTGTATGTGTTAGGTATCATGTCACTTGTGTTGTAAATTTGATTGCATTTGTGGCATTATAATTGTTCTGAATAAAAACCAAATGTTTAAATTATGCAGTTTTTAATTTTCGGCGGCCATTTTGTCCGCCATCTTGTTTTTACGGAAATGCTCAATGATGACAGGGTGTCATCATGCAGATTTGTGATCTACAATGTCTGAGCTACATAAAAATGCAAAAACATTTTCTATAGAAACTATTGCACGCTTATCGAAATAATTGCTATTTATCTGCCGGACTAATAGGCTCAAAGAAGAGTATTGTTCAATACCTGTTTGCCATTGAGCGATATATAAATTCCTTAATCTATTTGTCAGTAATGGTATGAATACATTTATTGAAACTGATTCCGGAAATAACCAAATTTCTGCAAATCCAGACGATTGCAAAAGAGCTTTCACTTTATTGGACCAATTTTTAATATTTGAGTTTGTATCGATTTGTTTATGTTGAAACTCAACTATTCCTGAAAGAATACAGTTAGAAGATTTAACGCTGTGAAGCTTAAGCCAATATTTAACAATTCTAATTTGTCTTGTGATAAAAAGTGGGAATCTTCCTAATTCTGAGTAAATTGCTAATGAGTTAGTAGACATTTTGACATTCAGCATCCATTTACAAAACTTTCGATGAATGCGTTCAATATTTTCAGCCATATTAAAACCCCATGATTCACAATTATAGTTAAGGATAGATGCTACATATGTATCAAACAGGTTAAACATAATATTTATTGGAATTTCCATATCTCTAGTAATATTGAGAAGGGAGCACATTGCTCGTAAACCCTTTCCAGCTAGTGTTTTGGTGGTGTGCACAAATGACCCACCGTCAATACAGTAAAGGGTTAAGAGTGGCGGCCATGTTATAACCCTTTGTGAAATTGAAAGCCGCAGCAGACGACAAATTAAACCGTGCATATGGTATAGGGTAAAATGAAGGGTAAAACGAACACGGGTACACTTAAACGAATACAGAGGTAAGGAAATGTTTAGAGTGACGGCCATGCTCTAACCATTTGTGAATTTGAAAGCAGCAGCAGACGATAGAAAAGGACGGTAAAATTAAAACGAATCACCAATTAAAACGTCCATAGTGTATAGATTAAAAAACAGAGTATAAAGGATACAGTGCATTAAATTGACTAGAAACGTAAGGTAATGTTTAGAGTGGCGTCCATATTTTTACAATATGCACATTTGAAAGCAGCTGCAGACGACAATTGAATGAGAAATACAGCATTTTCTTTGAAAAATCAATAACTGTTTTAGTATTTCTATATGATATTTGGAAACGGCAGCAATAGCCGTACAGAGCGGTTGCGCTCCACATACATGTATGTATAAGGACAAAAAGAGCGACCATATACGACCAAACAAAACAATAAAAAAAATATTGATCAATGTTTCCTGACACATTTACAAACGAACATAGAAAGGGCGAACTATCGACGGAAAGTACTGGTCGGCAATTTTAAGTGTGGGTCGGCCAGGTGCAAGGTGCTTTTTGTTTGGTTTAACGGTTTACCCTCACCACCAAGGCAAACGCCATTCGGTGAGCAGCCATTGTTTGTTTACGTGGACAATAAGTTGAAATGACTATTTTATTTTACTAAACATGCATTTACATATATATGTTTTCCATTTATTTCTCTCTGATCATTTTGTCTCTATTCATTCCTACATTCTGCCCCTGAGGCTAAAACCATATATTGAAAAATAAAAAATATAAAATACTACTTGGACAATCACTTTTCATTGAGATAGGAACGGCCCCAGGACCATTAAAAATTTTGTTAAAAAAAATTAAAATACCTCAGGAGCAATATTTCATTACAATACATTATATAAAAAATTTATTTATACTCATCTTGTTTTCTATATATTATAATAAAAATCTATTAATATATTAATTTATCTCTATATAATTTATAAATATCTATTTAAAATATATTAATTAAATAATCTAATCAAAAATCTTTTAATCAATTAATTAATCAATTAATTAGTCATAGTGATTGACAAAAGATCAATCATTGTAAATAAATGTAAAGGATATAATTTGTAAAAGGGTCTATGATGATAATGATTAATGATTCAACCCATTGTGTGTTGAATGTGTAAAGGGTGTAGCAAAAAGGGAAGGGTCTGGCTGGACTTGGCTTTGGGTAAAGGTATAGGTGGGCCATGTAAAGTGTTGAAAGGGTTGTTCCCGATGTAAGAACGATTCTCATTGGTTGAATTTCACTCCGTTTTGGAGCTCTAGGTCGGCACTTTTCTGGACGAATTCAACCTGAGATGGGAGGCAACTGGTGCATTACAAACTTATTGGACTGTACGAGTTTCCTCCCGCTATACACTAAAATCAGTGAAAACGGTCGTCTGCTCGCACACTCCAGCAAGCCCGGGATGGAAGTGGGCGGGGCTCGGGACCGGACAACTAATGTAGGTGTCCGGTCCAGAGCCGCCCCCACCTCTGCTGTAAAAAGAATAAGCATCAGCTTATGATAGGGACATATTTGTTATTCATAGTTTGTAGTTAAACACTTTAGCCTATTATCATAAAAATAGGAGAAATGTAAATCGCAACCCCCTTGTGCCTATATTATAGTGCTTCCACTCCTGTGAACATAAATCTAGCTCAGTGATAGATTAATAAAATCAATAAACATTATATTACAGACGGCCTGAAAATATTTACAGCAGGCAAATATGGCAATGGCTAGATAGGAGAGTTAGACATGCAATGGGGAGGGGAGGTAAAAATTATGCATTAAAAAATTAAAAAAAAAAGGAATTGTACCGATTTGAACCACTGGGAGGAGCACGCTGGTCGTTACATTACCCCGCCACCCACAACTCATCGGAAATAAGATGTTAAGGTTGTCCCTCAATCGGAACTACTCGGGTATTTCCGTGAGCTGTGAAATACACTTATTGGATAAACCCGATGTGTTCAGATTGGTTGTCCCTCTCACCTGAGGGTGAAATGGAAATAAACAGGAAAGGGACGGAGAGATCCTAGTATCTCCCGTCAAATTTAATATGGGTTGTATCATTCTCTCCCATATTAGATGAATCCGGCCCATTCCGAATGCAGACAACTTCTGGACACCGCGAAATGGGCCAAATCCCTCTGCAGAGGAGAAAAAAGAAACAAAGACTGTACTAAGAATCCCTCCCACCCACAAGCGAAATGGAAATAAAACGAACCAGAACGGAGATATTACGAATCATCCGCCTAAATTCAATAAGGGTTACAAAGAATTCCCCCATACTAGAAGAGTCCGGCCCATCCCGAATGCAGACTTATTCTGGACACCGCGAGATGGGCCCCACCCGCTCCTCAGGAGGAATCTCCATGTCGGTAATGAGTCGTGGAGGCAAAGCGCAGCATGAACCAATAAACCCAAAACCTCCCCCGGTGAACCCGGCATTCACTACATCATATTTTAATGAAGGTTAGGAACCCCCGAGTCCAACGGGTTAAGCAAAAAATCGATAGTGCAATCGACCCGCGTAGCTCCTAAACAAACATGAGCGCGTGTCGTTATAAATAATGACCGGCCGCCTGGAGTAAAAGTTGTCTGCCGTTTAACCGCGCGTATATAGCTGGGCCCGTAAAGCGGGCGAGAAGTGTAATTTCTCCGCTTTGTAGGAAGCGCGGTTTAGCATTTTTAGCCGGCCTATGTAAAAAGTTTAACCCTCGCTCTGAGGGCCTAGATTTTGTCTGTCATTTCGCAGTCAACAAGGTAGGCCTCCAGGGCGAGAAAAACAGATGATTGCAATGTCCCGACTGGATGCAGGATACCTTTCATAGTGAATCCCGCACCCAGTCTGGACATCTTTTGTTTAAAAACATTTCTTGGTCCCGAGTGAACGCCACAGTGTAGAGGAAAATGCTCTGTCGTGTTAATTTCCATGCAGTGAGCACACACTGGACTACAACCCAGAATGTGCTCACCGATGTTCCCTGTTAGAAGATTGTAACCCAGCCTCAGACGCGTCACACAGTTGTCCACCCGATAATGGTGTGAAAAATTATGTGGCGGCCGGAGGCTGAGTTTGTCCGCTAAATACGGATAATGATTCCTACTGTTGGAGAATTGCCGATTCCAAGTTGTCTTGGTCTCGGCCCTTATTATGGAATGAATCTCTGTTTTACTAAGCGGAATATGGTCACGAACAGGGCTCTCCAACGCATCTTTCGCCACTCTGTCTGCCATCTCATTACCAACCAAGCCGACATGTGCTGGACACCACACCAGAGAGATATTACTTCCATTAAGTTGACACTGATCATTAAGGGAAAGGATATTATCTAAGAGATCAGGTCTAGAATCGCTATTTCTCGTTTGTATAGATTGTAGGGATGAAAGAGAGTCTGAGAGAATAGCTACTTTGGGTGGTTTATTGACCAATGTCCAGGTAAGAGCATATTAAATGGCTGTTAGTTCAGCCGTATAAATCGATAACCTATCGCTGAGCCGATTTGACTGTTTTATTTTTAGTTTGGGAATAACCATAGCGGCGGAAACTGCTGACGATTGATTTTTGCTTCCGTCTGTGTAAATTTGAAGGTGCTCAGCGTAGTTCGAGTTAATGTGTTTCCAAGCAATATCTAAAATTTGGGGTGTTGGATCACTTTTCTGTATACTCGAACTAATGGAAATGTCGACTTTAGGCAACGAGAGGATCCAGGGCGCGTTAAGACGCGGTGTGAGGTCCGCTACACTAATCCCGTCGAGCCGAAACTCCTCCACCGCGCTACCCATTACCGCCCCGATGGGCAACTTAGGGTTTGAATAGCACGATTTGTGGTAGTGACCCGTTCCGACGATCGCGTTCACCGGGTTCCGTGGGTTACTCATGACACGCGCCCAATATTTAATAGTTTGTTCTTTGCGCCTTAGTTCCAGTGGCAAAATACCGGCCTCTGCTTCCATATATTCTAGTGGGGTAGTCCGTAAGGCCCCTACCGCTATAATCAACGCCTTCCTCTGGATCGAATTAAGTATTTCGAGTGTGGACTCAGAATCAACGGAGTAGATTATAGCACCATAATCCAATTTGGAACGTATCAGGGTCTTATAGAGAAGCAGGGAAGTATGTTTATCTGAACCAAAGCTAGTACCCCTGAGCATTCTCATTAAGTTAAGGTCCCTACGGCATTTGACCTCGAGCATTTTAATATGTTCGTTAAAGTTTAGTTTAGAGTCCAAAATCATGCCGAGAAATGTTGTTTTGTTTTCGAATTTGACTGGTGTGCCGCCTAGGGATACGTTCACTCTGATGCTTCTTTTATTACCGAAAATCATTCCTACTGTTTTTGTTTTTGAAATTTTGAAACCCCATGTATTTGCCCAGTCCCATATGGAGTCAAGCCCTTTCTGTGCTTGAATTTCCAGGGTTTGACCATTGACTCCACTTATCCAGCCGCCTGAATCATCGGCGAACTGGCTGATAACCATCCCGGTCCCCTTTGTTGCCTCCGGGAGATCATTGACTAAGAGAGAAAAGAGTAGAGGGGATAATATGGCATCTTGCGGGGTGCCCCTGGAAAGATCTTCCGCTTCCGAGAGGACCCCGTCAACCTTAACTTGAATTTTACGATCCAGAAGAAAAGCGCGGATATATTGAAAGCAGCGCCCATTTATCCCATGTTGCTGTAACTTATATAAAATGCCCGAGTGCCACGCTAGATCAAAAGCGGCCTCTAGGTCCAGAAAAATGGCCAACACGGCGCGCCTCCTGTTTTTCGCAGTAAGCACGTCGTGTTGAAGCCTCGCAAGCTGATCTATCGTGCTGCGACCCTTTCTGAAGCCAGATTGAAAGGGATTTATTATATTTTTTGATTCAAGAAGTCTTTCTAAACGGGCCTTCACCATCCCCTCTAGCAATTTCCCAGGGTGGGAGGTGAGGCTTAATGGGCGGTAAGATTTAGGTTCGTGTTTGCTTTTGCCCTTTTTGTGAAGTGGGATAACGCACGCTGTCTTCCAGTACCTTGGGAATACCCCCTCTCGCCACACTCTGTTGAAGAAAGATAACCATATCTTCAGAGAAGAGTCCGGCATCCTCTTGAACACAGTGTAGAAGATTTTGTCTAGCCCCGCCGCGGAGTCACTCCTAGTACCGATAATATCTTTTAGTTCTTGAAGAGTGAAGTCTAAATTGATAGGGGATGAATCATTATCAGTAAAAGGAGAGTTAAGTTGAATTCGATGATTATATTCGAATTCCTTCTGGTAGGCCAAAACTGTAGGATCTATATTTTCTTCACTGGAAACTTTGGAGTAATGTTTGACAAGGAAGTTTGCCTTATCAAGGGGAGTAGCAAAGTTCGTATCTTTGGAGGAAAGTATGGGGATAGGGTCAATCGTATTTCCCTTTATTTTGCGAATTTGTTGCCAAATTTTTACGGAAGTAGTTCGGCCTATACTTGTGGATTCGCAGAATGTTTTCCAGTTTTGTTTCTTTTCCTCCAATATAACTTGCTAAGCAATCCTACTTTTGTCTCTATAAGTAACCAGGTTGACTTCACTCGGATTTCTCTTTAATTTATTTAGTGCATTGTTTCTTTCTTTTGTGGCATCGGTACAGACCTGACTCCACCACGGTACGCTGTTTCGACTACGATGGTTGGGTTTGGAAACCGGCACAGTCTCCAGCACGATACCAATAAAAACTGAGGTTATTTTTAAATTAAGCTCATTTATGTCTTCCATAGGCTTGACACAAAGGCACCAGATAGGTGGACCCTCTGCTGGGCAGGTAAGCTGGCTATCCGAAAATATATTATTCTTTTTTTGTTTTATTGCAGCCATAATAGTAGCATTTCTTTGTAGAACATGTCGGGGAATGTTTTCTATGTTGGCGTGCTTACTTTAAACGCTTGTGAATAAGACAACCTCAATTTACTCATTATGTTAACCTGTGCCGCAATTTTGGAGAAAGTATTCAATCATTATATCATAGAATGTATAAATTTATGTGTATTTCTAGTGCAACATGTTATCCAAACATTCATTCAATCAACACATTAGACACATGAGATAATTGATTTATACATTGTGACAAGAGAAATATTTGCTACCACTCAACAGCTTTCAAACCTTTGATATTTTGTAGTTTTACATTACGAAGCTAATATCACTTAACGTTCGAATCACATGAGTTTGTTTAGTACATATTTGTTGATGATAGATATGGGAAAAAACTGCCATGCATCTTAGTTTAAAAGATATTCTAGAGTCGTGGATACAGACAAACACTATTAAGGAGAAGAATCCGCCGACCTTTAGTCAACAGATTTTATGGGACAATAAATTCTTCAAACTAAATGGAAAATGTTATGTTATGGGGTTGAATTCGAACAAACTCTTTATTAACGATGTCATTTATGATAAAGGAACAACTTATCAATTTATTCTACATAAACTGATACTGACAGTAATTTTTTTCTAAATTAAATCAATGGGCTTTTCTGACAAAATAAATTAAAAATCAATGGGTTTTTCTATAGAAAAATGATTAAAATGAATGAAAGTAATAAGTTTTGGAGACATTTTATGAGATTTTATGGACCAAAGATTATCACTGCTGATAAATCAAAAAAATGAATCAGTGATATTGCACAAATAAAAAATGACTTTCGATTGGATGGAAGGGGTTGATTAAAAGTGATCACTCTTGCAAATCTGAACTTTAAACTTCTTTTTCTTTGTACATGCACAACTTAAACTTTATGCAAGCTAACAACAAAACAATCAACCAACATCTATTATCGCAAATATTTCATTCACCTATAACACATAGATTCTGATAAGAAACATTCTGCGAAACATTACCAGGGTACTAAATATATAATTTTATGAATAAAATACCTGAACATAGACACACAAACTAAAAATTTAAAGTCGTTAAAAACATTTTTACAATACGATCAATCAGACACAAATGAAAAATGTAAGCTCCACTAAGCTGTCTAACTTGTGGTGAGATTGACGATTACGAGCAATTTTGTTAATTGCTTTAATGTTTAATTATTTCGGAGGGAAAAACGTATTTATTTTTAAGGCTTGTGGTATAGAAAAATATATACATAGTCTCAAAACCCGTATACATTAAGTAGGATATAAGATAACACATACCGACTAGTTATATGTCAATATATCTAAAAAGCTGTCGGTTTCTGTATATACAAGTCGTACTTTCTAAGCGAACACTGGACATTTAATTTTGATATATATATATAAAGGGTTTATTCAGGAGATACAAATTCTTCTCCATCTCTTGAAACTCAGATGGTTGACAGACTCATTTCCTTCAGTGGTAGAGAAAGTAAAATTTCCTTAACAAAACCTATTTCATAACGTATGCAATATATATAGGATTATCCATTGTTCTGCTCTGATCAAATATACTAACCTATATACTCTACTTCTAAATAATCAAATTTTACAAAAGGAAACAATTTATATGAAGTACCAGCGTTATTTAGGTTCTTGTAGCAAATGGGCATAAAGTACATTAAAATGCAAGAGTTGAAGGAGAGTTGGAGCTACATGTCAATGGATAAATCTTTGTGACCTCTTTAAGGAAATAACTTGACTAAATTTTGCTTGCAAAACGAACACTTGAACGATTGTGTCATTGTTGGTAATTTGCATTTATATGTGAATAGAAATAAATAAATAAAAGTCCAGGCTCAACTAAAACAGAAATAAATATAGAATATAGAATGGAAATAATTATATTACTTTATTTGAACAAGAAATTGCAGATTCAAACCAAAAACCCAAACGACCACATATATCTACTAAAAACGTAATTAAATTGAGACATTAATATATCTCTGAATTCAATTGTTCAAATCTAAATAACATAAGTATTACCTTTAAATCTAGATCTACGCAGACTGTGTTACTAACGTTGTATGACGAATAGGCTCTTCTTATCTATGTTTCTGTAAACTGGTTGTGGAACATAAATCTCCAAATTATATAAACGATTGGACCGGTAAATTCCCCTAGTAAATGTACTTCTTGTTTCGGTCACATTAAAGGGATTGTTTCTGCTTTTTTACTATCGGTATTCTTACATGGATCGTTAAAGTTAGAGTAAAAAGATACCTAATAAAACTCTATTCTAGCACACCTGTCACTTATTGGGTTATGGTTTGAAAATGCTTGAATGGGGCGTTTCCGTTTTTCACTATATATTCTCCTTTGATTGAAATAGGAAAGGCAGCATAAAGTGATTGAAAAGGTCTTCTTCCTTCATTTGTTTCTGTGAAGAAGATTGGGTTACTCCTAAAAGATACACCCGAAAATCGATTCTTTATCTTTTACAAAGATACGTCATTCAATTTTTTTAACTGCCAATTATTGATAGCTGCGTCTCATTAACTTGATCGGCATCGGGTTCTAGTTAGACAATAGAGGTCATATTCTTTCCAAATGTTTAATGTGAACAATGAAGTTCCTCGCCACTGATTACTCATCCACACTGTTGCAATGCTAGATGATCTCACACTACTTACGAAAAGTAGTCCCAATTATAAATTTTGAGTTTCGACTTCTGGTGCATAGTTTTTCTTGTAAAAGCTAAGCTAGAAGAAAACTGATGATGTACTTCCTGTATAGGTGCTCTCAAAAATATGTTTTAATTGTCTACCGCAGAATAATTTGTTTGGAATGAATGTACACACATTTCGGTGCATTGGTCAGAATTGTAAGATTTTTTTTGCTTCATAGAAATAGATTGAGACAAAAGACATGTTTCATTCATTCCAGTTTTGAGGGGTAATGGACAAACTTGATGTTACGACATATATCTAAGGATAGAAAACACTCTTAACTTAGCAAAGGCTGGAAAATACCTGATTAAAATTTGAGTCAATTGGAATTAAGTATCTTTAAAGAAACAGGTGTCTAACTTAATGTCGCAACGTCGTTAATTGTCGCAAGACTGACACTAACTTTTGCAAAATTTACGAGGATATGTATAGCTGTTTGTGAGGAACGTTCCCTTCAATAGCAAATTATACAGGTCGTAGGCATACCAAACTCATACAGAGCTGTTTCTTGCGTATTTTTCCTAACATGCGATGGAGGTATTGTCCTTACACAGAAAATTATATCATCAAAAGTTAATGCTCTAAGCCAATTGTGTAGCTTTCAACCAACATGTCGTTTCAAAGACATGTTAGTAATTAATGGATAAACATGAAACTGGTAATACAAAGCATTTATGTGAGTTATCCCAGAAATGTAAAGTTTCCCAATAAAATATGATCTTTCGTTTCTATGACAGACTTTAATCCAAATATGTTTACATGTATTGTAGAAATTCATGCAAAGATTAACCAAAACCCTTTTTACCTAAATGATATTGAAGCAAAAATACTTTTCAAGTATAATAAAATTACTTTTAAATCAAAAGGTTTATTTTTGATATGAGAGTTTTTGAAGCGTGTCCCCGATTATAAAAAAAAAACTTTTAAAATGTTCTGTCTAAGATTCGAAGCCGACTAGTGACCAAACAACATTGGGAAGCACCTCATATTCCAAAGAAAAAGGCTCACAAATTCCATACATTGTTTTAGAATATGTTGCGCCATTTGGTGTTGGCCTTTCGACAAGTAAAGTCGTGTTCGATAATTAACTGTGTTGTTGAATTTTAGCGTTGCTACATACAAATCGGGGGCTTTGCAAATATACCTATTCAGTGCAGACATAGTGTAGAAATGGAGCATAGATTTATTTATGTTATGTATTTATGACAGACGTATTTTTGAAAATGGTCTTAAACCCAAATCCAGCTAAAACTGAATAAGTTTACAATTTAGAAGTCATTAGAAAGATAGACGAATATCTCAGTAAATATCGTATCACTGATTACAAAACACAATAAACAAAGTAGTCATAAGCTTCGAAATCTAACGTTTGAAAAAACTATTAAACAAGTTATAAGAATGGGTTAAGATAGCCTGAGAGTCGTAAACTCGCAAGATTGAAGCTGTAACTGTGTTACGTAGAATGGGATATCTACGTCTGGGTCATTTGGACTAGAGAGTCGCCATTCGGAACACCTCGGCCATTTCTTAAAACACCGACTTGTTACGGGGATTGCCGAGTAGATACGATTGGAGAGTCGCATGATGTTCAACAAGGTTTAATTCCCTGGTAGTGTAACTTTAATATAACTATATACCCCCTGGAAAGTAGCCAGACATGTGTTTTGTGGTTGGCCCTGGATACTTAAGTCAACACTCCTTAAAGACGAAATCCCATGGACGATGTTTCATAATGTCGACACGAACTAATTTCCTCATAAGTTACATGCAACGAACAATGCCTTATTTCATCACGTAATTTAAACTCAAATTGAAAATAAACTTCAATTGAAAAAGGTTCCGTATACCTCTTATCTATGGGACGAATTGTCCAAATAGAGAAAACTACGATACTTCCAAAATTTATAAGCAAAAGTTTAGAATACACTATTGCAGTGACAGGACAAATTCCTCTTTACTTATACATTTTTAAATTTGTAATTAGTTTGACAGTTTTTCATCAGTGAACAGGAACCTGTAAATTTCAATTCGAATCTAGAAGAAGTTTCTAGTCTGCAGCGGTTGATGACCAAAAAAATGTTTAATTTCTAACTGGTAAAAACCTTTAGCGTTCAAGCTGTATAGTAATATGAAGTTTGTTGGTGGGTCGTGCTCTATTATTATTTTCGTTTTTTGTGATATCACTGGACAGTGGTCATTATTAAAGTGAGTGTTTTATGGAAATGGTTTATCTCTCTTTACCTGAAAAGTGTAGCTCGACTTTCTCAAAGGTCCTACTTGTGCTTTACTTTAGCTGCTTCAATAAATACGACTTTTTAACCTGTTACCTTTCATTTAAAATCTGTTCGAAAAGCTTTATTTTGTATATCAGTAGTTAAGCTGTAAATTGTTGTGGGTTCTCAATCCTTACAATTTACATACATCGTAAATATTGCTACCGAAGGATATGCAGTTAAAGCAAAACTATTAAAGCAGAAGCTTTACATGGACTTTAAATCGAACTTAGTTATGAATGCACCGATTAGTGGATCGTCGGTTAAAGGACATACCTAGTATTTGACTTATTGTAAGAAGGGACGATTTTGTTTGACCAAAAAAAACACGCTTTGTATAAGTCCATTCTGAATTACCTGCAACATATTTTATCCCTAGAAAAAGAAAACCAGAACATATGACATAATCTAAATGTCCTTACGTTCGTTCTAATATCGACATTGTAGTGAAATAAAGGTTTATGTTAAAAAACGTAATGACACTATTTTATATCAATTATCAGCATCATCTGTAGTTTTTTTATGACTCGGTTCGTTTACATTATACAACACGAGCGAACCGACTGACCGAAACTCAATAGCCATGTTTGTCATTATACCTTTATAATGTTATACAACGCCCTTTGTTTGAAATAGAGGACAAACTACTCCTTTACCCATTACTCATTACGTCAGGTACACCTGTCCTAACGTACCTGTAGCAAAACAGATAAGAAAATAATTCGACATAAAAAGGATTTGTGCGTTATGAAAAACGTGATTGCGCTTGCATCTTGCATTTCTGTAGGACGTAATGCTCATATCACATTTCGCGAAATGATTGGATTGTATAGTTCCAAATTCAAAGAAATTGTTAAAATCAACAAGGCATGCGATAAGAACCAATCCTTTATGTCGAAAATAGCACCATGGTTCGTTTGACCGTTAATCTATGGTTAAGAAAGATTGTAGACTTAAATAACACTCCGAAAATATGTTCAAGGATTGTCCCAAAACTTGCCATGTCACATTGCACACGTATATACGTCAATAAACCATTTAAACCGAACGCACCATTGGCGACCAATACAACACATACAAATATAGACTCTTCAACCATCTTCCGGGTTAATCACGTGTTGTTACCAAATGCTGGTTAAATGTGGTGAAATAGTTAGCGTCGGGGACTGGAAACCTGTCAACCCGCCTGGGTTCGATTCTTGTAAGCAACCATCTATCTGACCGTGGAGTGTTCTTGGGCGAAACACATTTCTAAGCCTGGTACTGATAGGTCATCCAGGGAACATACACTTAACACATTAAAGACTACATTTATGGCAAAACAAACAAACTATAGTCCCGGTCGTGTTGACGTTAACTACGGAACGAATGAAGGACATGTTGTAAATCGCTATCTACAATGATTACATATTCTAATTAGTACACCTCTAAGGACTAAAATTGTCAACAAATGCTTTATATCTTAGTAGGCTGCTACGCCAATGAGTCCGTAAGTCTCTTTTATGTTTGGTACGAACATCATCCAATCATCTATTATAAGTATTGAGCATACTCAGAATTCGATTACTAGAACTTTTGGGTCAGCGCTTTTGTTGCTTTACAGCAGACGCGACACGTCAGTTTCGGCGAACAATATTTTCTAACAGTTGGAAAAATTGGGGTAATTCCCTTATTTGGCCAAGAGAAAAGGGAGTTGTACGTAATATGCTAGGTAAACTTAAAAAAAATAAAACAAAGATGTCAAAAATAAAAACAAATTGACCTCAACATGTGTACCCAAACAACGTTCGCTTTGAGATAAACCCAAAAGGCTTATTGGCATAGTTCTAATAAAAAAAATAAAGTTTGGGGGAAAAGCATAAACGCTCACTGAAGGTAGCACAGGGTAACCGAAACCAGAAAAGCGTTATACAGATAACCTTATTTGCTTTGCGATTTGCGTAGTTTAATTGTCACGAATTCATTGAAATCGTTGAATGCACGAGTACAGGAAGTCCTTCCCTGAGTGTTGATAAAATCGGTTAAACCCTTAACTAGATTCAATATGACCTGTTTGATTCATCAACACTATATTTCAATAGCTACTATCCAAAAAGACAATGGCATGTTAACTTGAATTCCAGGACTGATTATCCACTATCACTCTGACTTGAAATACAACTATGTATAGGACAATGCGATGAATTTTCTTCCATTCGCATGGTTTCTTGAAATAATTATAGGGGTAAAGCGGCAGGTCTAGCTAGACACAGGAACGAAACAAGAGCTATTGTCTTCTACGAAATCTTAAAATAGATATTACCTTATTTTTTCAGACAACTAAACTCGGTTAAGTGGCTTAGTAATAGTGCATTATCAATTAAAGCTGCTTGCTCACAGACTTTTGGAAAAATGGAGATTGTAATTAATTTCTTTGAAACTGTACAACAGCTGTACTTTTGTAAAGTGCCCAATCTAGAATAGTCATTGGAATAAAACGAATGTATTCTTCCTGACCATGGTTACTTTCGTTCATTGAAACTCCATGCATGGATATGCTTGGTGACATGCTAAGACGTAGTTCGGTCGGAAGTCGTAGATGGCAACCGTCTTCGTATCCATGTCTGTTTGTCTGGTGTTTTGTTGATATGATGGAGTCTTCATCTCAGGGCATGCACCTATGGTGCGTGCCTGTAAGATGATATTTCATGTAAAGAATGGCGAGGAAGATCTTTACTATCATGTTTGCTTATTGAAATAAAAAGATACCAAACATGTATATCTACTTAAACATTGTTGCAGATCACCAGAGTCGTTCTTCTAAATGATTGATGTCAATTTAGTTGCATAATTTCAAATTTCTATCTACGTATTGAAATCTTATTAGAGCTATCTCAAACATCTGTCGTTTTGATGCATACCAGAATTTTACCGAGATTGCCAAAGCATCTGGCACTTAATTTGACGGACAATTTTGTCTGAGGAAATCTTTGGAGAAAAACATCTTGTAAGAATAACACATCATGAGTATTATACTTTCTTTAGGATACCATAAATGCTCATCAGTTTTGGCTTAAGCAAATATTTTTCTTGATCAGTTTAGTTAAACCATGCCCTTGTCCATATTACATGATACATCATATGCATTTGTATATGCAAATGTTCCAAAGCACCCTGCTATTTTCTCAAAGGATAAACTCAATACCAGGAAAAGGATCGATATGAAAACTGCGCCCTTGAATCGATATCTGTAGAACAACAAACAGTGATCTATTATATCCTGTGAATAGACCCTAATCACGCCTCGTTTTGAGATCAACCAAAACGAGGCTCTTAACGCAAGGATAAGGAAATCAAGTGTATGCGTAAACAGAAAACGAGAAAGGACTCTGTGATCCATGTTCATTTAAATATCCTACATGTTCATGTATAAATATCCATTTGAATAATTTGGAACGAAAAAGAAATATGTCCATCTTTTAACAAATTCCTTATCTATTTTAGTTTATTTAGTGTGGAAGCACCCCTTAAAGAGTTGATCAATCGCTTACTCCATAATTGAATCCTTTATCTTCACGCCGCTGGAGTAGAAACCTAAGACCTCTTTTCTTTAATTTGGACCCAGCTTTTAAAGTAAACAACAAGTTTGACACGATTATCAACCTGCTGTTTATCAACCACCTTCTATTGATTCAATTAAACTGTAAACCCAGCGGGTGACTTATGCCTTGTTGTTTATCTCTTATCTGTCTGCAAGTTGTTAACGTGTCCTACAATTCTGGTATATTTAACGATTAATCCCTTTATATTCATGCCAGATGTGACTCGGTAAAAATCTCCTTTGTTAAAATATAACTAATCAAGCCCAATGTTTCACATGATGCTTGACTTGTTAGGGTTTTATCATGTTCTTCTCTTATAAATTATGACCAACAGTTATCATTATTTCTTTTTGTAAGACATGTTTTTAAAACAACAACATGCCTACATATGATTTAGATCTGCATGATTTGTGAATATTATAGTGAGAGAAATCGTGAAGAGATGTCATATGTTTTTATGTTTTTATATAAACGTCTTATCAATTTACAAACTTTGGACAAGTGAGTGGTTAGCATGACAACAGTATATTTTAAAGTCCCAAATTTTATCTGAATTTACACTTACCAAATATTTTCAATCTTATTTTAGGATTATCAAATTTGAGTTAATATGGCAAGCTGTAAGATAAAGTGAAAAAAGAATCAGTTGTAAAAAGCATTGAATTCAAAAAGTGAAGGCTTCACCAAAACACAGAAAAATCTTAGTCTAAGGGCACCTTCGTTTTTTTACATTTAATTGTCTTATTCTATTCTGGATCTACACTATACACACATTTTTAGTTAATTTCCCACCATAGACAAATATGATAATAACTTGCATTAATCTTTATACGCAACTTGTGTCAAACTCAATATACACCAATAGATGAGATGGGACTTCTGTCTTGAAAGGTTTGAAATTTGGTGAAAGACTGTAGACAATTGGGGATTTTTCGTCTTCAGCCCAAAGTTAATATGGAAGAAATGGGTAAAGACGAAATAAGAATTAACCCTATATTCAGTGCTCAACGCAATAACCATAATAACATGTACACAACTATTTATGATTTTGTAGTAAAAATGCTTAATTTACATCAAAGTTTGTCAAAATAACATTCTGATTGCATAATCACAGTATTGGTGCATAATTTGTTGATATAAATCAAAAGTTATTCATATGATTAGGTCTGAAACGAATTCCTTTTACATATGTTAAATTAATATTTTGACTTTAAATTATCTTGTTTGTAAACAAAATATGATTATTGTGGTTATGTTATTTAGAACTGCAGGAGCGTAACAAGGAAACATAAAAAATATAAAATAAGAAAACTATTGGTTTTGATGAAAACGTCGATGAAATTAAGAATTGTAAAAGCATTAGTGATACGCGGACATGATATTATCGGTTCGTTTGCGTTAAGAGCCTCGTTTTGAATCCAAGATGGCCGGCGCGTGATTTCGGTCTATATCGACTCAATCTCTACCAGAGTAAATTGGTTCCCGCTACGCTCCCACATTTATCTCTGTGACGGGCTCAGAAAATAGTCCCACTTTTCCGGCATGGTCACGTGGCCGAAACTGACGAGTAGTAGTATATTGCATCTAGCGGCTTGCAAAAAGCGAGCTCCAAACTAACGCTCAGATCAATTAAGAAGTTAGACAAAAGTCTCTTTAAATAGTCGTATCACAATATAAAGATAGATAAGAAAGGACAGTTAGAATAGAATAAAGACACAAAGCAGCTTACATTTGAAGCGTAACAGTTTATTCTGTCATTGAGTAGAATTGAGGCGACGCTCGACTCGAAACCCGCCCCCTCGATCAAAACAAAGTGAATGAGAGCTAGAATATACATTCTCCAACACAAATCAAACCCCTCGTAGTTTAACAAATGAGTTGTCAGTCAGAATGAAACGTTCTCAAGAAAATCCAAATGAACCAAGATTATTGGCGACCTTCTCAACAACAAATTGCAACATTCCTCTTCATTTCGAGTTTAAATCTTCCTTTGAACAGTCAGTTCAGACCTTAACAACACTATTAAGTGGACATAGATCATACTGCCTCAATAGACTTATTTGAAAGGACTAGATCTATCTCACATGTTGTGATTTTAACAATTTAAAATAAGAAGTTTTCTTTCAATAAAATGAAAATACAAATTTCTAAAGTAACAGAAGACTAGATTATTGACAGCTTTCCAATACCTTCTTAACTGTTTAGAAAAGTTTATAAAGAAAATTTACAGTGTATATTGTTGATAATGCAAACCGTTTAACCCTTTCCCAAACAACAAATTTTTGACTGTTTCAAATTGAAAGAGTTTGCAGACGACATTTCAATATGTGATGAAATTGAAAAATATTCTTCAGAAAGAGCAGAAAACCTTGTGGGAAAAGGAAAAATTGCTTATTAGGAGCAAAATTTCCTTTAACCACAATGTTTTCTACAGTCGTCTGCAAAAAAGTGGTCAAATGTCGTTATTGTTTGGGAAAGGATTAACCCTTTACCAAACACTAAATTTTAAACTGTCCCAAATTAAAAGAGTTTACAGGTGACATTTCAACATGTGATGATATTGAAAATAATCTCCTGATAAGGCAGAAAACATTGCTTGATAAGTGGAAATTGCTCGATAAGAGCCATTTCCCCTTTTCCAACAATGTTTCCAGAGTAGCATGCAACAAAATGGTTAAATGTCTTTTAACTATAGATTGTTGTTTAGAGAAACACCCGTTTAAATGGTTTGTAATATCTGCAAAATAAATGATTTTTATCTTTTCTAAATAATTATGCTTGGGATTAGAAAGCTGTCAATAATCTAGTCTTGTATTACTTTAGAAAATATGTTGTCATTTCAAATGTAGAAGACAATTTTTTCTTAAAAGTTAATGATCCGAATCTGTGAGATTGTCCTTTTCATATCAAATTATTAATGTTTATTTCACTCAAAACACAACTCTCTGAGTTAGTTGCTTTAAAACCATTTTCTAACATCTGCTTTTGCTTTCAAATTAATCAAGTCACAAATTTTACATGGAGGAATGGGTGAAGCAGATGTCCAGATAAAAGGCATATTCAGCAATTATTGATTCTTTAAATCCTATGTTGTGGGTACTCATTTGAGACATTAAAACGAACAAATGAATTATTAACCAGATCTAACTCATCAAACAGATCCAAGCGTTATTTTATTCAGATCAAACTCAGCTTTTCATTACCTAGTTTTACTGATAAGAAAGTTCCTATCTTATCTCTCCACCTACACCATATTCTTCAATCATGCTTTGATAATGCACATGATGGACACTGTTTCTATTTGTTTGGTGATCCTCAGGTGAAACTGTATTTGGTTGAGTAATTTTGCTTTAGTTACTTTTCCATTTTATACAGCAAATAATATTTATGGTTGAAAGGCTGTCAACTTTTATGAACACTGTTCTGACATCATCTTTCTTGAAAAATAATGAATGCAAACCATTATGTACCAACTAGTCAAGGTTTGTAACTAACACAATGCAGCTAATTTGTTAATTCAATATTTCATCATCAAATCATTAAACAGTAATATTCTCATGATGAGAACTTGTCTTTTAAAGATTTTGATTGTTGTATGCTGTAATGATAATTATAATACATGTATATTTTTGTCTTAAAAGATTATTCATAGAGAACATTTGAATTATATAAGAAACTCTTACAATCAGTCATTTAAGTTCCTATTAACAAGCAACTGTTTGAAAACTAAGTAGCAATTATAACCATAACTGGGGATGCTCCCTGCATTCATCATTTAGTCACTTATTGTGAATTTTGTATAAGTATTTATTAAAGAAACTTTAGAAATAAACTGTTGTCATAATTGTTCTGACATTGCTTAGCAGTTATAAAAACTATATTGAATTTTAATGAGTATTGTTCATTCAACTAAAGCTGATATCTGTATGTAAAATTCAAATCATATGAAAAAGTAAAGTGAAAATCCGAAATGAAAATTTAATGGTTAATCTTTAATTGTTACTCTTCATTTAACAAATATCACAGATTATG
>OX401419.1:10361089-10678589 GCA_947846245.1 Cerastoderma edule | reverse complement strand
TCAAATTAGGGATCTCTTGGGGAAAACACATAATTTACTATATTACTTTTGATTTTGTATAATTCACACCTCAATATACAGTTTCATTGTTTGTTTATTTTGTACACCTAAATCCTGATATGTATGTATCACTAAATGAAGAAAAAATCATCAACTTAAAGGAAATTTTGTTCTTGTCGTCTTTTATTCTTTGAGAAAATCTAAAAGATGAACGTAAATTGCATTAATTTTGGTTTGATTAACAGTACCCCAATCAGTAACAATTATCGGAGATAATCCTGGACAAATAGGTACCTAGGGTGACTGATTATGTATGCGTTAATGGTCTCCGATAATCGGATGGTTTATACCTATGGTGTCACAGAAAAGCCTTATCTCTATACCTTAAAGGGTTAACAAAACGTAAAGTTGTATGATATAAGATGCTTGTGCTTTTTTTCTTTTTGTTTTGGATGTACACTAAAGCAGAATTTGTTCTGGTTAATTGTGATACCCTTTTCATGATGGATGAAAAGAAAGACCCAAAAGGGGTTTGTTCACAGATGTGAGTAGATTAAGAAATAGGAAATCAATTTCTATAAGACTGCACAATAGCTTACTGTAAATGAAATGCACTGATTTATAGTCTTTGGAAGGAAAACATATCGTTTTAATTCATAGAAGTGTGCATACAGTGAATTTACATGTTTTTTAATCCAAAAGCGTGACATTGCTGTTGAGATCTACCACACATAAACTGTACACACTTAGATAGTTTGGCGCTTCCTGGATCAATTATCCTTTTAATAGCTACTTTCAATTACTTTAAAACAACAATACAAAAACTGTGACGACCTTTGATTTCGACTTTCCCAATTTCTCTCCTGAAAACAAGCACCTTAAGCTGCGTGTTGCTTATAAGTGCCAGTTTTGACAATTGGAAACATCACCGAAAGATAACCACTTTCATGTTTGACTCCATGTAACCTTTTAACCAATATTTATCTAATTCATCTAAATCAATTAACGTGAATTTAAAAAACAAACATAATTCATGTTTTGCCAGCTGAATTTGAACATAAACGTTTATACAGTATGAAGACTTTTTGGTTGTTTTCAAATGCTTCTGAAATATTTGGGATATATAGATAAAATAGATTTCAAACGATATCTTCTTTTGTAAAACTCTACGTTTAATGACATTCGTGTTGTTTTTATTTTAGGATGAGGTTATCTGAGTTTTACGAGTACGTAGAGCTGAAGATCGGATCAGCATTCGCCAAATACGGTGCGTTCGCATCGCGTCACCCCGTTAAAATCATCCTAGTCACCATTCTTGTGAACGGACTTCTTGGCATAGGTATGATGCGACTCGAAACGGACACCAACACGGAAAACGTGTTTCTACCACAAGGTAAAACGCCAGGCTTTTCGCTCAGACTGTATTGTTGACATATTTATAATGATATGCTCAAGTACGGATGAACGCGTTAGAATTAGCTTTAATTTTGAAAATGTAAAAGACTTTGGAGATCTATCAACAGTTTGTTTTGTTTACTCGAGTCAAATATTGCTTATGCATAACTAAGGTGAAGGTAATGTTCTAGAATTTGACTACTTAGAACGATATCCTTACAACTTTTTGGTTACATTTGAATTATATTTTTTATTTTGGAAATGTAAACGATGTGTCATTTGAATACACATTAATTGCAATTTAGATTCGCAGATTATAGATTATAGATCTGACTCTACATTCGATGGTTATCAAGGCTGGTTCCACATTTATAACACGGCCGTCAGTCTTGTAATGAAGAGAACTTTCCTTTAGGAATACTCCATGTGGAAATATTAATAGGTATAGTGTGACCATCCAAGTTGAAGTACAATTTTAGTTACATTCATCCATTGATATAGCAAATCTCTTATTGGAAATAGTTTCTTTCCAAAACTTTTTATATATTTTTCACGTGTTCATTATTTGTTAGAGTTGAGAAACACACGGACGCACCATGACAGCTTGACCCAGTCCCCTAAATTGGGACAGAGTGCTGGCTAATATGTGTTTTGGGTAGTAAGCTGCCAATGTCTCGTCTGTGCCAGTTGATGAGAAGAAAATAAGGTGAAGATAATCATATTCACATCGAGCAGCTAATGCTGTTTGTGACATGATGATATAGTAAATATAATGAAAGCATAGGTTTTGATATTGCCAACCAACAGAATATTGTTGCTATCCTTTAGTTTAGCTCGTTCGCACACCTGTGACTGTCATGCATGCAGCTTGGGGGATAACTTAAATGGGAAAATTACAACACGCACATTATCAACTGGCTGGAAAAAGTATTGTTTATGAAATATCACAAATAATATTCATTGATTTAAAGTCGTTTTGAAAACGTTGGCACCAGAAAAGCATGCAAGCATCGATCAGTTGCTGATAGACTATATAATAAATGAAATTAACTTATTTTTATACTCCTTCATACGAACGTTGTGCAACAAAACAACAAATAAATCACTTGCACAAACGCTTTTAAAGTCTTGTCGAAAATGTTAGCACCCAAACAACAAGAAAGTAATCATTAGGTTACTGGCAATCTGTATTAAATTATGTTTGATATCGAACCGGGCAACGGTGAGTGTTTACCTGAAGGTAATTGATCCGTTAACAGTTATGTAACAGCCTATACAGCATAGTAACAATCAATAAGGACAATATCTAACATCTGCATAACTGGGCCGACTCTATAGCTCAGAGGGTATGATCTTGGACTCTCGCCCCGGCGAACCGGGATCGAATCCCACAGGAGACTATAAATCCGAAGTGGATTGTTCTAACTATGCATCCTTTCGGAAATTGTTCGTAAGATAGCGCAGTTACGAACATCGTCTCTCCCACGCACATGCAATCGGAACTACTCGGGTATTTCCGTGAGCTGTGAAATACACCTCGGATATAAGTGTAGGTTTACAATTTTTCGGGTAAATCGGCATCCGCCAATTAACACATTTTCTAAGCGTGCACGTTAAGTAGTTCAATGTGTATGGCAGTGTTGGACATCGTTTTTAATCACTTTTGATCAGTAACTCATACCAAATGGCGAACTTGTTGTTGTGACATGTATACTTGTTTCCTCAATCAAATTTAACGACTTTTTTGATTTTACATTCAAGATCTATTTTTAGAAACGAAAGAAAGTGACGTCATTCTCGCGGGAAACAATATGGCGTCATCCCTATTATTTCAGAGGTGTTTTCTATTGGATAAACCCGATGTGTTCAGATTGACGCACATGGTGTGTATAGGTTACCTTGGCAACAGGTAACGTCGATATCCTCTCAGACTATAGTGTTTATATCAATATTCCATTTGGCGAAGGAAGACGCAGATTAATGCTGTTTCAGATACAAAACCCTCTCTTCATATGAAGGTTCTCATTTTGTCCAAACCGTGAAATAGAAAATGACACAGAGACGCGGTGCAGCGTCTTATAAAGGACACCAATGCTTTTTTTCGGGTGTCACCAAAAGTGACATTTTCATAATGAAAGTGAATGCAAGTTGCGTATTGCAATGGAATATACTCGGATGGCCCTCAAAAGGATCCGGACTTCAAGAGACATTGAATGTTTCATTTTGAGGAACATTATAAGATCATACATACCTCCTTGAGCAAATATGATTTAAATCATAGTTTCATATTCATTTATTCTTAATGCTTATTTTTTTACTATTGGCTAGAGGCCTTTGTTTACAACAAGGCGTCTGTATTCTTTAATCATACAAATAACGTACCATACAAAGTTCCTTAAAGCATATATGGGTGTGTCTTATTCCCCGAACTTTTCCCTTAAAATGCTGGGTAATTTTCTAAAAAAGGATTATTTTGTCGTCTGTTTTCCAAAATTTTAAACATCTGCTTAATGTTTAAGAGGAAAGGTACTCGGAGTGTAAATCAATTTAGATCACTGGACAGTCGCTAATTTACTTTGCGGCTGGCCTGATCAAACTTATATGCAAAAGCATTATGTGGGTTTCAGCATTATAAAGGTTAAGATTTATTTACTCCTGTCAGGCAATAAAGACACATCTCAATCGACTCAATTGGGTCACCAACCTGTTGCCATTGAGCAGATTTACAAATTGCATAGGAAAACATATGTTTCATTCAGCTCGGGATTCTCTTACATCTAATTGATAAAAACATTGAAAAAATTGATAAGAACAAAATAGACATTATTGAAGTTGCGCTCTCAATTATTTGAGAGAAATATTTCTCGAATACATAGTGTTCACTGTCTAATGCTCATATAACCATATTTACATGTAGAACAGGGCATGTATGCTAAAACCTGAACGGAAATATGTGGAGACCAGTAGCACACATCTTATGTTCGTAAACGTAGGACATACATCACATCATGTTAATATTTTGTGTAACTTCAGGGTCCCAGGCCCGTAAAGACCAGAAGCGACTCGAGGGCGTTTTTCCCGACTTAAGCGCCACAAATTACCAAAGCTATCAGATGTCTACGCTTGGCGCTTTCGCTTCTGTTCTGATTCAGTCTAAATCCGGGAACCTGTTGAATAGAGCGAGTCTGGACGAGTTATCTGCCTTGAACAACGTCATACAGGCAATCACGGCCACAAATGGGGATGGGTCAACAATTGTGGTACCTCGTTAATTTAGTTTTTTATCAATCAACTGTATATTTCATCACGCCGCATTGAAAACTCATACAGACCGAAATTGAGATTTGATACAACTTAGGAATGGAAAAGTGTGTCATTTTCCTGTTTCAATGGGGCGACAGTGGTTCAGTGGTAGAGCATCGACCTCTTTTACCGAGGGTCTCATGTTCGAATCCCCGTTAGGCGAGGTGAGAATTGCTGCGACTAACCCACAAGTCGGCGTGAGTACTGGTGAAGTATCCAGGAAGCATTACGAGAGTAAATTTTATAAGCTTCATGCTTTCGTCACAATCGATGAAAAATATATAAGTTTAGATTAATGGTTAGCCTTAAGGAAGGCGGTGGAAATATTTAGCGCTTACGGGAACGTTAAGTTTAAGGAGTTTTGTATAGGGTCCATAGGTGTAGGAGCCGGGGGGCCAGGGGGGCCGCCCCCCCCCCAATATCCAGACGGGGGGGGGCAGAGTATACTTTGGCCCCCCCAATATTCACAATGGAAGATGAAGATTTTTGGAAAGAAAAAATGAAAGAAATGAAATTTAACAGCAGAATTAATATAAAAGTGTATTTTGTGCTTTATTTAATACCAATTCGCCTTTTGTTACGAACAATAACCAAAACGTTTTGACGCCATCATCGCAAATGGCAATCTGAATACATCGGGGTTTTCCAATTAAATCTCTGCTCACGGAAAGTAGTTTCGACTAACGAAAACAGTGATGCAAAACGTACTCTAAGCAGTCAGCCCCTATATTGTATTTAAATATAGATTCATTTTTTATTCGAAATTTTAGACGAACTCGTGGCTGTGACAGCATGGTGGCAGTCACTTTTAGTTAATATCAATACAATATGCTTTCCGCGTAAGATCGAGACTTGGCCCATCCTATTTTCTTTTTCTATTGGTTATTTTGTCTTAACTAAGATACACATTTTCATTCGCTTTCTTTTAATTCATTTAATGATATTGAATTTGAAGACGCATGATTAGTTATGAGAAAGTTTAGGAACATTTATTCTTAGACCGGTCCTAATCTGAAGTTGGCCCCCCCATGTTGAAAACGCCCCTACGCCTATGGGGTCTCACACCGTGACAACAAGTTTACAAATAACATGTAGATAAAGCCATACAATTTAATGTATCTCTCTTCTGTCGCACTTTCAGTTTTCCGAAATCTGCGCCAAGTACCTAAGTGCCTGCTCGGTAGATGGTGACGTTTTCTGGTCTAACGAGTTTTTAACCGCTACTGATATCAATAATGTGACTTATCCGACCATCACCACCGCAACGGGTACTCGGAACTACGTCAGATTTCTGGGAGGTACGTCAACACGTCAACAAAGTGATCTCCCTTTGTGGAATTGATCGCTGTCACCACAAATGTCACATAAACATCTGCTTAAAAGACAAAAAGGTCATCCGTTAATGCTTTTTTTGTAAAGATAACGGATTACTTTTTTTATTTTAACCCTTTAAGGTATAGAGATAAGGCTTGTCTGTGACACCATAGGTATAAACCATCCGATTATCGGAGACCATTAACGCATACATAATCAGTCACCCTAGGTACCTATTTGCACAGGATTATCTCCGATAATTGTTATTGGTTGGGGTACTGTTAATCAAACCACAATTAATGCAATTTACGTTCATCTAATAGATTTTCTCAAAGAATAAAAGACGACAAGAACAAAATTTCCTTTAAGTTGATGATTTTTTCTTCATTTAGTGATACATACATATCAGGATTTAGGTGTACAAAATAAACAAACAATGAAACTGTATATTGAGGTGTGAATTATACAAAATTAAAAGTAATATAGAAACCTATGTGTTTTCCCCAAGAGATCCCTAATTTGATTTTCTGTTTTGTCATCAATTGAAGGAAATTTTGTTGACGAAAAAGTCCATTCATGACTCGAGATGCATACTTTTGTCTTTGTATATTTCTCAACAAAGCTGAATAATTTTATTTCAATATCCATTAAAACCGTTTCCAAAATTAAAAAAAAAAGAATGTTTTTCAACGCAATATTGCTTCGTAAAGAAGTTAAACCTGGTCATCTTATACATGTAAAACGGTTAATATCAATTCATAATGACAACGAAAGATGCTTATATTTCCGTAAAAAACATGTCCATGGGTGATGAATTTACCAAAAGCTCTTTGTTGTAGTAAAGTCGGAGGAATGATCTTATTTGCTTGTCCGTGAATTGGTAAGATTTATAAGCATTTCATCATCTTCAGGCTAAAAAAACCGATCAAATGACTGCTCTGAATCTACATTGATGTCTGACATGCGATCGGAAACACCAATATTGGCTAAATGTCTTAAAACAGCCGTCTTTATACAAGTTTCTCGTTATAACATATAGAATACAATATACAATATAATATACATTCACATGATAAAGGCATTCTGAAGTTAATCTCACAATCTTTATAACGTCCATTATTCAACGGTTTTATTGTCAATCGCCTTTGAATTTAGAACAATAGCTCCGTGTCATAAACATTCTTTACAGATCGCGTGCCGTATGCTCTTTAATTGGATAGAATTTTTAGAAGTGTGTTAAGTTTATAAAGAATTGCATGAAATCCTTATCGAGTCTTTACAAATCGGCATTGTTCTGATCTTTTATGACCGGATATTGAAGGCCTCTCAGTAATTGGGATGGTAATTTGAATTCCCTTCATCTCAATTTGCTAGCGGTGTTTTCAGAAGGATGTCGTGAGACCATTATCAAAAGGTTCTCTCTAGAGCAAAAGTTTAAACTTTGACCCTATGATTTTATCATCGGAAATGAAAGAAAACATATTTATTTAAGAGGAAAATGAAATTTGGAGAAAGTGACCTGTGTGTAAAGTTATGTAATTAAGGGTTAAAGTTGAATAAAAATTTCAGCTGTCAAATAGTGTTCTATGCGGTCATCGATAAAACGTCAAAATAGGTTTTATACGGTAATAGGTATAACGGCGAAAAGGGTTTTATACGGTAATCGATAAGGCGGCGAACGGCGCTATATACCGTAAAGGGTTAAATGGTATTCCGATAGTCATTTAGGCTTGTGATTTTAAGTTCTTTACTTCAAGTACTAAGCCGCGGAGCCCCTCCCCTTTTTCATGAGTTTTCAAACTTTGTGTATTTTTTCAAAAAGTATTAACAATCTTTCTTGTAAAGATTTCTGTTTTTGAAAATGAAACTCAAACCTTGCCAAAACCTGAACGTTTTCAAGCATTTAGTGTGTTCCCCTTGACAAACTTTTGTCTTTTTATATCTTACTCTAGTCTTTTAAGTTCTTCCTGTTATCATGTCTAAGAAATTATGAGTATTCACTGATTCGCTACCCATCTGCATATTATATGTTTAATGAAAATATTATTTATATCATCTTTATAATTTGAGAAACGTTTTTGCTAGAGTCTAATCACTCCTTTGTTACCAAAAACTGTAAAGTGTATGTGTGCGAATGAATTGTACTGTATTGTATGCGTTGTATTACTCAAACGTTTGAAAAAACAGAAACTATTCTATACAGGTAACGTTCAAGCAAACACGACGCATTTACATTGGATGGAGTACGTCTCAATCGAATATAGATTCAGGACCGATGGTGACTACGAAGCTACCGCTCTCAAATGGGTAACATTTCCTTCATTAATGTTAGAGTGATACCCACTCACTCGCTTTATTTGTGAACTTTTTTTTTCGTTCCTTTAAACGGAAATGTTTTATGTACAGGTAAAGATGTGTCATGACATTGGCCAAATCGACTGTGCACCAGATGCTTTCCACGCGCGCTTTTTCCAATTTATTCGATTAACCCGATTTTAGAGTACTCATTAAAATCATAGTAAAGGGAAAACTTAAATAGTCTACTAGGTTATTCGATTAATAGAATATATTTTTGTTCATAAAACTTTTGATTTAAACTCTTTTAAATGCTATCAGACATACTTAATTTGGGGGGTGTCCATTAAAACCGTATTGATTGAGCAAATTGTTGAATGGATTTATGTTTAAAAATCCGAACTCTAAAACGCATTTGTATATGATTTTCATTTTTCAAGTTTCATCCTATAAAAAAAACACCATGTATATTACTTAGATACACACAAAAAAGATAGAAACACATTTTATCTGTACTTTAAATGTTTTTGTGTACAAATAAATGTATCATTATTTCAGTGTGACGCCTTTCTTGACGTCATGGAGGCATACGTAGGTACCAACTTCGACATCAAGTACGCCCACTTCAAGTCGCTTGACGAAGAACTTGACAAGAACGTGAGAGGCGATATCGCCCTGTTTTCTATCACCATGACGCTTATGATTACCTATTCTTGTTTAGCAACCTACTCTGCCAGGTAAACACGAATAACAATAGATAAGTCGACTCGTACAACAAGAGGTTCTGAGTTTGAGACCAGGCGCGGCCATTCTTATTTCCGACGTTAACTGAAGACACGCCATGTTGTATTGACTTAAGAAAACATCTCAAAGGACGTTCCTACATTTTGATTACGTACCCTTCATCCCTATTCCATTAGGACAATACACAACTCCATGATAAAGGAAAATGTGATCTCCCTCTCTGTCACCATTCCACCAATGATAACCTATTTGTGTATTGCAACCTACGCTGCCAGGTAGGCCACAAAACAGCAATAGCTTAGAGAGTTTGGAACACAAGAGTTTCTGAACTCGAAACCCCATACGACTAAAAGCCTTCTGACGTTATATTAAAGTCAATTAAACCCCTTATACAAACTGACTTGTATAAAGATAAAGTTGCACAGAATTAATAGATGCCGAAATATTCCCTATCTTTTAATTATTCTTTGTTTTCGCATGATTAATCATGTAAGACACTATTTCAACCAAAGCGTTTTAATGTTCACCATCGCCAGTTGTCTAGTTTAATAACTTAATGGTGTTTTGTTTTTTTCCAACCCAAACGCGACTTTTTTATCTGAGAAGTAAATTCCTCAAAGATTTAAAAATATGTCTTATTCTTAATGCGAAGTATAATTCCATATGTAATTTTGTAAAATTCCCTTCTATATAAAAATTGTCAGGAAATCAGTGTAAATATATACATGGGTATTAGAATTTATTAACAACATACGTTCCCGTTTGTGGCAATATATATATATATATATATAAAGATGTATACTAAAGAGAAGGTATTTATCATTAAAGTACAAATGCCTTTGTTTTCATGTGATGTGACATTTCGTTTCAATGGTATGTATATGCAAGGTACTTTTGTGTTAGTTTGCATGTACATCGCTTGCATTACCTTTACTTATTTTTGTATAGACATTCATATGTGCAGCAGGTACATTTGCTGCGTCTACATCCTGAAAGAATTGATACGAGTACATGTCATAGAACCTGAAGCATAAACGTTACAATCGCACATGGTGCCCAGTGGTTGTATCAACATCAGCTTAAGGTGTACTTCTTGGAGCATGATATATTCAAAGCAAACGATCACTGACCTTCTTAAAAAGTTAACATTTTTAAATAAATACTTTTGAAGATAAATACAGGATTTTCTTTGTTTTCATACTTTAAAGAGGTAGGTATTTGTCTAACGAACTAACGCTTTCCAAGCTAAACCACATCTGTAGACTGCTGAATTACATGTCTACAGCGGTTGGTAAATCAAATGTCCGTTTTGCAAAGCTTGTCCAATAATGTTTACGGACAAGGGGATTTTTTACAAAATAAAATCTAGATAATTATTTACGGACAAGTGCAGAACGTATTTGGCATTTATGAACAAGTAAACCAAAATCAGATTTCGCCACACCTGGTTTAAAGACAATTACAATTGGTTATGCAGGTGGTCGATTTGTTGTGTAGGTTGAAGACTTTCATTCACGGCACGTTGGCTATAGGTCGTAATAAATTTCTACCTTTTAGGATGACCGACCAGGTGGGACAGCGTATGTGGCTCGGGTTTGGTGGCATTGCCGCGTCCGGGCTAGCCATTGTTGCTTCGTTTGGTATTTGTGCTGCGATTGGAGTGAAATTCGTCAGTATCGTAGGTGTTGTGCCTTTTCTTATTGTAGGTAAGTGTAATTCAATTTTGACTCTTCGAAAGTGTATGCCCAGTTTCTATAGTTCGAGTCAAGCGAGATTTCGAATTATCCTTATATGGTCATATCACCTCATTAGAATAATGTAGAAAAGGCTCATTGAAAATATATATTTACGTATAAAACCATAATGAAAAACCTTTAAGCTAGTAACAAAAGGTTTGCGCAACAATCAATATATATGCAAATATTATCAAACCCATGCATAAATAATCATTTAGGAGGGTATTTTCAGCAAGGACATCATGTTTTTAAGAACTGATACTTCAAATGAATAGCAACGACTTAGGATCTTAAAATGTCCAGTCCTTAAAGGACATAATGATCAACAAATAGGCACAGATTTGTACACGTATCCTTATATACACATAAACACTTTTTAGATACCAAGGTGTCGGTAACAAATACGTATATTATTTCTGACACGTATCATTATTTAGTTCTGTAAAAGCCCTTTTCTATATACATGAGTCGGTAATTGATAAATATGTAAAGCTGATACGTATCATTAAATACTCCTCTTAAATCCTTTTTCTATATCCATGTCTCAGTAATTAAAAGATATATACATGTTGACGTGTATCCTTGTATTGAACTGTAAAATAGCCTTTCTATATCCAGGTACCGCTTACCAATAAATATATACATTTCGACACATATCCTTACAAAGTTATCTGAAAGCATTTTGTTTATATCCAGGTATCGGAATAGATGACATGTTTATCTTGCTCTCCGGCCTTTCCGGGGCCCAGAACCAGAAAACGATTGAGGGCAAGATAGCGGAGACAATGAGGGCGTCTGGGGTTGGCATCACCATCACGTCTCTCACAGACTTTATAGCCTTCATGGCGGGGGTCGGATCAGTTTTTGTGGCCGTCAAGAACTTCTGTATCTATACAGGTTTGGAAATGCTTGTTAGTCAAATAATATAAAAAGTCCCCATTCCGTAAAGGCTTAAGGTGTTGTTCTTTGTAGCATTTTTTTATACATTTAGTATACAGGTTTAAAAGTTTTGTTTATCGAATAGGTCTTTGTACACTGCCCCCTTTCATTTTTTAAATGAGTCAACGACAAAAGATTAATCGATTTATTGGAAGCCAAAGGTAGTTGTTGCTTTACATGTCTGAACTAACATTTTGTCAAATATCACCATTGGCTTCTTGGCGTACAAAACGCTGTGTGTTCAATGTATATGGATGATCTGTCTTTGTGGCAGCTCAGACCAACTGGAACCATTTTGCACGGTATTTACAGGAGCCTTAGTTGACTGCTTCCTGGATAATAAACCAGTACTCGCGCCGATCTGTTGGCTAGTGCCGTCAGTATTCCCTTTGCCGCTAAAGGGGATTGAACCTGGGACCTGTTGTACACTAGTCCGACGGTGCACTACTGTCGCCCACAGATCCAGTGTTTTAAGCCCCTATATTGTGACCAAAAGTGAACCACGGATGGAGCGATCGATATTAAAGTAAAAGGTTTAAGCCAAACCCTTCCATGCTTTGTATGTTTTAGTTTTAATAACATTTGAACCGATCCATACAAACACATACCTTCATTGCAGGTGTCGCTGTGGTGTTCTGCTACATAAACAACATTACGTTATTCTGCGCCTGCATGACGATACACGAGAAGAGGGTGGAACAGAACCGCCATTACGCCACATGTCTACGCGTGAAGAAGAGGGAAGAGCTTGTGGCTGAGGGAAGATCCAACGGTTACATCATATGCTGCAGTGGACGACCACCAACCAACAGAGAGGAGGCTGAAAGTCTTGTGGATAGGCTTCCACGCTGGCTCATACCAAAGATTGTTCTCAAAGCGCCCTTCAAGATCCTGATCCTATTCCTGTTCGCTGGGTATATGGCTGGTGCCATCTATGGCTGCGTAAATCTAAGACAAGGCCTCAAATTCACCGAGCTTGTATCAGGGGACTCGTATTTCTACGCGTTTTCCGACTGGAAGGAAAAGTACTTCGTCCGACAGACCCCTGTTTCATACATCATTGATAGACCGTACACATACTCCGCCGCTATCACACAGACCACTCTCGCAGACTTTATCGCCCGAGTGAAGTTGGACCCCTATTTTGATGACACGTTTGAAATAAACTGGCTGACCACCTACAAAAGCACTCCGTATTACGACGACACATCAGAAGCTGCATTTATTGTGGGCTTACAAACGTTTTTGAGCCAGGCGGAGTTCAAACTGTATGAGAATGATGTTATAATTGATACGACAAACAGCCTTATCACTGCTGCTAGATTCCATGTTATATCTGTTGACCTTGAAGGGAGTCAAGAGGAAGGTAAAATGATGTTACGCGCCAGAGAACTTGCAGATAGCGCCTCGTTCGACTGCTTCGCTTTTCACCCAGCCTTCGTCGCCTTTGAGCAATTCGTCGCCATTCTTGGCCAGACCCTGCAGTCTGTCGGAATCGCCCTAGCCGCTGTTTTTGTAGTCACGTGCATATTCATGCCGCATCCGTTACTGATTGTCTTGGTAACGGTTGCCGTGACGATGATCATGATTGGCGTGTTCGGTTACATCTACTACATTAACGTCGCTTTGAGCAGCATCACGATGATTCACTTGATCATGAGTATCGGGTTCTCCATCGACTTCACTGCGCATGTCTGTCATGGGTTCATGATATCCGACGGGGCTAGCCGGGCTGAACGGGTGAGGCAGTCTATTGACAAGACCGGAGCGCCAATATTCCACGGAGCCGTGTCCTCTATAATCGGTGTGGTAGTTCTGTTCGCCGCCAACTCCTACATCTTCAGGACGTTTGCCGTCGTCATGTGCTTCGTGTTGCTGTTTGGCATTACGCATGCGCTCTTGCTACTTCCGGTGATCCTCTCATGGATGGGTCCCGGGCGTCTTAACTCGGTTTCCACCAATGCAGCTGCGACTTCGCGAGGACCGTCAACAAGTTACGATAAGGATGATAATGAATTGCAAGTTGACTCTGATAAAGAAAAAGCCGAAGCGATATCGAAGGACAATTTTCGATCAAATGCAGCAAAATTTACACTCGAACCACTGCCATCGCCTGGTCAGTATGACTGGACAGAAAAGCGAGATTAGCTCCGACTTAATATCAACTTATTCCATAATATTGCAATTTTAAACTATGTGAAAATCCATAATAGAAATGACAACAACAACAATAGGTCGTATTTACTTAATACTAGGATATTTTATGCGGGGATGGCGGTATTCCAATTTGTTAATCGCTAGACAAACCAATCTAAATGTATATTTGTGGAAATCAATGTCTTTAAACATAAACGAAGAATACATTTCTTTGATTACACATGGTAGAAAGAATTCTGCAAGATTATTTTAGTAGTCTACAACAGGAATATTTCCAATGTGACATCATGAAAAATTGGTCATTTTGAGCAATGCCCAGTTTCATCCAAGTGGTTACGTTCGTATTCAGCTACATGTACGTTTTAAATAGCGCGTAGGAAGAACTTCGTATTACATTTGTCGAATTAACTTTGAGTTACCGATATGTTAAAGTATGCCGATTTGTTTCGAGTTCGTTATCATTTCATTTTACCATAACCTTAATTTTGTAATTTTCTGTATTGCCTAGTGTTGTAAGAATACATTATTTGAAATCACATAGCCTTTCTTTGCATGGGTTCAATTCAGGCTAGGGGTAAAGTTTGATTTCGTGAGCGGTAGTCTTCTGGCTGACTTTCCGAATGCTGATGGCTCTAAAAACTTGGCCAAGTCATATGACCTAGGGATCTCCTTCAATCAATAATAAGCTAAACATTGCAAAATAATTGAAAGACTTTCGACACGACATAAAACCATACGTAAACAAACAAACATCTGAGTTAATTTGACCAATGTTATATTTTAGTATGTCAAATTTCATTATTTTTGTTTAACTTTGGTCCTTTTTTTGCTTCTGTTAGTATTTTATTTATTTGTTCATGCTTTTTATATCTGATGAATGTTTACGTTATATTTATGACCGCTTCCATCGTTTATCATTGTAAAGTTTATACAGAAGCAGAATCTAGAAATTGTGATAAAAGAAAACATGTTCATTTCACAAAATGTCTTCTTTTTCAAAATGATTTCTTACCAGTTTAGGACGCAGCTGTTACTTTTGTTTCTCGAGGGGTTTTTTCTTCGGCTTTTTTGCACAATCACAAAATTCCATATCTTTTACAATGATGATTGTATAAACACAATTCTTCATAGCCACCGACTATTTGTACATATCTTTTTTTTTAAAACCGTCGTTACAACGTCATATTTATTTATCAAGCACTGTTTTTTTTCCGTAAGTTATTTGTTATTATCATTTAATGATACCATCATAGGTTTGTATTTTCTTGTTTTTTATTTTTGCTTATTTTAAACTTATTTATTTTACATCAATTGTGAAACAAGTTCTTACAACCTATAGTAATCACTCTCGTTTCTGCTTCCTTCATACATCACCAGTAATCGCACTGAATGTGGATTATTGAAAGTTTGCAAGGCAGATCCCGCTTTTCACGGAATTCGAACCCACGACCCTCGTGTCCAGAAGCCGACGGTCTACCCCTGGACCACTGTGTTTTTTGCTTACGATTTCGTATTTAACCATAAATGTTTAACATTGTAATGTCACTGTTTTGTTACAATTGCTACATTTTTTGAAAAAGAAATGCAATGTTGATACGTCTGTGGGTTGTTTGAATAAAAGTATTTAGCAAATAAGTGACTTATTGTTTTATTATGTAATCCAATACACGATTAATTTAATCACAAACGTGAAACAGGCTACAGCCAAACTCACACATGACAACAACCTTCAACCACATACACGAGACACTCACTGATTCTAATCAATACTTTAAAACGATGAAGACTTCTCAATTAGTTTGGATATTTATGGTGGTCATGTTACTTGGTAGTTAAAGACGCTGTATCCGTATTTCGGCTACTACATGTACCAGGCCTGGGAACCACGTGGTTATAATCAAAGAGACCGTGGAAAAAAACTATGGTTACTGTCGTCGATTAAAGCTACTTTAAACCGATAAGTACCCTTTCATACAGCGATTTCGTGGACGAAATGTTGCCGTCTTATAAACCGATCTTATTTACTTTTTCCCTGAGAACTGCTTCCATGTCTGAATTTAAGAAAAAGAAGACACGTTGTATTCCCCACAGCATCAGAGAACAGTCTCTTACTTTTTCAAATGTCCACATGTAACATTTACCAGAATTGAAAACGTAAATAAATACATGAACATTTAATGACTATGATGTAAATTAAAATAATAGGTGAATCAGCACCAATGAATCTATCCTAATATTGAATCTAATTATATAAGTAAAGAAGACAATCTTGCAAATTGAAAACATTGCAAGTCCTTTTTACCAATCACACAATCATATGGAAAGATCTAGATCTTCCAAATATGTGCATGCGCACTGAGCTTTTGTGATTTAAACCCAGCAGCACTGATTGAAATAATTGTTTATAGTTTATTTAAACCCCGCTTGCTTTGAGTGTTTAAATATCACCAACCCTCGCTGAAAGCTTTATCTATAACTTATTCAAACCCTGTATCTAGGGTTATTGTTCATTGTTTAAAGTTAACATCAAATCAGTTATATTTTGATCCTTATACATCGTTTGCTCGGTTTTCAACAATCGTATGAGAGATGGGACGATAGTCAATCCTTACATAAGATTTAACCTGTTCACGTAATTTGTATGGGCCAATACTCTAAAGTTGAGGTAATGCCAGGTGTGCTGTTTAGGGAAAGCTTAAGTAAACAGGTTGGATTATGTTAACAAATAATTCATTGGCTGGCAGAGCTAGGGTGATATAAGCTCAAACGAAAATCTATCATGACACCTTTCGTGTATAAAGAAATAAAATATCATGGTTATGATTATGGTTAATGAATTTGTTGATACTTCGATATAAACATGCGGAAAAATAGTAATTACCCCCGTGTCGCTGATTGTGTCATGGATGGGTATCTAGCACATACGCATTGGTAGGTTTGGTACAGACTCTAAACTAGGATCGACGAACAAACAAAGCACTGTAATGGACCGTTCAAATGCCGAATTTTCGACAAATCAGAATAAAGCGTTACATTCACTTCATCATAGTTTATTTGTTATGCTTCACAAGTGGTTCTTTAACGACGGATTGAAAAGGTAGCTGGTCGGGAAGAGATTTCGATAATGGCATGTAGATTTGCACGCGTAGATATCCAGAATAGATAAAAAAAAATGCAGTTGACACGCTTCTACCCCTTTCCAAGCCCAAAAACTATAACAAGGTAGTTTTTGTCGTACATACCACGAGCAGTTAATTTAATAACATCAAGTCAACAGAGTGATATGCTCGAAGGGAAAGTGAAACTGTATACATTTAAGGCTTCCCCGCTTATTAAAGATGGTAGAAGATCCAAATGCTAACTACCTGAACGGTTCATCAAGTTTGGTAAATTCCATTTGCCAGAAGAGCTTGCAAGAGCCATTGTTTTTCCAAGTCAAACGGGAGTCTGTCCCATGAAAATCCTTAGCTAGCCCTTCGTGAGATTTGAACCAAGATTGAGAGAGGTCATGTGATTTCAAATCTTTGCACTCAACACAAGTCCACTTAACTGTCAATTATTAAGAGTGTGTTTGATAAGTATATATTACCTATATTAATACCAAGACAGTATGTTAAATACAAGCATGAAATCATTTTGATCTGTATTGTTCTGTCAGTGGCAGTAGGTATCTTGCACTCATTCTTTTTACAATCCATGCACGTGAACCTGTAACAAATTAAGAAAATACCTATGATTTACCTCTTAAAAATAAACAAATATTCTCCCTCATAAAAAATATTAAGGGTAAATAATCATGTATATTGCTTAATTCCACTTTTGTTAAAACTCGGTGTCCATGCCATGGTTCTTAAAGACATAAAAAAGTGATTTAAGTGATTAATGCAAATAAAACTTCAAATTGTGTCTTTATCAAGTTCAATGGCTAAACAACTAACTGCTTTCATTGAACATATTAAAATAAAACAGATGTTTTAATATAAAATATGTTTTTCTTTTTATGTCCAAGGTCATATGGAAGAACTTATACATTTAATATCATCGTGTTGACTAGAGGATCTTTATAAATCCCTCCACGACCAGTATGTTTAGTACCAACAGTATATGCAGGGTTTCCCCTTTACCCTTTGATTTATCCCATTTTGGGGGGAACGTTTTACCCATAACATATGGAATTGTAAATGAAAAAAATAATGATCTTTAGGGGTCATATCCAATTATTTAGGGTCATTTTCTATATACCTTGGGGTCATGGAAAATCCTAATGTGATGTGTCTTATATTTCATGAGATACTACATAAAGAAAGAGTTTCGTACTTGAGCTAACTCGTACCCACAAAAAACGTGTCACTACTTACCCACATATTGGTCCATACATAATAACAATCGTTGACCATATCAGTATAGACAAAACATTTACTTGATATTATAATCAATACGACCGACATACAGCAAGCTTCTTCTGTCTTCCACGCTAACCATATCACATTAGCTACAAAAACATGGTCAAATTGGGCATCTCACTTTTATAGAGGAAACATTCAAGTTATAAATGATATGTTAACCTTTTTCAAATGAACACTAGGACTCTCTAATACGCCGTTACACAGTGTGAACTACTATTGTTCACAAGCTGTTACTCTATCGCAGTAATTTCTAACATCTCGCACTGACTCTGATTTATGCGTCTAAGAATCTTTTTTTCTAGACTGTGTAAATGGAAGTTTGGGACAAATAGTTAAAGTAACTTTTAGGATGCGGTCGGCAATGTTGTCATGGTAGATACATATCAAACACGGATGCCGTGAGAAATATTTCAAGCGATTCAATAACTGTAGCGTAGACTGACGCCGCCATATTGGAAGTAGCTTGTGAAGCATAGCAACGGTAACTAGGCGCCGTCAAGTATTTGAAAATTCGTGGAGCGGTTCATACATTAACGAAATACAACTGTGTTGTTTGTTAGATAGAATAACAAGACCACTGTTATAAGAAATACAATATACTTCATACTTAACTGAACTATACACAGGTTAACTATTTTGATTGGAACGTGATACCGCCGTAGACTGCGATGCTTGTTTTCCAGCAGCGAATAATTTCTCGAATGCAGGAAAAAAACAAAATAAAGGATAAAAAGGCAGTTTTGTTTTCATTTCTCAATTTCATTTGCCCTTTTCTCGTGACACTTCAATTTACGTTACATCATGGTTAAAGCATACCTTAACCCATTACCAAACAATAACGACATTTGACCAGTTTGTTGCAGGTCAGTGAAATATAATTTGTTTCCAAAATATGTGGCTGCACACAATGATTGCTTACAATGATTGTTGTAAAACGAGCATGCACGCAAAACTTTAACCAAAGTTTTCTAAGTACAAGAGACCGCATAGTTTTCTTTAATTCAAAATGAGCAATGTGAAACTTGGTCAGGAAACTTTAATTATGACCCCGGATACATGTGTGAAGTGTCAACCCATTCCAAACAGCAGTTAATGAGATACAAACTTACACGTAAAAGCTTTACTAACCTTTTTAAAGTACAAAAAGCCGCAAAATTTGCTAAAACTCAATATAAGAGATTTGAATCTTTGTCCTGAACCTTACAGTATTACCCTTAATGATCCTGGACGTCATACACTAAATATATATAGGTAAAAAGTAGAATTTGCTTATGGTATTCAGCTATGCTTCTAACAAATATTCATTGAAAGAAATCGCCGAAATCGCGATATAATGAAGATATTGACGGAAAACCCCCACGACCTCGACTTTTGTATGTTACTACAGCTATATGGTAATAAGTTACGTCATGTGGGCTGTCAAGTGCCTGTCACGTGACGATATGTCACGTCACGTGACCTAACTAAGAAGACACTAGCGTCAGCGTCCATTTTTGTTTTCGTGTAGTCTAAGTATCACGTAAGCGTCAGGTGACCGGTTGATCATAGCTTGACGCTATATTTAGATTATGTCGGATTTCCCTCGGATTTTTATAAAATGAAAAATGTCAAAATTCATCTTATATGCTATTGGTTTCTCTGCTGAAATGTTTAATTTCGAAAGTTTCAAAAAATAATCCTATGACGGACAGAAACTTTAACAAATGTGTGAAGTATCAACCCATACCAAACAGTAGTTAATGAGATACAAACTTGCACGTCACAAAAACGTAACCAATGTGTGAGGCCGACAGCGACGCCGACATTGACACTCGGATGAGTAGTATAGCTTTCTTTTTTCTTCGAATAGTCGAGCTAAAAACTCACACATAACTCCCACTGTATGCACTTGATCACACATGCCATTCACTACATCATATCAAACCTGCTATACCAAAGGCCTTTTTCACTTTATAATCTTCATTGATTGAAAGATGAAATGCCCCATTTAAAATGTGATTAAATGTATTTATTTTTTATTCGTGCCTCTTGAGACGATTGCGTTATTCCATTTTAATCTGTCTTTCCTATTTCAAACAAAGAAGAACATATAGTGAAAACAGGGAAATCATAATTCAAGCATTTTCACATTTTCAAACCATAGCCCAATTAGTGACAGGTGTGTTAGAATAGAGTTTTATGAAGTATTGTTTGGCTCTTACTTGTTCGCGCCATGTAAGAATACCGATAGTACAACAAACAGAAATAACCGCTTTAATGTGAACGAAACAGGAAGTACATTTACAAGGGGAATTTTACCGGTCCTTTCGTTCATATAATTTGCAGGTTTACGTTCCATCACCAGTTTGCAGATATATATAGATTAGAAGAACCTGTCTGTCATGCAACGTTAGTAAAACAGTCGGCGTAATTTATTGAATATATTTGTAATAAGAGTAATTTATCCTTTTTTCAGAGTAGTTTATTCCAAATATCGTATAGAAACTATATTTTTGTCTCGTCAATCTTGTCGACTTTTGTTACTTTCAATCTTCATCGTTCGTAATTTTCGTTTGGAGGATTGGTTAAGCATGACTGCCACTCAAACTATTGGCACTGTTTGTGATTAAGTAGCAGACGAATCATGAAACAGATGTGACAAGCCGATTCATTGCTCGAAACAAGTAGCTTCTGGTTTTCTCACAGCTATTGATTTTAATCAACGGAATTGTTGTATGTCGTATCAGTTGATTGTCGTCAGCTGATGCTTTTAAAAGTGCATATTGTAAAAATATGGACTCCACTCTAAACATGTCATTACATCTGTATCCGTTTAAATGCACCCGTATCTTTTTCCTTTTTATTTAACCCGATATCGCATGGACGGTTTAATTCTATTTTCCTATTTTGTCGTCTGTTGCTGCTTTCAAATGTGCATTTTGTAAAAATATGGACGCCACTCTTAACATTTCCTTACGTTTCTATTCGTTTAAATGCACCGTAACCTTTTACTCTATATTTTAATCTATGCTGTATGGACGTTTTAATTGGTGATTCGTTTTAATCTTATCTCCCTTTACAATCGTCTGCTGCTGCTCTCAAATTCACAAATGGTTAGAACATGGCCGCCACTCTAAACATGTCCTTACATCTGTATCCGTTTAAATGCATCCGTATCATTTTTCTATTTTATCTAACCCGATATCGTATGGACGGATTAATTCTATTTTCCCATTTTGTCGTCTGCTGCTGCTTTCAAATTCGCAAAGGGTTATAACATGATCGCTACTCTTAACATTCTCTATACCTGTTTATTCGTTTTAATACACCTGACTCCTTTTTTCCCTCTACATGTATATAGTAGCCTATACTGCATGAACAGTTTAACTTTAGCCTTCGTCTGTGTCGTCTGCTGCTGCTTTCAAATTTCAAATATTTCTTGTACATGTTTATTCGTTTTGGTGAACCGGAAGCAGACGGTTCAAGAATTGATTGTGACAAAACGATGAATTGCTCGAAACAAGCTTTTTCCTCGTTTTGACAAAAATATTTCTTCCCCGTTCCACACTAAGATTGAATTTACATATATGTCGTCTGCTTATTTGCGCTTTTGTTATATCGGGTAATGACGGTTAGAACAAAGAAGTACTTTTAAATGTTGAACTTTACGTATAGGAGTTACTACGCAACTTGAAGCCAAGTATGACCAACCCCGGGGTAATTTCCAATACAAAATATAAAACTCTTGTTATCAAAACCAATAAATGTGTAAAAGCTTTTGACGCACCATTTTGGCATACCCTCTTTAAAGGTTCTTGTTCACAGATATGAGGAAACTTGGACATTAAAATTGTACCGCTTTGAAATGGTATTGCAGATGTACTGTGGTATGAGACGTAAATGTAGATTAAACATTCGAAGTAAAATACATGTACGCGAGTTTTTAAAAAGTTAAAAAAAAATATGTATTCAGATAGACAAAAAGGTTATGTACAATGGTTTTTAAATCTGTCTCATAACTTCGTTACATCTTTAGATATCCTGATATATTATGAATAAATTTTGCGTAATGTTATTATTTCTATCTAACATTATACTGCAATACAAAGACTGTGTTTTTTCAGCGTGTTTTTATTTTGACTTGAAAACTGTCTCATATATGAACAAGCTTCTTTAAACCACTTTTAACTCGTAAGAGGAAGTTGTTAAGTCGGGTTTTATTACGTTGAACGTTTCACGAGCAGTGTTTAAGCAGGTCGAAGTGAATAAGCATATAAATGTAGATGTAGGAAACATTGGCTCGTCATCGTGTGTGTACATAGTCACGGCATAAGGTAAGAATTTCTTTAATCAGAGTAGTCTCTTTATAGTAAATTTAACGGATTTTTTTAAACAACCCGTTTTGATTCTCACATCCAGATAAATTTATAGTCTGGTGACAACAAAATCTTTTGTATTTGTGTGATTATCCGATCTTTAAGAATTCCTACAGATGATTCCGGTCGTAACGAAATTCGAATTCAGAACTCCCGATCTGAAGGTCGAAGTCTGAAGCCTGGGCTGTCTTGCTGGAGACAAATCGCAGTTCGATTCGCGCCGCCATTTAGAACTTACCCAAACTCGTGATTTGGGTTGTCAACAAACATTAGCGTTGTTAGGGCGTTGTATATCCCGCAGACAACGATGTTGGGCTTTTAAGCAGGCGATTTCATTGATATATAATTGAGTAGGGAAGAATGAGTCATTTGACGTTAACGTCTTTTTAAATGTGTGTATTTCTCTTTAATTATGCTCGTAGTTCAAATGTAATGTGAGTCTGTGTGTGGGGTTGTGGTCGAGGGTGTCGTTGGGGTGTGTATATCTGCGTGTATTAAACTTTCAAGAAACAAGGTATCCGAATTGCGTTTTTTGTTAAACACCGAGTGTGAAGGTTGTGCTCTTCAATATGTATCCCGGACGTTTTTGGTATAGGACGGACCTTGACCCACTTGTCGTATTGTAGGGGGCAGGCATTTGCCCCTCCGACCAGGATTTTTCTTGATTTGCTTGCAATCTGATCTTGTTCCGTTATATATAACTGGAAATTAAGATGGTAATAATATTTATATCAGAATAACACAGCTTCGACCCAGATTTTTTACTAGTAATAAACGCCAAGAAATATTTCGTCACTCTAGGCAAACATTCCAAAAAAAGAAGACAAAATGTATCGGTATCGATCCTTTCAATTTGCTTGGGTTTGACAAAGGTAATAACATTTGATTACGAGAGAAATGATTAAACCGAAAAAAAAATTAACGTCGATTCATCTGAGCGGACTTGTGAACGTACAACGACTTTAACTGGCATGAAGTTTTCCGAAGATAAGAAATTTATTGTATAAAACATCCGAAATATAAAGTTGGTTAATTCTGTTAACAGAAATGAAGAAAAAATATTAGGTGGCAAAGGTCCACCCTCTACATAACGCAAGGGGACAAAAGTCCCCCTTCCCATACCAAAAAGAAGGCGTACAATATCCGTATACACTTCTATAAACAAACCAAATGGATACAATTTTTAAAATACAGTTACATCTGTTCAATGAAGAACATCGTAAATGACTGCGCGGATCATGTCTTCCTATACAATTGACTTTCCAGTGCAACGTACAATACACGAACTAGTTTGCATAGTTGTCCCCTAAACAGCGACACTACTCCTTCCTTATTTTGGCCACAGCGAAATAAGGGGGCAATGTCATTCGGTTATAAGGATTGACTATCAGCCCATCTCTACCCCCATTGTTTTAAACCGAGTAAATGATACATTATGGTAAAATGACATCCGTTCAGTGAAAAACATATAGTTTATAACTGAGCAGGTTTAATTTTTGTATAAACACACGCATTACTTCTGCAACATTACATAAAACTATATAATCGTTTCTCGAGCGAAAAGTGTTATAGCGGGACTCTCTTTTAATTACGGATACAAAAGGCATTCCTCGTGAAAGGAAATTACCAGACGTTAAATTGCCCTAACATGTGTATGCAAGGTATACTTGTGCAAAGCTCCGACAGACAAATACCCATTGCTTACGTTAACTGTTATAAGATGATTGTCCGACAATCATAAAGCTGGAGGTATTAAAGATAGGATTCTTATTAAACTACTCAAAGTTTGTTTCATTATGGCTACATTATCGCCAGGAATTCGGCTAGGGTACTACCTCTCATTAAAATCCAGTTACCTCCACCGAGGTTCGAACCCAGAGAGAGAGAGGCCTAATTCAGTTCTCTTACCACGAGAGCACTGAGGTCTTTAATCCAAAGTTGATGTTTGATAAGTACCATAACAGAAAGAGCACGTTGTTCATTCTGGTCAACTTTAGTTTGGGGAAACATTTTATAACTACGCAGCAGACATACGTATGCAGCGTGTGATCTTCTTCAAATACCAGTAGCCTTACCCCCATGAATATCCAGAATAATTGAGAAGACTTTATCGTTTTAAAGTTTTGATTGGATGTAGTGAATGTCATGTGTCTGGTTCAACGTAGGAGTCATGTGTGTGTTTGGCTGTAGCCTGTTTCACTTGTGGGATAAATCGTGTACTGGGTTACATGATAAAACAACGAGCCACTTACAAATATTATTATTGTTTTCAAATCAAAAGACCGACTGTCATTTCCATTTCCAAAAAAATGTAAACATTGTATTCAAGGAACAATCTAAAAGTAGTGTAGTCAATACACGGTATTATTTCACGTGTAGTGACATTCAGCAACAAACCTTCCTTGTGCATATTTAGATATGAGTTTCCTTACCCATTACAAATTGTGTCTGTTAAGCGATATTTCTATCATGCCTTTTCGTTCAACAGAGGTTGGCGCTAGATACAACCTCTGCAACTACACCAGTTTGAAATGAAAAAGGACCTTATACCGAAGAAGGTATTTGTAGTAAACGGAAGAGTTTTATTTAGTTTAAATACGTGTTTACCTATAGGAGACAAACAATTTTACCTTTGTTTTCACGCATAACGTTCGGTTAAAATTTAAAGGCTATTTGTGAAGATAATGACACAGCAGCTGTAACGTTTTGTCTATTTGCAGGATCGGTTTCGGCAAATGTTACATCGCAGCATTTCAGAACCTCTAAACAACCGACGTACGATAGAAAATCTTCTGATTTTGATATCTATATTGCAATTGTGATACATTCTTGTGTTTACCTAATTAAGATGATATACATACCGTCTCGTTGAAAGTGTATATGCACCGCTGAACATATATATCACACTGTTCTAGATGTTTGTCATTGCCAACTATCAACTTACGCATTCGTCTAGAAACTTAGGCTGTAGAAAGCATGCCTGGAAATAGTTGTCTGAGATTAAAAATTCCTTTACAAGATTTTTTTAAAGATACTTTGGGAATTAAATGTCCTTTTTGGTTTGTATAATGAACACTAATTTGATGGGGAATTATTTCTTAACCATAACGGCACAACAGGTATATTGTTAAATGAAACGCATGGTTAAATTGATAGAAAATACCCATGAAAATAACATTCTTTTCGGTTCTATGATAGAAACCAACTAGGAAAATATACCTTTTTTATACTGTTCCTTGTAAAGATGTTGTAAAAAGATGTAAAATAAATAATGAAAAAAAAGATGAAATAGACTGATTAATAGTCTTGGAAGAAAAAACATGTCGTTTTAATTAATAAAAGTGTATTTGCAGTGAGTTAACATGTATTTTAATCCAAAAGTGTAACATTGCTGTTGAGATCTACCACACATAAACTGTACACACTTAGATAAAACGGCTTCTGGATTAACTATCCTTTCAATAGCTACTTTAAATTTGTATAAACAGCAAAACCAAAACTGTACTGTCCAAACGACGTTTGATTTCGACTCACAATTTCTCTCCTGAAAACAAGCACCTTAAGCTGCGTGTTGCTTATAAGTGCCAGTTTTGACAATCGGAAACATCACCGATAGATAACCACTTTCATGTTTGACTCCATGTAACCTTTTAACCAATATTTATCTAATTCATCTAAATCATTTCACGTGAATTTAAAAACAAACATAATTCATGTTTTGCCAGCTGAATTTGAACATGAACGTTTATACAGTATGAAGACTTTTTAATTGTTTTCAAATGCTTCTGAAATATTTGGATATAAAGATAAAATAGATTTCAAACGACGTTTTCTTTTGTAATACTCTACGTTTAATGACATTCGTGATGTTTTTGTTTTAGGATGAAGTTATCGGAGTTTTACGAGTACGTAGAGCTGAAGATCGGATCAGCTTTCGCCAAATACGGTGCGTTCGCATCGCGTCACCCCGTTAAAATCATCCTAATCACCATTCTTGTGAACGGACTTCTTGGCATAGGTATGATGCGACTCGAAACGGACACCAACACAGACAACGTGTTTCTACCACAAGGTAAACGCCAAAGTTTTTCCCTTAGGCTGTTTTTCTGACATATTTATAATAATATGCTCAGGTATGGCTGCACGCTTTAGAATAAGCTTTAATTTGGAAATGTAAAAGATGTAGAGTTTAATAAACAGTTTGTTTTGTTTACGAGAAATAATTGCACGAGGGAAACATTGCATTGTTTTATTTATTTTGGAAATGTAAACGATGTCTCACTTGAATACATATGTATTGCCATTTTGATTCACAGATTGTAGATCTAGCTCTATATTTGATTGTTATTAAGGTTGGTTCTGTGTTCCAACATTTATAACACGGCCGTCAGGGCCTTAATGAAGAAAACTTTCCTTTATGCATATTCCATATGAATATATTAATCGGTATATTGTGGCAACCCAAGTTGAAGTGCAATTTCAGGTACGTTCATCCAATATAACATCAATTCTCTTATTAGAAACAGTTTCTTTCCAACACGTCTTACATCTTTTTCACGTGTTCATTATTTGTTAGTGTTGAGGCGGATGGACGGACGCACTATGACAGCTTGAACCAACCAAGCACCCCCAATTGGGACGGACTGCTCGCTAATATGCGTGTTAATAGTTAGTCGTCAATGTCTTGTCTAGGCTAGTTGAAGAGAAGAAAATAAGGTGAAGATATTCACGTCGAGCAGCTTTAATGCTGTTTTTGACATGACGATATAGTAAATATAATGCAAGCATAGGTTTGATATTGCCAACCAACAGAATATTGTTTCTATCCTTTAGTTTAGCCAGCGTTAAGTTGCTGGGAAACTTTATAATAAATCACATTATTCTATATGTTAACTCCTACTTACACGTGTTATGCAGCAAAACAACAAATAAATTACTTGCACAATTGCTTTTAAAATCTTGTCGAAAATGTAAACACGCAAAATACAAGACATTAACCATTCGTTTAATGGCAATCTATATTATAAATTATGTTTGATATCGAACCGGACAACGGTGAGTGTTTACCTGAAGGCAATTGATCTTTTAACGCAGTTATGGACTTCGTCTCTCCCACGAACATAGCGTGTAAATGTAAACTTGGCAACACGTAACGCCGATATCCCCTCAGACTAGAGTGTTGATAATGATATTCCATTTGGAGGAGAAAAGCGAAGATTAATGCTGTTGCAGATGCAAAACCGTTTCTTTACATGAATGTTCTCATTTTGTCCAAACCTTGAAATAGAAAACGACACACACACGCGGTGCAGATTCTTAAAAAGCATACCAGTGCTTTTTCCGGGTGTCACCAAAAGTTACATTTCATGATGAAAGTAATTGCAGAAGGCCTTTAGAAGGACGCCGTCCCAGACTTCAAGAGACCCGGAATGTTTAATTTTGAAGAACATTTTAAGATCATATATTCTTTCTTGAGCAAATATGATTTGAATGGCAGTCCCATAGTCATTTATTTTTAATGCTTATTTTTGAACAATGGGTCAGGGGCCTATGGGTACTATACTACAAAACATCTGTATTCTTAATCATACACACAATGTACCATACATAGTTCCTTAAAGCATATTTGAGTGTATCTTAGTCCCCGGTCTTAACCCTTAAAATGCTAGGGGATTTTCTGAAAAAAGGTTTTTGTGTCGCTTGCTATCCAAAACATTTGATATCTGCTTAATTTTGACGAGAAAAGATACTCAGAGTGCCACAGAGGTTAGACCACAGGACAGCCACACATTAACTTTGAGGCTGGCCTAGATCCAACTTGTTTGCATAAATTTAAAGTCGGTTTAGCTTTATATACTCCTGTCACGCAATAAAGACACATCTAAATCGACTCAATGGAGTCACCAACCTTTTGCCATTAGGTTGATTTACAAACTGCAGAGGAAAACATAGGTTTCATTTAGCTCGGGGTTCTCTTACATTTAATTGATAGAAATTATTGAAAATATAGATTAGAACAAAATATATACTATGGCACTTACGATCTCAATTATTTGAGAGAAATATTTCTCGAATACATAGTATACACTGTCTAATGTTCAAGTAACTAGATTAACATGTAGAAAAGTGTGTGCATTCTAAAACCTGAACGTAAATATTTGGAGACCAGTATCGAACATCTAGTATTCTAAAACGTAGGACATACATCACATCATGTTGATATTTCGTGTGAATTAAGGGTCCCAGGCCCGTAAAGACCAGGAGCGACTCGAGGGCGTTTTTCCCGACTTAAGCGCCACAAATTACCAAAGCTATCAGATGTCTATGCTTGGCGCATTCGCTTCTGTTCTGATTCGGTCTAAATCCGGGAACCTGTTGAATAGAGCGAGTCTGGACGAGTTATCTGCCTTGAACAACGTTATACAGGCAATCACGGCCACAAATGGGGATGGGTCAACAATTGTGGTAGGTAGTTCGTTTATTTAGTTCTTTTTATTAATCAACTGGATATTTCAGCACGCCGCACTGAAAACTCATACAGACCAAAATTGAGATTTGATACAACTTAGAAATGGAGAAGTGTGTCATTTTCCTGTTTCAATGGGGCGACAGTGGGTCAGTGGTAGAGTCTCGGCCTCTTGTACCGAGGGTCCCAGGTTCTAATCCCCGTTAGGCGAGGTGAGAATTGCTGCGACTAACCCACAAATCGGCGCGAGTGCTGGTGTAGAATCCAGGAAGCAGTCATCGAGAGTAAATTTAATACACTTCATGCTTTCTTTACAATCGATGTGAAATATGTAAGTTTTAACTAATGTAAAGCCTCAAGGAAGGCGATGACAATGTTTAGCGCTTACGGGAACGTTAAGTCTAAGGAGTTTTGTATAGGGTATCACACCGTGATAACAATTTTACAAATAACATGCAGATAAACTCATACAATTTAATGTATCATTCTTCTGTCGCACTTTCAGTTTTTCGATATCTGCGCCAAGTACCTAGGTACCTGCTCGGTAGATGGTGACGTTTTCTGGTCTAGCGAGTTTTTAACCGCTACTGATATCAATAATGTGACTTATCCGACCTTCAACACCGCAACGGGCTCTCGGAACTACGTCAGATTTCTGGGAGGTACGTCATCACGTCAACATAGTGATCTCCCTTTGTGGAATTGATCGCTGTCACCACAAATTTCAAATAAACATCCGCTTATAACATGGTGGTGTCACCCAAAAGGTCATCCGTTAATGCTTTTTTTGTAAAGATAACGGATTGGGGTTTTTTTTATTCTAAATGGTCAGGAATCTATACAAGAAGACACTAATAGTAAATGAACTATTTTATCCGGTAGCAAGAGGAGATAATTGTAAGGAGTTTGTTGAATTTAACGCTATCCGAATGATACAGGAAATGAATTTGACGTTTACGTCTCACTGCTTATCTGAATCATCCAGGCGTTTGGTTTTGATTATTGCATAAGTATCATATTCCATTGTTATATATGTTTTACATCGCGTCAACATTATTTGAAATATGTTTTAAAAATAATTTGCAATATGTTGTTATGCCCGTTTCTTGATGATGGAGAAATACCCAATACTAATTTGCCAATAAAGGCTGGTTAAGTCGTGCAGAACCATCGGTATTTCGATAGTCATTTAGGCTTGTGATTTCAAGTTCTTTCAAAATAACTTTCAAAATATGTGTATTCTTTTTAGATAGTATAAACATTCTTTTTTATAAAATTTCCGTTTTTGAAAAATGATGAAACTTAAACCTTGCCAAAAACCTGAACGTTTCGAGCATTGGGATGTGTCCCTTTTGACGAACTGTTGTCTTATTATTTCCAACTCTAGTCTTTTAAGTTCCTTCTTTTATCATGACAATATTGAATTGTACCGTATTGTATTGTATTACTCAAACGTTTGAAAAAACAGAAACTATTCTATATAGGTAACGTTCAAGCAAACACGACGCATTTACAAGGGATGGAGTACGTCTCAATCGAATATAGATTCAGGACCGATGGCGACTACGAAGCTATCGCTCTCAAATGGGTAACATTTCCTTCATTCATGTAAGAGTGATACCCACTCATTCGCTTGCTTGATACATGTTCATATGTTTTCTTTAAATGGAAATAGTTTATGTACTGGCAAAGGAGTGTCATGTAATTGGCCAAATCGACTGCGCACCAGATGCTTTCCACACGCGCTTTTTCTTGCGCAATTAGATTAACCCAGTACTTAAACCGTTTTAAATGCTATGAGACTTACCTTATTTGGAGGGAGCGGTTCCATTAGAACCGTATTGATTTGGCAAATTGTCGAAGGGATTAATGTTTAAACATCCGGATTCTTAAATGCATTTGTATATGATTTTCATTTTTCAAGTATCATTCCATAAAAAGACACCATGTTTATCACTTTAATACACCAAAAAAAGGTAAACACATCCTTTATCTGTACTTCAAATGTTTGTGTGCACAAACAAATGTAACATTATTTCAGTGTGACGTCTTTCTTAACATCATGGAGGCATACGTAGGTACCAACTTCGACATCAAATACGCCCACTTCAAGTCGCTTGATGAAGAACTTGACAAGAACGTGAGTGGTGATATCGCCCTGTTTTCTATCACCATGACGCTTATGATTACCTATTCCTGTTTAGCAACCTTCTCTGCCAGGTAAACACAAATAACAATAATTCAGTCGACTCGTTCAACAAGGGGTTCTGAGTTTAAGACCAGGCGCGGCCATTCTTATTTCCGACGTTAACTGAAGACAAGCCATGATGTATTGACTTAAGAAAATATCTCAAAGGACGTTCCTACATTTTAATAAGGGCAACGTTCTCCCTCTCTGTCACCATACCACCAATGATAACCTATTTGTGTGTTGCAACCTACACTACCAGGTAAACCACAAAACAGCAATAGCTTAGAGAGCTTGGAACACAAGAGTTTATGAGCTCGAGACCCCATTCGACTAAAAGTCTTCTGACGTTAAATTGAACTCAATACTACCCCTTATACAAATAGACTTGTATAATGATAATGTTGCACAGAATTAATAGATGCCGAAATATTCCCTACCTTTTAAGTATTCTTTGTTTCCCATCATTAATCAGAGTTAGACGCTTTTTCAACCAATGCCTTTTTATGTCCACCATTGTCAAGTGTCTAGTTAAATAACTGTATGGTGTTTTGGTTTTATTCCAATCCAAAATCGACTTTTTTATCTGAGAAGTAAATTCTCCAAAGATTTAGAAATATGTCTTATTCTTAATGCGAAGTATAAATCCATATGTAATTTTGTAAAATTTACTCTAATATTTAGGTGTATATATATGTCAGTGTATATATATAATATTTTATGCACACATAAAATAATTTATGGAATGGAAAAGCTTGTTCGGTTAAATAATAGCTACTACTACTAAATGGAGTAAACTTGTTTTTATTAATCTGACCAATGACGTTCTTGTTTACTAAAATCTGACCAATGAGAAGGAAGCGTGTGACTATGCCGCTTTTAGCAAACCACAAGCCTCCTTCTTTGGTTAACTGCGTAGTTAAATTCAGCAAAATTCAGCGTAGCTAAATATATATATTCTCTGCTTAATTATATCACTATAAAGGTGAGCGTTGCGTGTTTTACATAGTTTATTAACTGTTTTACCTAGTAGGATCCATCCCTATTGTGGCAACCGTCTAGTGACAGTTCTTTTAGAGTTTTCAACGTTGGACATTGTTTGTGTTTACAAAAAAGAAAGATGGCCGCGCCCATTAAGATACAGATCTTCGGTCATTCCTTTGTATCTCGACTGCGTTTGTTTATTCGTGATGAGGAAAACCTTCGCTACGATCTCGGACTGCATAATTTTCCGTTGGTGCAATACTCTGGATATCCTGGGGCGAACGTGAATCGTTTGATATCGAATCTGGAAGTGGTGAAAGACTTTGGACCAGACATTCTTGTGGTGCTTGTGGGTACGAACGATTTATTCAAACCCGACATCACCATTGAGGACGTCGCTTCAGGCATTTGTCAGTTGGTCCATAAAGCCTTGTTGGAATTATCCGTGACTCGAGTGATTGTTGGTCAAGTGTTGCATCGTTGCGAGCCGAGTAAACCAACACGGTTCCCAGTTGACATTGATTGGTTCAATGAACGTGTGGACAGGCTAAATGTGCGTCTCGATACCTTGTTGAAATCAAGATTTCCAGGAAAGTCCCACTTATGGAGGATGAAAGGATTCTGGTCAGCCGAAACAAAGAGACGAAATTTCTGTGCGGACGGTTGTCATCTGTCTAGGGATGGACAGTTTAAGTTGCTATCAAATCTCCGGGCAGCTTCTGTTGCAGCAATATGCTCAACCATCATATAAACCAGTTAAGTTGGTTCATTTACTTCAATCATTATTTAAGTATTTCATTTTTTATCTAAAATTGACTTCTTGCTCCACCAAAGCCGACCGACAGGGTTCTAGCCCTGCTTAGGTAGGGTCGATTCAGTGAATATCCCAAACTGAACAGTGCGATTTATTAAGGAATTCGTAGGGTCAATGCGGTGCATGTCCCAAGCTACGCTGTGCGTACGTTCCTTTGAATTAATTCCTGCAGTGCATGTCCCACATTATGCAGTGCTTATTATTATTAATTTTTTTTTTCATTTTTGATAGAACATATTTGTGGGTACAGTGCAGTGCATGTCCCACATTATGGAGTTGACTATACTTTATAGGGCCAATGCAATGCATGTCCCTCATTACGCAATGCGTATTTTTCTATGACATACTTTGCGGGGCCAACGCAGTGCATGTCCCTCATTATGCAGGGCATTATGACATATTTGGTGGGGTCATTGCAGTGCATATCCCTCATTACGCAGTGCGTATTTCTCTATGATATTTCCTTGGATCATTGCAGTGCATTTCCCTCATTACGCAGTGCGTATTTTTCTATGACAGATTTCGTGGGGTCAGTGCAGTGCATGTCCCTCATTACGCAGTGCGTATTTTTCTATGATATTTCCTTGGGTCATTGCAGTGCATTTCCCTCATTACGCAGTGCGTATTTTTCTATGACAGATTTCGTGGGGTCAGTGCAGTGCATGTCCCTCATTACGCAGTGCGTATTTTTCTATGAGCATATTTGTGGATATCGTGCAGTGCACATCCCCGATTTACATGTGTAAATACAATAAGCACAGGTCAATGCAGAGCATGACCAGAATGACACAGTGAGTATAGTAAAAGAAATATTTTGGTTCGAGCATGTCCGATCCATGTTAATATGAATCTTTATTTAAGGTCAAATAGTCATTGTTTTATTTGTGTGCAGTCTGTATATCATGATTGCTCATACTGTTGTGTCTTTATAAGCTGTGCAATATGTTGTGAAGGTCATGCAGTGCTTGGCCTATACAATCATGGTGAAAATTGTCATTAACGATACTCATTTATATAGCAGTGCTTTCCCCCTTTATAAGGAAGGGTGATATTTGTTAAGGGTATAGGTATGGCGAAATAGTCTGCTGTAAAAGCCCTTCATACAGACCCTTTTGCGTCTTTCTGTTTGTAAAATAGAACGGACCGGTACCTACATGTTGGTCGGTTTATTTCAGATGAAAAGAAAATCTGTTGGCCCGACTAAAGCTTCCACTCGGACACGGGCAAAGAAAACCCGAACAACTCGAATTAATGAAGATGTTGGGAACCATCCATCGACATCTGGAAAGAAAGCCCAAACACCTCGAATTGAAGATGTTGGGAACCATCCATCGACATCTGGAAGTTCTTCAAATAGTGTTGTGATTTCAATGCACCATTCGGACACTGACGAAGACCAACAAGACTCCAACAACCAACGGTCAATTTTGACTCTGAATCGCTCAAGGACACAAACTGTCTCCATTAACCCCGAAGAGAGCATGCGCAATCGGTTTCCCAGTCAACATTATGAGTCCTCAAGCTCGGACTCTGAGGGCGATGTCCCGGAGATTTCTCACTCAACGAAAATTACAGGTAATGGCACACCCTCTGCAGTTGCAGAACCAATCAGCTCGCCAATCATGGCTCAAATATCTAAAAGGATAAGGAAACAAATTTGGGCAAATGAATTCATTGATTTAGCTTGTCTCCTTCCCCACACGATTAATTCAAACTTAAATAACCCTCCAACATTTTCTTTGCAAATGGATGGTAATTCTCAGATTTCTTTAACACCTTCCCATAAGTCCAGGAAAATTACTACTATTGATACTTGGACAACTGCCTTTATGAGGTTTGTAGCCGTATATGCTACAAAATATCCGCTAGAAACACCCCAGCTCATGAAATATGGGGAAATCGTCCGTGACATAGCGTCAAGGAAACAGGGCCTTTCCTTCATGTTCTACGACACCAATTTTCGTAAAGCAAGGGAGACTACTCTCTTACCATGGGACAGACTTCATACTGAATATTGGTTAATGGCCTGCACTGCTTTCAACAATAACACCTCATCTAATCAGCCCTTTCCACCCTCTCGGGCCTTTAACAAGGCCCACTCCTACAAGTCCAAAAGATTCTTGGAAAATACTTGCTGGGGCTACAATAGGCCCACAGGATGTAAGACTGTCCGCTGCTCCCTCCCCCATGTGTGTGGATACTGTAAAGGTCAACACACTGCAGCAAACTGTTCCCTATCAAAAAAGGAACAATTCCCTCGGGGGCCTTCCACTTCATCCTTCAACAGCCCACACCAAAAAAGCAGTAAAACTGTCGGTCACTCCGGTTAATATTTCCAAACTAGCTCCCTTTTTGGAAGGGTACAATATGGGTCAATACTTAATTCAAGGGTTTACTAACGGTTTCAAATTAGGTTATAATGGTCCTCGAATTAACACTTCATGTCCAAATCTCAAATCATGCATGGAAGACCAGGAAATGGTTAAAAGAAAACTGCAAAAAGAGCTTGATGCTGGTCGGATAAAGGGTCCATTTCCTACCAAGCCTTTTCCTAACCTGCGCATTAGTCCAATTGGCCTGGTTCCTAAAAAAGAACCTAACCAATTTCGCATGATACACCATTTAAGTTATCCTGATGGGAATTCGGTCAATTCTTACATAGAAAAAAACTTGTCGTCGGTGTCGTATGCTTCGTTCGATGATGCAATTCAATTGGTTTTGGAATTGGGTCGAGGCACTTTGCTGAGCAAAACGGATATAGAATCAGCTTTTCGAATCATCCCAATCCACTGTCAAGATCATGACTTGCTGGGTTTCAAATTCAAAGGGGAATTCTACTATGACGTGTGCCTTCCGATGGGTGCAGCCTCGGCCCCAGCAATTTTCGAACGTTTTAGCACCGCGATTCAATTCATCTGCAACACGCAGCTTGGCATTAAACATATGATTCATATTTTAGATGATTTCCTTATTTTGGGCCCACCTAACTCGGTCATATGTCAAAAAGGTCTTGAGATATTCATAGAGTTCTGTAATTATGTGGGTGTACCAATTAAATCGGAAAAAACAGAAAATGCAACAACATGTCTTACCTTTATGGGTTTAGAATTAGATACAATCAAAATGGAAGCGCGGTTACCTAACGAAAAATTGCAAAAACTTCGAGTTCTTCTCTCGTCTGTCAAACGCACAATTAAACTGGTAGACCTTCAATCACTGTTAGGTTATCTTAATTTTTGCTGCCAGGTAGTTCGCCCAGGCAGAGCTTTTCTTCGGAGGCTAACTGACCTTACTGCCAATGTGGTAAACCCGAAACATTATATCACTCTGACAAGGGAACACAGGAAAGACATTGCCGCATGGTCCTTTTTCGCAAACAAATTCAATGGAAAAACGTTGCTTGTTGAGAAACGTTGGTTAGAAGCCGATTTTCTCCATTTGCACACAGATGCATCAGGGACACATGGTTTTGGTGCAATTTTCTTGTCACACTGGTTTTTTGGAGCTTGGTCAGTTCAGTTAAAAACTAGGTGTATCACCTTCAAAGAACTCTTCCCAATTGTTCTGGCTTTGGAGATTTGGGGAGAGCAACTTACAAATAAATGCATTGTTCTGCACACTGACAATATGGCAGTAATGCATATCATAAACCGTCAGACCTCAAAAATACCGATTATAATGCATTTAGTACGTAGACTGGTTGTGGCCTGCATGACTCATAACATTTTGGTACGCTCAGAACATGTTGAGGGCAAACGTAACATTTTACCCGATCTCCTTTCTCGCCTGCAGGTTGCAAAGTTCCGTCAACTGGCAAAAGACATGGATGTAGAAGCTACACCAGTTCCTCCACACCTAATACTCGTTCCTTGAATTATTGTGTTTTCAATTTGTTAAATAACTCACTGGCACCTTCGACATTTGTAAGCTACAAGAATGCATGGAAACAATACATGGCATTTCATAATCTTTACTATTCAAATGAAAAAGTGCTACCTGTATCGGTATCTCGTTTGAGTCAATTTATAGTTTCATGTCAACATCGTGGCTTACAAGCTTCTACAATAACATCTTTTGTGTCTGCAATAGCCTACATCCACAAGATACAAAACTTGACAAATCCGTCTGAGGCTTTTGTTGTAAAAAAGCTTCTGCATGGCCTCCGCCGGGGTCAAACAGGAGACAAACGACTGCCTTTTACCTCTTGCCATCTTGAAAAAATCATTGGCGCGCTACGTGCAGAGTGTCCCTCTGACTACGACATCACCTTGTATACATCCATGATTCTTGTGGCATTCTTTGGCCTCTTCAGAGTGGGAGAGATAGCTTTATCAAAATTGGGGCATAGAAATTTACTGCAAAAATCTTCAGTGCAAATTAACTCGTATCGGTCCAAAGTTACTGACATAATAATCGAAATGAAAAATTACAAACATTCTGCAGGGCGGTCAGCTTTGATTCCTTTAAAACATCAGCCGCGAAAGCTTCTTTGTCCAGTCAGGGCTTTAGTAAAATATTTTAAGCTGTCATCTACCAATGTGGGTCCTTTATTTCAACATCAATCAGGTAATCCTGTTACTACTTCAGATTTTCGCATTATCCTGCGTAAATGCGTAGTAAGGTGTAATCTGGATCCCATGAATTTCACAGCACATTCCTTACGCATAGGGGGAGCCACTCATGCTCACATGTGTGACATGCCAGTGGATCACATTCAGCGACTTGGTCGCTGGAAATCTAATGCATATCTAAAGTACATTCGCCCTCGTCCTATGCCTCTCCCAAACTGAAACCAGAAACATACACAATTCCAAGCCTCTTTCCTATATGGGTGTGCCATTTCCTGCTGTTATAAATATTGCATATGTTACATTTGTTATTCATATCCTACTGTTATAAAAGAGGGGACTGTTTGTCATCCATCTATTTTGTTGTTATATATATCCCTACCGTGACAAAGCGGAGGAATTATTTCTTACAGAAATATACTTGTATTCAAGACCTTAAAGTATGTCAGGATTTCCCTACTGTGATAAAGCAGAGGGCAGTCTTGGTGTGCTTGGAAAAGTTGTTAAAGCATATTATGTGGAAGGTGTTTCATCTACTGCAATGAATGATTCTTCAGTCAATTGGAAGCACATCTCCTGTGATCACGATGCTTTACCAGATTGCAATAATGTCTGATCATGATACACTGTCTTGAGCAAGACAGTAATTTAGGTAATCTGAATTCCTGTCACTAGTTGTATCTACTGTGACAAAGCAGAGATCCAATGATTGATTAGGATTAGGTATTTAGATTGTGTAGTCTTTAAACTTGATCGTATTTTGTACAACTTTGCTTTAAAGTATTGTTTATTGGTATAGTTCATTTATGCTAAATTTGATTCTATTGTTATCACCTCCAATTAGATGCATATACTGTCTGTTTCACAGTAATAACTCTGGAATACAACAAATGCTAATGTTTGTGAGAAAGTTATTCCTAGATTGATGGGGTGTCTTTTCCTATCAATACAAGATGACATTTCTGCACAAGTACTCTAATTCAATATCTTTATCTTTTTAAGATTGATTTTGTTTGTTAGAAATTGCATGACTAGTTATAGTTAGTTTCTTTTTTCTTCTTGCATTTCTTTAACAGCTCCTTGTGGATGCTGGAAATAGTAACAATTTTTGAAGGAAATATTTCGCTCCACAAGCTTTAGACAGTCCTTACTGTGCGGCGGTGTACTCCGTACGTTTGGCGGTTTGTTTGGCCACCCAGTCAGTAGAAGTGTAAATTTAGTTGAGTTGTCTTTACGACACTCTTACAAGTGAATATGATTTTGTTCTGAGATAACACTCTTAAGAAGTGTAATATTTGTTATGACATTTTGCAATAAATGTCCTTATTCACTCAACACTGTATTATGGTTTTAATTCACTTCTTCCTGTCCTGTCCTGGCTTGTGGATGAATTATTTGAACATTCAATAAATAATATTTTATGCACACATAAAATAATTTATGGAATGGAAAAGCTTGTTCGGTTAAATAATAGCTACTACTACTAAATGGAGTAAACTTGTTTTTATTAATCTGACCAATGACGTTCTTGTTTACTAAAATCTGACCAATGAGAAGGAAGCGTGTGACTATGCCGCTTTTAGCAAACCACAAGCCTCCTTCTTTGGTTAACTGCGTAGTTAAATTCAGCAAAATTCAGCGTAGCTAAATATATACCACCTCCTCCCATTCCATCCTCCTTTATTGAGGTTGAGTCTGCTATTCCTGTTAGGTACAACTCTTAGAACATCTTTATGTAAATAAATCTTTGCATGGTTTGCCTGAGGTGGCGGTTTGTTTGGCCACCCAGTCAGTAGAAGTGTAAATTTAGTTGAGTTGTCTTTACGACACTCTTACAAGTGAATATGATTTTGTTCTGAGATAACACTCTTAAGAAGTGTAATATTTGTTATGACATTTTGCAATAAATGTCCTTATTCACTCAACACTGTATTATGGTTTTAATTCACTTCTTCCTGTCCTGTCCTGGCTTGTGGATGAATTATTTGAACATTCAATAAATACATGTGTATTAGATTTATTATCAACATACTTAAGGAATGATCTATATATTTTGCTTCTTGAAATGTGTTTATTGGTGTGGGTGTGTACGTGGGTGTGTGTGTGTAGGGGGTGTACATGTACATGTTTATATGTAAATTCCATTTATGTATATAAAGATGTATACCAACGAGAAGGTATTTATTATCAAAGTACAAATGTCTTTGTTTTCGTGTGATGTGACATTTCGTTTCAATGGTATGTATATGTAACAAAGTTTTTTTTGTGTAAGTTACAAACAGAAATAAAACATATTTCTCTTTATCTATCTACATGTATTTAAAGATATCGTCCACGTCGTGAAAGAATTGGTACATGTCATAGAACCTGCAGCATAAACGTTACAATAGCACATGGTGCCCAGTGGTTGTATCAATATCAGCTTAAGGTGTACTTCTTGGAGCATGCTATATTCAAAGCAAACGATCACTGACCTTCTTAAAAACTTTATCTTTCCAAATACATTCTTTTGAGGATAAATACAGGAAACGTTTTGTTTTCATACTTTAAAGAGGTAGGTATTTGTCTAACGAATTAACGCTTTTCAAGCTAAACCACATCTGTAGACTGCTGAATTACATGTCTACAGCGGTTGGTAAATCAAATGTCCGTTTTGCAAAGCTTGTCCAATAGTATTTACGGACAAGGGGATTTTTTACAAATTAAATTCTAGATAATTATTTACGGACAAGTGCAGAACGTATTTGGCATTAATGAACAAGTAAACCAAAATCAGATTTCGCCACACCTGGTTTAAAGACAATTACAATTGGTTATGCAGTTGGTCGATTTGTTGTGTAGGTTGAAGACTTTCATTTACGGCACGTTGGCTATAGGTCGTAATAAATTTCTACCTTTTAGGATGACCGACCAGGTGGGACAGCGTATGTGGCTCGGGTTTGGTGGCATTGCCGCGTCCGGGCTAGCTATTGTTGCTTCGTTTGGTATTTGTGCTGCGATTGGAGTGAAATTCGTCAGTATCGTAGGTGTTGTGCCTTTTCTTATTGTAGGTAAGTGTAATCCAATTTTGACTGATCGAAAGTGTATGCCCAGTTTCTATAGTTCTAGCAAAGCGAGATTCCGAAATGTCCTAATATCCGTATAGCCCTTTATAGGTCATATTACCTCATTAAAATAATCTTTGAAAATATATATGTAGTATTATTTACGTATAAAATCATAAGGAAAAACCTTTGAGCTAGTAACAAAAGGTCTGTGCAACGATCGATATTATGCATTATCAAATCCATTCATAAGTACTCATTTAAGAAGGTATTTTCAGCAATGAAATTATGTTTTTAAGTATCCATACTTCAAACGAATAGCAACGACTTAGGATATCAAAATTTCTAGTCTTTAAAAGACATATAAATAAAAAATTAGGTACATATTTTGATACGTATCCTTATATACACATGTAAACACCTTTTTAATATACCAAGGTGTCGGTAAACAATACATATATAAATTCTGACACGTTTCCTTATTAAGTTCTGTAAAAGCCCTTTTCTAAATTCATGTGTCGGTTATTGATAAATATGTAAAGCTGATACGTATCATTAAATACTCCTCTTAAATCCTTTTTCTATATCCATGTATCAGTAATTAATATATATATACATTTAGACGTGTATTGAACTGTAAAATAGCTTTTCTATATCCAGGTACCGCTTACCAATAAATATATACATTTCCATACATATCCTTATAAAGTTATCTGAAAGCATTTTGTTTATATCCAGGTATCGGAATAGATGACATGTTTATCTTGCTCTCCGGCCTTTCCGGGGCCCAGAACCAGAAAACGGTTGAGGACAAGATAGCGGAGACAATGAGGGCGTCTGGGGTCGGCATCACCATCACGTCTCTCACAGACTTTATAGCCTTCATGGCGGGGGTCGGATCAGTTTTTGTGGCTGTCAAGAACTTCTGCATCTATACAGGTTCGAAAATGCTTGTTAGTCAAATGATTTAAAAAGTCCCCATTCCGTAAAGTTCTAAGGTGTTGTTATTTGTGGCATTTCTTTATTTAAAGAAAAACATCTAGTACACAGGTTTAAAGGTTTTGTTTGTCGAATAGGTATTTGTGCACTTTGTGCACTGCTCCCTTTCATTTTTTAAATGAGTCAATGACCAAAGATTAATCGATATATTGGTAGCCAAAGACAGTTGTTGGTTTACCTGTTTGAACTAATATTTTGTTAAATATTTACACTTGCTTCTTAGCGTACAAAATGCTGTGCGTTCAATACATGTATGGATGATCTGTCTTTGTGGCAGCTCAGACCCGATGGAACCTTTTTGTACGATATTTACAGGAGCCTTCGTTGACTGCTTCCTGCATAATAAACCAGTACTTGCGCCGATCTGTTGGCTAGTGCTGGCAGTATTCTCTTCGCCGTTAACGGGGATTGAGCCGGGGTCTGATGTACACTAGTCCGACGGTGCCCCACTATCGCCCACAGAACCAGTGTTTTAAGTCCCTATATTGTGACCAAAAGTGAACCACGAATGGAGCGATCGATATTACACTAAAAGGTTTAAGCAAAACACAGCCATGCTTGGTATGTTTTGGTTTTAATACCGTTTGAACCAATCCATACAAACACATACCTTCCTTGCAGGTGTCGCTGTGGTGTTCTGCTACATCAACAACATCACGCTGTTCTGCGCCTGCATGACGATACACGAGAAACGGGTGAAACAGAACCGACATTACGCCACATGTCTACGCGTGAAGAAGAAGGAAGAGCTTGTGGCTGAGGGAAAATCCAACGGTTACATCATATGCTGCAGTGGACGACCACCAACCAACAGAGAGGAGGCTGAAAGCCTTGTGGATAGGCTTCCACGCTGGCTCATACCAAAGATCGTTCTCAAAGCGCCCTTCAAGATCCTTATCCTATTCCTATTCGCTGGGTATATGGCTGGTGCCATCTATGGCTGCGTCAATCTAAGACAAGGCCTCAAGTTCACCGAGCTTGTATCAGGGGACTCGTATTTCTACGCGTTTTCCGACTGGAAGGATAAGTACTTCGTCCGACAGACCCCTGTTTCATACATCATTGATAGACCGTACACATACTCCGCCGCTATCACACGGACAACTCTCGAAGACTTTATCGCCCAAGTGAAGTCGGACCCCTACTTTGATGACACGTTTGAAATAAACTGGCTGACCACCTACAAAAGCACTTCGTATTACGACGACACATCAGAAGCTGCATTTATTGCGGGCTTACAAACGTTTTTGAGCCAGGCGGAGTTCAAACTGTATGAAAATGATGTTATAATTGATACGACAAACAGCCTAATCACTGCTGCTAGATTCCACGTGATATCTGTTGACCTTGAAGGGAGTCAAGAGGAAGGTAAAATGATGTTACGCGCCAGAGAACTTGCAGATAGCGCCTCGTTCGACTGCTCCGCTTTTCACCCAGCCTTCGTCGCCTTTGAGCAATTCGTTGCCATTCTTGGCCAGACCCTGCAGTCTGTCGGAATTGCCCTAGCCGCCGTTTTTGTCGTCACGTGCATATTCATGCCGCATCCGTTACTGGTTGTCTTGGTAACGGTTGCCGTGACGATGATCATGATTGGCATATTCGGTTACATCTACTACATTGACGTCGCTTTGAGCAGCATTACGATGATTCACTTGATCATGAGTATCGGGTTCTCCATCGACTTCACTGCGCATGTCTGTCATGGGTTCATGATATCCGACGCGGCTAGCCGGGCTGAACGGGTGAAGCAGTCTATAGACAAGACCGGAGCGCCAATATTCCACGGGGCCGTGTCCTCTATAATCGGTGTGGTAGTTCTGTTCGCCGCCAACTCCTACATCTTCAGGACGTTTGCCGTCGTCATGTGCTTCGTGTTGCTGTTTGGCATTACGCATGCGCTCTTGCTACTTCCGGTGATCCTCTCATGGATGGGTCCCGGGCGTCTTAACTCGGTTTCCACCAAGGCAGCTGCGACATCGCAACCCCCGTCACATTTAGGACCGTCAAAAAGTAGCGATGAGGATTATAACAGATGCCTCGAAATGGAAAATGATAAAAAATTGCGATTTGATTCTGATAAAGAAAAAGCCGAAGCGATACCGATGGACAATTTTCTATCAAAGGCAGCGAAATTTACACTCGAACCAAAGGCCTCGCCTGGTCAGTATGACTGGACAGAAAAACGAGATTAATTCCGACTTAATATCAACGTATTCCATTATATGGATATTTAAGATTGTGATGCTTCTGTAAAACCAATTGTATGTTACGGTCGAAAAATTGGGGATTCGAATACATGGAGGAAATAAAAAAATATATAATGTTTTATAAACGAATGAGCGTTCTCTCACTTAATATTTGCGATTCATATGCTTTTTGAGAATTTGGACAATTGCCTAAATTTACTACCTACATTCCAAATTTTATCAAATGCTGGTTAAAACTGCTTTGTATGGGCAATACTCGATACCCCAAACCCTGCTATTTCATTTTTCAATTAGATGAAATTGGCAGAGAAAGCTAGGCTTCGCGTGTAAAGCATTTTATGTTTTAGAAATAGTTTTGGTTGTGTGCGGATTAGACAAGACTTCGGTAACGACGTTTCTTTTTTAAAAGCTTTTAAACAAAGACTAATTGATTGTTATAAAAAGAAATGGTATTCTTATACAAACTAAGCACCAAAAGAATTACATTATAAACATCTTAAATAGTTATAAATCTGAAATCTATCTCAATAGAAACATTTCATAAATATATGTCAAAAAAATCTTGGCTAATTTTAGATGTTCGTCTCAACATTTAATGATTAGGAAAGGAATACACATGTCTTTGAATAGAGAAAACAGATTCTGCAAGATTTGTAAAGCTGAACACATTTTTGTCGTCAGAGATGAATTTCATATTTTCTTTCAGTGTAAATCATACGAAAACTGCGCAAAATTATTTGATTGGTTAAGAAATAGAACGCTTCGTTATTTCTATTCAATTCTAGGAACCAAGAAGATTAACATTATTTATAAGATTTCAAGTTCTTAGTGTATTCTTTCCAACCTAACGCGCAAGTTCTAAAAGAATCATTTTAATGGGGTTTTTTTCATATGTACAATTACTCACTCTCTTTTGAACTTATGTGTAAATCTGTATAATTGGCCGGTGGCTAAGGTATCTTGGATAAAATTGCGTTGTCTATTTTAAACTTTGTCATTATTCGGTATGAAAAAGAAACAATAGATGGTAGTAATTCAAAACGAGGATAGTTTTCTTAGAGGAGTGGCGATATTCCAATTTGTCTATCCATGGGAATACCCATCTTAAAGGGCATACGCTGAGCTAGATTTCTTTAAACATAAACGAAGACTATAACATATTCTTTAAATACATGTTGTAGAAAGATTTTGACAAAATGCCTTATGGTATTTTGCAATACCAAACATGTTCGAAAGGTCAACCGTTGCCATTTTCCAAGGCGACTTTGACCTCCGGACCTTTACTCTTTCGGCTCGCCCCCTAAGTTGTGGCTACTCTCGAAGTTTTCTAAAACGCTCATCTCTCCTTAATGCTTGTACTTTTCTCAAAGCCTTTACTTAGGTTTTTACGTTTATATTTGTTCTTGCTTTTTTGTGTGTGTTTCTATTATTACTCCGGGTTTAACGTCTTGGTCCACCATGCTTGGCAACTAGACTTTGACGAGTACAAATCACAACCAGGTTAGGCCCACGTATATGGGACATTCTATCCTTGTTCGGAGTTGGACCAATACGAGACAGACCTGCGGTTTGCCTGTTCTCTTTATTTTTATAAAGAGGGTTGTTGCTTTAAATATGTTTTGTTTATATTTCTCTTCGGTAGTTCACTTTTAAAAGTAAATACTATTTTCAAGCCTTTATTTTACATTTTAATGAATAAATAGGTAAAATGCAATAGTATAGGTTGTTAAACACACCCTCCACCTGTGCGCTTGCTTGCGTTTACGGTAAAAACAAACATTTGCCCGCCAAGTTATTATTACCGCATCGGTCCTCAAGAATCCCAAACGAAACACTTACAAGTCCTACTTAAATTACTGTTGTCTTTCAATTTGAAAAATTGTCTATGTGTCCAAAGTCAGGCATTTGGATAATGCCGATGTTCTATGTAAGCCGAGTTTATCCCAAAGCTTTCAATACAAGCTGCACGAGTTGATTCAAAAGGTTTCTGCCCCAAAGAATGTTCTTAATTACTTTATTTACACAATCATTTTTGGGTCAGTTTGTCTGTAAGAGTTTTACATTGCATCCGCATTATAAAAGTTGTATTGTGATGTATTGTCCTTAACCGGTGGAAGAAGACTCTTTGTTAACTACCTATATGAGCTGGACAAGCCAAAATGGGGTATTTAAAAGATTTCTGAAGTAACATGGAACTAGATTATTGACAGCTTCCCAACCCTGCTCGTAACTTTTACAAAGAAGATCTAGAACATTAAAATGGCAGATATCTAAGGGCATTTGAACGGGTTTATTTTGTAAACAATGTTTCATCTAAGAGTAAGAGGTGGTAATTCTAGATACCATCGTCACGTGGGTCTTCGGTTAAAAAAAAACATTTTCCGAGCATGTGCATGGACGCATACATGATATGTCAAGCGAAGATGGTTCCAACGTGGAGGAAAACAAACAGCGTAAATATCAATGAGTTACTTTTTGCTTAAAGCAATTGTTGCGCTCTATTTACACTTAAATTGTGAAATTTCTAAAATGATTACAAAAATGAACTTAAAAGTACTTTAAATGCCCTATTACAGGGGAACGGAGACTGTAACACATCCACGTGATGCTTTTAAAATAGTGAATACTATACGGTTTGTTTACAATTAGCGATAAAACTAGGTCAGCCCAAAAACCTTGGGAACCAATAAAACCCAAGAAATTCCCCATTTTCAATGTTCACAATGTTAAAATTGTAGAAATGACAGCATTTTTACATGTTTCAAATGATTTTTCTAACAAGGTGATTGCTACTCGTTTATCCGAGCGCTCCTCGCTATTTCAGATGTTACTCGAATGTGAACAATTTGTGGGCACCTCATTTGTGAAAATAGCACTTTGGAAAATAGATAATAAATAGTGCCGGCGTTATATTGTCATGATACTGTCTGTGGTTATTTGCTATGTTTCAACATATTCTATCACAATTTATAACTTATATGACTCATTTTTGCAGTTTTCCTGAGCGCTAGTATGCTTTTAATAAGATATTATCGTAGTTTGTCCGTTTACCATCACCACCAAGGCTTTTGCCATACGGTGAGCAAGATAACCCCGGAAAAAAACCCAGCACTTATACATAGGATATTAAGATATATCTTCCAAGAAGGTAAAAAAGGTATAGTCAGAATAAGAAGATTAAAGACTTAACAGAACAAATGCCATATCAAATCAGATTTCATATTATAATTGTTTTCCTGGAAAGGAATTTTTATTTCCCAACTTTAATCATTTAATTTTAATTCTAATTAAACGGTAAAGGGAGGTAATTGATATAAAGTTTAATTTTCGTTGTAACGTAACAGAAGCAAAAAGCGCGGGGCGAAGAATTCCCCTATTTATTTATAAACCGGCTTTTTCAAAGATGATCATTTACAAACGCTATTGCTCGATATATATTAATTAACGAAAGCACAGAGTTTTATCAACGTATTAGTAAAAAAATGGAAAACGGTTTATGGTTTAGTTACAAGGATTGTCAATACCAATGTTTTGACTTTTGTAACTCAAAATACACACATCTCTGAGAGAGCATCTTTAAAGCGACGTTTACATGTATGTATGTGTATAAAAGCTTACTTATGACAATAGTAATGGATTATGTCCATGTTAGAATTACACATTGGGACTGCAGTGCACACTAAACAAAACAGGACTAACCCATGGTGAAAGACGAACACCAGCTTTAAATTTATGTCACAGTTAATGAATAGGCTTTAGTATAAATTGCATACACTATAAAGCGCATCAAGTAATGTAGAAAGTCAATGATGTGTCCAAGCTCGGCATAAATAGCAAGAGACGATTTACATTTTTTAAATTATGCCATTTAAAAATCTTTCTATGTACTATTCGTAAATTTTCTGCTTTCAAGTTACCCCATATTTCTCATCCGTAGTTAAGAGTTTACAGTATATTTAAATCAAATAAATCAAACATGATATCTATAGGGATTTCACGATTGGATACAATGCTTAATAAAGAAAACACGACAGGTTATGCTTTACCCTTAACATCATTTGTTGCTGGCATAGACGAGGCCCTACTCGATAAAAGTGTATCAAGGTATGTAAAATTTTCAATGTATTTCAAGACATATGCTTCCGTGTTATTAGCTCTTCTAGAAGAGAATGAAGACGAGTTGTTTATACAAAAGTGTATATTGTTACAATTGTCAATATTTATATTTATGGCATTTGTTCCGTTAAACTTTACTGTTTTACTTTGACTTTTCGTTTCTTTCCACCAGGTGTGGAATACCTTAAAGCATAGAATATATTTTCTCACCAGGAACTGCCTAAAGTCGAGAGTCAGCCATGTCCTGTGAGAGTGGCGAATTTGTTTAGTGTTTTTCTTTCATTATATACGTCGAAGCCATTAGTATTAAATACAATGTGCCTTTTCTATCGAATAATTGCGGAAAGAATGAAATCTACAGATGTACTGCATAAGCTTGAAACTCGTATACGTCCAGAAATACCAAAGCTGCAGTGCCTAATGTATGGATAAATATTCTTTCCGGTTTGTTATACCATTTGTTATACCATCTTGTATAGTTGTGTAACACCTGTTGAAATAATCGCAAGACAGAAATCAAGCTTGACCTTTGTGTTGAATCACTGGTTCTTGAAACCTCGAATCGAGATCTAACACAGGGGAATAAATCTGGTAAACAATATGATATAAGTATGGTAGAGTCACATCTAAAAGATGGCCTGAGACATTCAAAAGGATATATTAAAGGAACTACGTGTACCCGATTTACAAATGGGAATGACTAGATGACGATTTACTAATTAGTGTTAAGATAGATAAGATACGTTTAACAATTGAACTTTTTCTAAATAACCTTTGAAAAGGGTTGTTAGAAGAGTCTACAAATTCATAATGAATGCCAAACGAATTTAGAACCACTTCAACACGGCACGTGTCTAGTTGATTAATATCAATTTGCACTGACTGCTTTCTGATCTTTCGTTTAGAGCAGTAACATTTAGTACTTTCAGGCATAAAACAGCCTTACGTAAATTGGTCTTTGTAATCAGAATAACTTAGTTATAAGCTTAGAGATAACCATATCCCACTGCTTCATATGGATTCTGGCATATGGTTCCCTTTTAAGTGATCAGGTTTTATTCGGGTGTGAATTTAACTAAGAAATACGTTTTGGTAATTTGTCATCGTAAGACAGGAACATAATTGAGGTCAATTAGCTTGACACGTACCTCTGACCTTATTTGACACTTTATCAATAATTTTAGAGAAACTCAACACCATTTCATGCCATTACGCTTGGAATATGTTCTTCTCCTCATTCATATTCAATCAATGTATAGTGCTTCTTGGCGAAACGCTTAAAAGTAAAAATATAGAAAATGGACTTTGGTATAGTGACAAGGATTGTGACTAACGAATTAACAAATAGCAAACGTTTATTACTACCATTTAGACCGAGAGGGGACCAAAACTTTCTGCTTGTCACCGGCAGAGATAACAAGTGTTAGTAAGAGAATAGGAAACATGCTTAAAGCCCTACTTGCGCTAATTTACACTTAAATTGTAAAAGTTCTAGAATGATTGAAAACTTACTCAAAATGATTTTAAAAATTCCCTTTTACAGAGTAATTAAGACTGTAACATGGTCACGTGATGCTTTTAAAAGAGTAAAAACTATAAGGTTTGTTTCCAATTACCGATAATACAAGATCAGCCAAGTAACGTTGGGGACCAATAAAACCCAAAAGAATGTCCGTTTTGTATGTCCATGTTGTTTATATTGGACACATGGCAGTATTTTTATGAGATTCACATGCTTTATCTAACCAGGTGATTGCCATTCATTAATCCGAGTGATCCTTGCAATTTTTTATGCTTCTCGATTGTAAACAATGATATTTTGGTGGGCATCATAATTGTGAGAGAAAAAACACTGTGAAAAATAGATAATACATATTGCAGGCGTTATATTGTCTTAAACCTGTGGTTTTGCGCTATCTTGCAACATATTCTATCGTACTTTGTAACTCATATTACCAAGTATGCTTTTAATATCAAGACAGTTGATGGTACAGTTTTTATGTTAAAAATAAACCAGGACAGACATATTGGGACGAGACATGTCCAACCTGATTTACAACCAGGGTGAACATCGGGAATGGAAGCATAACAACTGGATCAGGGAGAGCATTCCACTGTCTGATGACTCGTGGATAGAAGAAATATTTGTAGAAGGCATAAGATGTTTAAATAATCCGATATACAAGCGAAATGTGCTTTGGTTCTGATAGGACACAGCTTCAGCTTGTTACAAGCTGAGATTGTGTTCGTTTGGAACCATAGCATCGTTATTACTTTATATCGATTTATAACGTAATGTTAAAGTTAACTCCAGTTCTGCATTCCACTTCCTTTTTCTGTGTGACATTGATTTGTTTGTATAATTTGAATATTAATGTAATGACAAGAAACTTTGTCAGTTGTCGTCTCGATAAAATATTCGTATTTGTATTCGTATTCAAAATCGAGATGGCCTTTGATAAAATATGACATCTTCTTGGACACGGATGGCTACAAGAGCAATTGTAATTTGGTGGAACATTAAACGTCTCTAATCAATATGACGGAGATCTAGGCGTCTCCAATCAAGAGAATACCAACCTGGAGAGCAATACTCTAACTGGGGCTGAGTGATGTCTTGTAAGCTGCTGCTGTGAGTTGTTCTGGTTGAACCTTTATGCTAGGACCCTTGTTAGATAGTAATTCCCAAGAACTTGGCAGATGATATAGATTCTCAGTTTATTCCAGTCAAAAATAGACTGTTAATGATGTTGACCTCACTTAACATTGTCATCCTGAATCGTTGAAGAGGAATGAGCTGTTCAACACGGTGAGCATGTTTAAATATGTTTAACGCATTTTACAAATGAATAATGTCCTAACGCACGAGTTGTCATATTCCATACAATGTGCTAAACTGACGTTGTGTCTTAAAGAAAGTGAAGACCCGCTTGCAATGGTGTATTATAGTTTAAACACAAACAAGACCGATTTGAATGGCTTTAAATCGTTTTTATCTCTAAGGAACTATGAACGAGTTCACAGACTAAGGATAGTTACTCAAAAAAGCAACATACCAATTTTTAATCTAATGTATTGTGATACAATATAGCAAAATAGGTATAGACCATACGCATTATCTCTCACTGCTGAATATAAATCAACTAATATATGTACACTTATTACTAACAGAATTGTGAGCATAAATCTCCAGTTTTTGGCTAAGGGTTATTGGAATGAAGATGAATAGTCATTGCTGAACTAAGCTAGACATGTACGAGTAACAGCAATTTTTCGTAGTCAGGGAAAACGTGTAAACATGGCGGAAAGAAATCGGGGATTACGTGTAATCACCAAGAGACTTAAGGGAATAAATGTATTTATATTTTTCATTTGTGCTTTCACGAAATCCCTGATCTTTTTCGTCATTTTTACACGTTTTTCCTGACTAGGAAGAATTGTTGTTATATGTCTATTTAGCTAAGCTCAGACTTGAGTTTTCATCTTTTCGTGCGACATGTTTTCCCTGTAACAAATGCACTCATGTATGATGCAACACATATCAAGTGTTGTATTTTGCTCAATACATTCTTCTATAATCATTTTCATAACTTATATGTATAGATGAAACTAAACAATAGATTATGTTAAGTACCTTTCTGTAACATTTATGCTGAGTTTACAAAAGCCTTATGTGTCTTATACAATAGGTTATATATGGTATATGATTTTTGCAGCTCACACATGAATATTTCTTAAAACATAAAAAGGGTGTTTGCCTCATAAACAAGAGTGTACTACATGCCCATATAACTATTATATTTTGAAACCATTGGCAATCCAAACACATGGTATAGGCATATTAGTAATTACTTACATTGATTGCAGTAGTGTTTCCCTCAAACATGATAATTGGTACTAGTATATGTACATGAATACAAATATATTGTTAACAATCATGACATCTGCGTACTCATTATCATATATTTGCTAACAAACATATTTTGTCTATTCAATAATTACTCGACATTACCTCATTTTGGTGTATTGCTTGCAACAAACCTCAGACAACGATGTGGTAAAATGACATGTTGCCCTCAATGAGCGGTGTTTCCTTTGGTCACAATGATGTTGGCCAATTAACACCAAGTAAATGATACACTGTAGCTTCGATGCTTTTATTGTTGCCTGTTGTCAGTATCAATTTGAACCCGTCGCACCCTTACATACGACATGTGGTTTAAACATGAAATACGTTTTTTTGTGAACAATAGAAACATTTCCTAAGAGTTTCCTACATTGTTTGGTTTGGTATGTTTATCAATTGCTAAATGCTCAAACCATACAGTTAACATAGATCTCTTGTTATCCAAATATATCGAAAAAGTTATATCTGTTTGTCCAAACATGTAACACTAATAGAAGTATAATGAAACTGACTTTGAATGATATCCTCATATCTTTAACGACATGCCTTCGTGTCCTCTATGTAGTTTAAACTTATACAACGGCTCTTAAAAATACGTGTAAAGCATACAGAGCATACATATACATGTAAACAATTTGTTGAACACCATTTAAAGGTTCTTCTAAGATGTGAGACAATTTGGAAGTTAAAATAAACTTTCATCTAAACTGCACAACAGCTGTACTGTCATGTTCTTTAAGTGTGTATACATTGAATGAACATGTCTTTTGATAGAAAAGCGTGAAATCTCATTTGAAGTCTACATCATATACACTGTAAATACTCAGATAAATTGACGCTTCCTGAATTCATCATGCAATACAATACAATACAATACAATACAATTTTATTTCAGTAAAAAGGCCTCCGGCCCACAATACATATACATATTACAAAATACAAATCAAAATCAGATATGCCCTACACTATCATCAATATATTATTTGCTGTTATGTTTTAAGGATAAAAGGAAATCAAGTAGAAATGTGCTCTAGTAATTTTGATATAAAGAAAGCTAGGTTTTTCAATGTTATTTCGTCATTACATTTAAAAAGATTGTAAAAATTATCTAAGTTTGGACGAGCTTTATACCAATTATATAAATAGATATGCTTTCAATAGCTACCAGGTGAAGCAAAGCCATTTCGTTTTTAAGTAAAAAATGAATAAAAATGAAATGCTCTTCTATTATGCGTAATACACAAAACAGATGTTGTAATACATTCGAATTTTACCATTTGGCAGTTCCCCATATCTGTCTACAAACACAATACAAAAACGTACCACTAGAAATCATCCTAAAGCGAAATGATCGAATTGGCAAGTGGAACGTGGGTAATGTTTCTTTGTTAATGTGTGCATATACATATATGTCTTACATTATTAGCTTATAAAAGATAAATAGGTTAAAACATCAATAATACAGAGTTGGATAGCAATAACACATAGATATAAATTACATTAGGCTTATCACAGATTTAATGGAGTAAAGTCAACATTCAACACTTTCAATAGACAAAAATATGACATATATAGATATCTATAACACAGGATGACCCATGAAAGTTTTTCAACTTATTTCCAAAGGGGTCCTTTATATTAGTGTCTAAGGCCCAAAACTGGTCGCCTATCATTTTGACTCGATTGATGGTTTTATGTAATTACTTCAAAGCAGTCCTCCAAAGAACTTTTGGCACATTGTACATGTAAACATAAAGTAAATGATCGAGACAATTGGACGATTCGTATAACAAAGTACCAGAATAAATCACAGTAAGATGTGCGTAAGATGTGCGTTTTGCAGCAGTATCATAATACAAACAGACATACAAATATATAAATATCAATCAAAACAGTACGTGGTTCAAAACAAAGACTATGTTCATAATCATTAAACGTAATGATTTCTAAAAGACAAACTCAGCCTCTTCCATACTTTTCATGTTTTTTTAAGAGTGAACTTTACATACTTTTTAAAAGTTTTTTTTTATTTCTCATTTTAATTACTTAAGGGGATGGTGATTATTCTATTGTATTAAGACAATGTCCTTTTCATTTCAAACTAAAGGGAGGTATTAGCAAGATACCGATCATTTACTTGAATTGGGTCCTTATACGAAATGACAAATTATTCAACAACAGTCTCCTTTTCGGTAGTAATATCAAAGCTGGAAGTCATCAAACATATGTGATCCTATTTCGTTTTCTTAAATTTTTCCCGCTGGCTGATTTCTTCGAACAAAACCTGAGATAATCTATGTATGGTCATGGCTGGGTCGAACAAGGAATCTAGATCGACATCGACATCAAAACTATTTCTGATAATATTACTCAATGCAATCGACGACATCGAGTCTATTCCCATCTCCATGAATGATGTGTCATAAGCCACGTCTTCAACGCCTCCACTAAGAAGAGAAGAACACATTTTTGTTACTGTTCTCTGCAGCAACGCCATTTCTTTCTCTTCGCCGTCTGTCTTAATCCACTCAGCAAAGAACAACTGAGCCTCAGACGATCCCAAACCTCTTCCTGTCAGAAAATCATTTTCCCAAAGAAATACCAATTTCTTACCGGGTGATTCCATTTCACCAATTTCAAATATTTTCCTCATAGTGTCCTTGTCAATGTTTGCATAAATAACATTTGTTTCGTTTGTTAACAAAGAATGGACAAAACAACTCCGAAACTCTTCAGCTTTAAGGAGATGATGCCCTCTCGTCTCCAGGATGTTTGCCACATTTCCAACTTGTGTCATTCCGGTCTGTATTCCACCCCAGTTGATGGACTGAGCTACCAAACCATGTCGACGTCTATGGTTCGCAAATGCGTCTTGGAAAGAATTTGCGGCCCCGTATGTAATTTGCCCAAACCCTCCGAAGATGGCGCTAATTGAAGAGAGGAGAACAAAGTAATCTAAAGACAGATGCGCTGTTGCTAGATCTAGATTAATTGTACCTTTAACTTTCGGCTTCATGACGTCATCAATTTGTGAAGCGGTGACTTCCGATAGCGTCGAAGATATATTAATACCTGCACCTTGAAATATTCCCTTGATTGGCCTTTCGCTATATTTCGCCTCTAAGCTCCTGATAGCTTGTCGGACCTGGTCCTCCTCTGTGACATCAACTCCCATGTGTTCTATTCGACAACCAAACTTGTGTTGCAGTGAATTGATAGCCTGTGTCTTTTCCCCCGTTGGCTGTCTCCTACCAAATGTTACTATAACACCCGCGCCAATTTCTGCAAGTAATTCCACGATTAGCCAGCCAACGCCTGTAAGTCCCCCTACAACTATGTAGGTTGACAATCTATCAAAGAGGTTTCCTTTCTCTACCATCAACGTATGGATTGGTTTTGCATTGCTGAGTAATTCTGTTGCGTTAGTCATCGCAATAGTTCTAAGTGGCATTCCAAACAAGCTCGCCTCCGGACCTCTAGGCAGTTGTTTTACATTGATCTGCGTATCTAAGTCTACGAGGAGGGTCTTTATCGTCATCATTGAAGACCTTATTCTCTTGTTGGTAAAAGCAGTTGTTGAATCGAAGATCGTTACCTGTATACCATGGGTATATTGGAGTTCCTTGATGATGATTTCTGGTAAGCAATCTGGAAGGCACAGTATGTGTGTGTACTGCTGAAATTGATTGTAAGCATTCGAGAGGTTCGGTCGGTGAAAAACTAAGGCTGCTTTTGGTGTCGACGTAATGGTATTCGTTGCCAATGGTGTGCCCTTTACAACAGTGCATTCTATATTTTTCTCCTTCAGAATCGAGTGAAGAAGACTAAATAAATGCGCAGGTAGTTTTGAAGGTGATACATGAAGTTCGCATCCATTTTCAACTTTTTCTAAAAGCTCCCACAAAATCACCGCTGTGATGAGGAGGCCAGGTCTGTAGCTGGGAATTAAAGACTGCTTGATGCAGCATTCCGCTGGTATTTTCACAATGCTATTGGCGATGCACGGATAGCATGCAATGTAAGTTAATTCATCCTTGTCAGTTGCCTTTTCGTTGAATTCCTGAGCTCCAAGAAGTCTCCCGGTCATTTCGATAGCCATAACTGGATAACCAGATTCCTTTAGATTACTCTCAATCAATCCATACCTATTCATAACATCTAGTTTTGTAGCTGGATAAATGTTGCTGTCATGAACACAAATTGTGTTTACCTCCAATTGCAACTCGAAGTTACCTTCAGCCTTTGTTAACTGTGTTGTCTTGTTTTTCTCGTACATGAAGAATGGATCTTGTATATCGTGCTTACCACGGGAACGCAATGTCAACTGTTGGGAAGCATTTGTTTTAGAAGAGTTGATATTTCTTCGTAAGGATGGAACTCTGTGTCGTTTTGTGCTTGCTCTTATTTCGAGGCTCAACACATGTCTGTCGTATATGCAAAATTCCCTTCCTTGTATCGCTCTGTCCCGGACAGTAGCCATCAAATCGAACAGAGTTGTTATTGTGGAGAGCTCGCAAGACGCTATGTCCACAAGAGTAGACTTCGTGTAGAAAAACTCCATAACAAAGTTTTGGTACAGACCCCATACCTCGGAACCCAATACAGAGATGTTACTCTTATACTTGTCCGGATAATGAGAGGCATGTATACCTTTGGTCACGAGAAACAAGTCTGGACCTGAACTACCCGTGTCAGACTTAATGCATTTGATAATTCTCTGTATGAGTTTGACATTATTTGATACAGCTTTCATAACAGCAGAACTGTTTTCAAGATCAGGAATGCCATTTGGGTCAACAAATAAAATCACGTTTTCACTTGCTGACAGGGTTCTTGACAGGTCCGTATCATTTTCTGTATGTTCGGAGCGCAGTGTCATGAACTCGACCTTTCTTTCTCGAAGAACCGACATTAAGTCGTCGCATGCATTCACAACCACGGTGCTTCCGAAATCATCAGGGGTCACTGATTCCTTTACAAACCCTTTGTTCTGTGGCGTCCATTCAACCGTGTATCTCAGATCATCACATCCTTTTGTGTGGCCTAAACCACCGTACAATACGAAATTGTCGATTTGAGCAATAACGTTTTTGTATCCTTCAATAAGGTAAACATTCAGATGAAGTTTTTGCATTGTATCCAATGTAATGTTCGAGAGCATTTCTACAAAAACATGTATTTTTGAATCTTTGGAAAGTTTATGAAGCTGGGGTCGAATCGATATTGAATCCATTCCAATTGGAACAACAAAACTTCCAATATCATTATGCCAGCTTTGCAACATCCCGTCTAAAATGGACGGATGTATGTGACATTGGTCCAATACATTCCAGATCTCTCCTGGAAGGGAAACCTCAAAAATACAACTCGTCGAGCCGGCAACACCACCTTGAAGGACTCTCAGCCATTTCCCGTACTGAAACCCAACTCCCTCAAGGGCTTTATATATTTCATCCGAGGTAACTTTGCGTGGGAGAAGCAGTGAGATTGACGAAAGGTCAACCGTTGTAGGCTTTTGTGGATTATCATCCCTTCTCACGACGCCTTTACATACCACGGAAGCGTCCCATTTGACCCCGAATCTATACCCCGTTTCTTTCCCATCTCCAAATTTCTGAATTCTAATGTCTAATTCAAGCTCATTTCTGGAAGCAATTGTAACTGATGCAAAAATATCGTAGCTAACAGAAAGTATATCTAATGGTAGTCCAAGGAGTTGCCGCCCGATTTCAAATCCAACATCCGCATAGATCGCCCCGGGAACAACAACTACCCCTCTCACGACATGGTCATAAACAAAGGGGGCTGTGTCGGGGGTAAGCTTAATGCGCATGCAATTTTCGACATCGGAGTCTGGATCTGTGAAGATAAAAGGGTGAGTACTTTTTGTGTGGCCTTCATTCACATAGGCATGATCTGTGTAGACATTTTTCTTTACAGGAAACACCTTTTTGTTGAACAGGTATTTTGGAATTGTAGAAGGTTTCCATGGCGTTGACTTGTCAAATAGTGGGACAAAGTCAACTTTTCCACCCATTTCATAAACAGCACCTATTGACTGCAACAATGTTGTATAGTCTTTATTCCTTTCGACCGATGAAATCGCAATGCTTTTTGGGTCGTTGCCGAAGATATCCGACATGTGTGCCTTTAGAACCGGTGAAGGACCGATTTCAATGTATATAGTGTTTTTGTTGGTCCCCTTAGCTTCAAGTATACTGTCATAGAACTTCACAGGCGCGACGACATTTTGCTTCCAGTATGATTCTTTCAGAAATTCATCTTGATCGATTTCCTTTCCATGGACAGTTGATATGATTGGGACGTTGGCTGCTATCTCTCCCTTCGTTAGCTGACCATGCATATTTCTTTCTAGTGCATAACCTGCGACCTTGACAGAATGACTGTGGTAGCCACAAGGTACGTCTAATTTGTGGACCTTTACCTCATCCTTCGCTTTCAGGACCTGTTTTAATTGTGTCAATCCTTCATGAGCCCCGGAGACGGTGCACGCCTTAGGGCTTATATAGACAGCTATGTTAATAGAGCCTATCTTGCTACAATACTCTTCAATAACCGTTAAACTTACATTGCGAACGACAATCATGCCACCCCTAGAGCAAAGACTTAGTTCATGGGAACGTTCATAGATAAGTTTGACGGCTGTTTTGAGACTGATGGCTCCAGCTATGTAGCAAGCAGCTACTTCTCCAACAGACTGTCCGACGACGGCATCAGGACGAATTCCCATCGTACGCCACATACCTGCAACACCAAGTTGACATACAAAGATTGAAAGATGAGCCAGTAAAGGCTCTGAAACATTTGCTTTGCTTTCCCACTTTTCCACAATGGACCATCCAGTGTACTGATTTAGTTCTTTGTCAACGGACCTAACAATTTTTCTAAATAATGGATTTTTCAATAGATCGGTGCACATACCGCTCCACGTGGTACCAACCCCACAAAAGACGTAAACAATCTTGTGAGAACTATGTTGATGGCTGCCTTCAACTCGTGAAACTACTTGGCGACATTTTTCTTGGAGCTCCGTCTTTGATGAAGCAACAAATGCGACTCTGAATTTAAAGTGATCGCGCCGGAGAAGTGAGGTCATAGAAATTTCTTCAAGGCGCTCTGGACTTGTATCAAGATCCAGTCCAAAAGACAATGCATTCTTAATAAGACCTTCTTTCTGGGCGCTGGAAAGAACTACCAAATGAGGAACGGCACTTGAGTCGGTCTTATTTCCTTCGACCTTTTCAATCGGAGACCATTGTCTGATAAAGGCGTGTGTGTTACTACCACCAAAGCCAAAGCTGTTAACACATGCAGTCCTTGTTTGATTTCCTCCGGTAGGCCAACTAAGCGGTTCAGTTGGTACTACCATATTATTACTTTTAAAGTCAAGTCTGGGATTTCTGTTCTTCTCTGAGTACATCAAAGATGGTGCAATTGTTTCGTTCTTCATCATGAGCAAGACCTTTGTCAGGCCAGCCATACCTGCAGCAGACTCCAGGTGCCCTATGTTTGTCTTCACCGATCCGATTTTGATCTTTGATCGCTTGGCCGTTTTTGAGTCCTTGAAAAACGAACCAAGAGCCGACACCTCTGTAGGGTCGCCGATTGCAGTTCCAGTGCCTACAAGAACGAAAACATACACGGAAGCTACATAATGTGCTCTATATATTTTGTAACTGCTGCATAGTAAGATGTTATGCAAACATAAAACTAACTTGAAGGCATCCTTTTGTTATGCCAATATTTATGTTGGTATTCCTATCGCATCAACCCATAAATATTGATAGGCAGATCACTTAGAGGTAATCAGTATACAATAGTCCCACGATTTAAAAAATGTCTTCCACTTACATATTTTTTTCTATCATAGACTAGTGGCCTTTTGTATCAAATGACAAATGCGGACAATGTATTCGAGTCAATCAAGCTTCATTAACTCTGTCGGTAGTGTGGCCAACAATGTATACAGGTGTCCTAAGTTCGAACCCGGTTCGGCAAATATTTTTGTCGATGTTCAACAAAGACAATGCAACATCATTTGCTCATCATTTACAACTTTTCAATCATGTTCATTTAAGATAACAATGTACGGCTAGGAAAGATATAGTGTACTACAGTACTGATGAGATGATAAAAGAATCATTGACCGCTGACTGTTGCGACATGACTGAAAAACTGTCAAAATGGCGTATACTCCAAACTCAAAAAAGAAATTGGGGTGAGTGCGAGAAAAGGAGAACGTTTGTATCATTGTCCTTTACACATGAGCTTAAGTAGAATATTACTTGGGAAAAGTGTAAACCACCGCTTATCGATTCCATTGACATTTTATGTCAGTACTAATTGCTGCTAAAAGTGCTGTCAATTCTCTATTAAGCTATAATAATTTATAACCAGTCACATCATTCAACGAGTCACAAGTAGAGTGGAATATATATACTTCTCAAACTTCTGTTTGTTGTAGTTCTCTATACGTCGAGTTTTTGTTCCTTTGTATCATTTCTTTATTTCTATGTAACTCACAATATATACGTCGCGTTTTCTATGCGTCGAATATTTTCATTAGAAAATTAAACATGGTTTCCCAATAATAAGAATGCAAAACGCAAAAACCTTTTGATTACTATATTTCTAATGTAAGCTTATACGAAGTTTTTCATACGTCGAATATTTTAGATAGAACATTAAACATGGTTTCTTCCCGATAATCACAATGTGCTACGCCAGACCATTTGATTACTATATTTATAATTTTTAACTCATCGAACTGTATACTATCTTACCGTGTGCTTCGATCACTTGCATACACTGTTTGTCCTCGTCATGACCAATGTACATCCGTTCCAATAGCTCATATTGTTGTACCTCAGATGGCGCTGTGATCGGGGAAATCATGTGACCATCCTGATTGGTTCCCGTGCGCAGTGTACCCCAAATTTTATTTCCCTGGGCCACGGCCTGAAGTTTAAATTAAGATTGTGTTGAATTTCACTTATATCGTCAAATGATTTCAATTGTGTTTTTTTTCTTCTGAGTTTACAGGCAAAGCAGAACAAGAATAAGGTTCGCAATTTAGGTTAGTAAATTATCATTTTCTATTGTTTGTAAAACGTTAAACGAAATCGAGGACGTTTGAAAAATGTTTGTTCATATCGACATTACACTGTAACTAGTCAGTGAATAACAGTGTTCTTCATTGATTGTATATGGTTGTGTCTTTGAAACGACCTTTCGTTCAATTCGTTACATTGTAATGTCCCATTAGCCGGTAGATAGTTTTGTCTTTGTTGCATATGCCAAGACTCTGAATAAGTTGTATAAAAGATGTTTGTTATCTAACACGGTGAACACATATGTAAGTCGAGATTTAGTTTGATTAAACATAATGCCCTTACATCACTGAGCCTTTGTAATAGAACAACGCCACAGCCTTCCCCTCTTGCGTATCCGTCTGCGTCTGAGCTAAATGTGTGGCACTGTCCAGTTGGGGATAGCATATGCGCTTTTGACAAATTCACGAACAGCTTGGGATTCAGGAGTACATTGACACCACCGGCGATTGCTAGATCACTTTCTTCTACAAACAAAGACAACTCTTTTTACACCAACTTTTCTCTTCTGTTAACAATGTGTCCTTACAAATCTTCAGCGAAATCGATCGATATCTAGGTCCCCCTACTGGTTCGAAGTTTCTTACATTTTCCCTATTTACGCATTTAGACCGCAATTTACCTTCTTAAAGAAAGCATTATTGTAACTATGCAATGACTATCATATATTGTGGTGCGAATGATGTGTGTACATGTTATGTGGTAAAATAATGTATTTACTACAGATTTTACAACATATATTCCACGGTGGAACATTCCACCATGTCAGGTTTCTGACATCATGTCTTTATGTCATGAAACTGGTGATGTTTTCAGGAGTTGTTCCCTCTGAACTCTTAGCACCAGGTATGCTTGAAAACCTAAAGAGGATGGCCGCGAACATAGCCCTTTGTTCTTGCAGGCTGGAGTACCTACAGTGGCTCCCCTACTTGACCTGGAGTAATGGAAGGAGATGAGGAGATACAAAGACATTGATGCTTTCAATGCTAGAGCAGACAGACGGTCACATATTCGGCAGCTCTTGTATCTGACTGAGCATCATGTGATACTGGCATTCCTCGATGAGTTGGTTACTGCAGATGAGAAGGAAGTCATCACGAGAGAACTCTGAGGCCACACCAGCTTCTTTTAGGCAAGCATAACTTTCCCAGAGATATTCTAACAGCTGGAGCAAATAATACAGGTGTGCAATGTGTGGGACCAAACTCCTGGCTACTGTTCGAAATACTCGGAATGCTTGGTGGTTGGCATGCAATTCCGCTTGACAGAGACCAAGAATGTAAGAACATTTTTAAATATGTAAAGAAGTTGGAAGTTGTGAATGATGTGGTAGAGAGGAGAGTTAAAGATAGCCAGGAGTGCACAAACGCCGTTCATGACGAAACAAACCAAGGGAGAATAATCCTCGTGTCTATTTCTAACAGATTTAAACTCCCAGGTTTCACTAAGCATGAAATGGAAGAAGAGCCCGAACTGTTAACAGTTGTATGTGCAACTCTTAAGTGTGTTAATAGTTCTGTGATAATGAGAAACTTGGTGGGCCAACAAACAGAGAGGAAGTGTGATTAAGGTGCTTGCGCATTGAATATGGACAACTGTTTTCTATGTTATTTTGATTCTGTGTGTTTTTTTTGTGTTTTTGCTGAGGGTGAAATAGAAAGTATCTCAACTGCATTTTACTTTTTATTTTGTTGATTCTATAATGATAAATTTACAAATAATCTATCAATATGTCATTGGTTTAGCTTTTTATTGTATATTAAACAATACATGATAAGAATATTATGAAGAAAAAACATTACTTGAATTATATGCTGTTTTCTAAAACTGTTGAAACATCGCTGTGTAAGAAAATGTATTTATTGTAATAACTGCATTAATAACAGAATGTAACCCCCAACGCATAATCGTGATCAAACCCACAATAGTTTATAAGTATTGCACAGTTTGAATAGAAGAAAGTTAGTTAAAGTCGGCAAACATCACGGATATAGGGAATACTCCGAAAAGTGTAAAACTTTGAGCCGGTAGGGGATCTAGCCATCGCTCGATTTCGTTTTGGTCATACTAGAGAACGCATGTTGTAAAAAATGAACACCCTATTCAATTGTTCATTCAAATATGATATCATACTAAAACATATGCTTTTTTCAAGCACAAAAAAGAGTACGATTTAAGAGTAAAATAGAGAAATGCTTTACGGACGTTCTCGGTATTTTTTTTCTGCGCACTTCATTTGCGCAACCAAGGGAGATAGTAAATATGTTACCGAAAAGGTATTTTGTATAGTGGTCGGATAAATGTTTTTATTCGGATGAAAATCTGTATATGAATTTTCTCAAAGAATAATCCCATTATTCCTAAAACTATTAAAGGTTATAAACATTATCTTATATTTCTTATGCATGTTAAGCCCCCAGCTTCCATTTTTCAAGTTTAAAGTTATTTGAGTCGTTTTTTATAAATGTTTTTCAAATTTCTTAATATCATATATATCATACATATGAATTTTCACTGTTTTTGTCGAACAAAAGAAATTGAAAAACTATTTTGGATTACAAAAAATACTTAGATTGTTATTATTGGATATTACATTGAATTTTAAAGTATTGAATGTATGGATTCATTGTTTGTGTGTTTATTAACCCTCAGGGAATTATCTATTACCTTTGAAGATGGTATGGCTATTTTGAAAATTTTGCCCCAATCGGTTACCATGATAACTGTCTTTTATAAAAAACTAACTCGTCGACCTGCATTTTTCCCCCTTTTTTGTATTCACAAAAACATTTTAAGTAACATATCAACAATTAGGGAAATTCTTTGAAATTATTATTTCCATAGAAAACTGGAGAGAATGTCCTTAAGCAAATTCCAAGTGACCCGTTGTAGATACTGCCTATGGCATCTGCTCAGAAGAAAGATATGTACATCATGATATAACTGATAAATGTTGTTTTCTCTTTTATCAAGGAAGTATTACGTTTTAAAGTAGTTAAATTTTGTTTCAATGCAAGCTCGAAAATGATTACATGGTATTTTACGGTTCATGAGGACATAATCATGGTTAGTAAAACCATCGTCTTTTTGTCAGCAGAAAGACTGCATTTTTAAGAAGCCATAAGCGGGATTTGGGTTTGTTAATAAAAGTAAAACCACTTACTAAGCAACAAAGACTGCCGTGCTAAATGAACTGCCGTCAGCGAGGAAGAACATGCCGTGTCTACAACCATACAAGGTCCCTTTAAGTTGAAGATGTAAGAGAGCCTGGCACTAAGGATACTTAAGGATATCCCGGTCACGACGTATCCAGCAGTTTCCGGTTTCAATTCCGGCTCTGTAGAACTAAAATCGTCATTCATTGCACCTATTGGATAAAAATACATTTTAGCAAAGTCATGTCGACATTTTTCATAATGTTTCAACAACTTTAATCTTATTAGATATATAGAAATTTGACAGTCTGCATTCACTAGATGAATTCGATTCAATAAGATACTTTTAATTTTAAGCTCAGTTCTGGTATACCAGTATAAATATGAAGAGTGTTAACCTCTTTCCCAACGTCCAATAAACCTTTGGATTAAACTCCAACAAAATTAAAGAACGACACAATATTTACAAACCAATTGGTTTTGTTCGGGGATCAAAACAGTCTCGGCACGTTTTTGCATTTATTGCAGCGAAGGCCTTATGGACATGATGGCCTCACAAAACTACAATTGTAAAACTAGTTTTAGTTTGACTAAAACATGTTGGGGCCATGACTTCTCCCTTACCGAGAGTCTCACGAAAGCAAGTCATTTACATAAAACCTATCAATCCAATAGAATGACATGAACAATAATATACTGAACAATGAGGTAGGGATTAGAAGAATATACATTTCAATCGTAGGTTATTTCAATTGTTTATGCCTTTAGGAAGGATCTGTTATGATCTTGATCGCGTATCATTTCACTGCGTGAATTGGTCTATTTCTATGGGTAATTTGAGTTACGCATGATTTTATCATGCATTGTCAGTTATTTTGCAACGCATTGGGTACAATTGTAACGAACCGAGCGAATGAACGTCTCAAAGACAAACAAACACCCGATCAGTGAAAAACACTGTCGTACACAGAGCAGGTGTGTTGTCTATATGTATACCAGCATGTTCTCTACAACAATGCATTAGGTTCCCTAATTTGCATAAACGTTCATCGAACGTATCATAACTCCCACCTCCGCCAAGACTCGTCTCAAGTCTTGGCCCTAGGTATACGTGGTAAAGGCAACTCCAATAGAACGAGAAATATTTATCCCACCGCTGTCACCAATGTAACGAACCGAGCAAATGAAACCTCTCAAAGATACAAACACATCCATCCGATTAGTGAAAAACACTGTCGTTCATTGAGCGGTTGTGTTGTCTTTAATTATACCAGCAGGTTCTCTACAACAATGCATTTTGTTCCCTAAATTGCATAAACGTTCAACGAACGTTACGCAATTATAGTACGGAGATGTCCCAAAACGGATTGACATATTAGGGCTATATAGAGTCAAGATCAGGATTTATGCTGGATAATTGATTCTTAGTGTATGTCTCAAAGAAATGCTATATTGTGGTTGAAGCTGTTAAACATTATTTGTCGTTGTATTTATTCTTTACAAACCTGTTACATTTTTTTTTTAAATTGGCTCTGATTGAAAAGCAAGGTTTTTGTTTAAATAAATTATTGGAGTTTTGATTGTACAAACCGACAAAAACCGACGTATTGCTTCCGTCTAACTGTTTCCTAGTGAATCCTCCATCTTCCATGGCCATGTGACAACACTCGAGAAGGATGCTCTGTTGTGGGTCCATAGAGCTTGCCTCAGTATTGCTAATACCGAACAGTTGGTTGTCCCATGCATCAATGCTAGATAGAGAAATGAAAAAGAAACATTATGTTCCTTACAAACAGGGTTTGAGGGACATACATATTATACATTAGAGGAATCATATTGTTAATTGTCCAATTGACGCTCATTGAGCTTAATTCCACGAAAAGTGAAATTTATTCTTTTCAAATACAAAACACGAAAAACAGGATCGGAGCCATCGCTTAAAAACTGTAATTGGACACAACTTTCAATATTTTGAAAGGAAGGACAACGTATCGCGGGTTGTAGGTAAGAGAATAGTTTGTACTCATTCATTTCGTTATAAAAAGCATATCTATATAGACCATTTTTACCAAAAAGCGTCAAAGAACAATCGAGAACGCGAGCCCCTGTCACCCCTTTCTGAAGATGCTTCATACAATGTAAACAAACATCCCTTTGAAAAACCTATAGTATAATGTTTATGTATTTCATTTTCGCAATGGGTAGGACAATCGTTAAGTACACATTGTGTTGTAGATGGAATACACCATTATGCTGGCCAATAGAGCAACTATGCTGTGACAATTGGCAAAGGATTAAAAGAGATTTCGTTTTTAAAAACAAACGACACACTCTGTATCAACTCGTCAGTTTCGGACATGGTTTAATTGTTATTGCTGAAACCTTTGAAATTTGGTACTTAGGTACCTTCTTGACAATTCAATAGCGTTATTGAGCGATTTCTTGAATAGCAACGACAGCGTCAATTTCCTTTTCCATAATTGAAATACCCTGTAAATTATCTGCTTATATATGTCAACCTTTTCGTTTGGCTGTATTTTATTTTACTCGACTCGATGATATAATTCCCAAACATTGAATTGTTCTTGCAAGTGAGAAGTTTTGCCAAAGGTTTAGGGTAATAGATACCTTAGTTGTGTTTTATTTATTTTATAAAATACATGATGCTTGGAACTATGACAATATTAAACAAGCGTCAAAGGAAAGATGACGCAGACCTGCATAAATGTTTCTGTTTTATAATACATGTAAGTACATATGTATTCTTTCTCAAACCCCTTTAAACTTTACAAACTAAGTGTCATAAACAGAGAAGATAACTTATGAAAGCAATATAACAAAGAAGTAATCTCTTAAATGTCAAAGTAGTTTCTGATCAGTTTGTAGCGTAATTACTTAAGCAGCAAAGTATTCAGAAAATATGCAAGCGTGACAAATGTTGGACATCTTAACATGTCCCCCTTTCATTACTTTGTTTCCAAATAATCAGTATCCAGAGATATTGATGAATTTGGTGTTGCTCATAAAAAATAATTGACTCTTTTTCTCTTTTCTCTCAAAACTTGGGCTTGAAATATATAATTGTATCACCATTCAGTCGCTTTTCCTGTCAAATAACAGCTTGTATTAATCCCCATAGGGAATGAATTATTTCCAATGTTACCAATTAAGAATAACTAGTCAGTTAAATGGGGCCAGTATTGGAAAAAGATTTATATTTTCTATTTTTCTTTTTTCACAGCCAAATCTGATGACTTATTGGCAAAGTAAGGAACCAACAAAGGATCACATGGATTTAATATAGTCAAAACAGATACCGATTTACATGGACATCTGAATACCTTAAATTCACATGTTTGATTCATGAAAACTTTAAAAGCTTAGTTTTTTCTTCAAAAAATTAATTTCATGAAGAGGTAAAAATAACATAAAAAGTGCTATATCACATTAAATTGAGTAGCTGGTACGGACAGCATCAAAGGACAATAATATAGAAAAACTGTGATTGACTTATGAATGTTCTATAATGATAACACTGTTACACATGGAAGAGACTATTATGCTGACCAATAAATCTACAATGTTGGGAGTTTTGTGATACATGTATATCTTAACAACATTTCATTAATCATTTATAGCAAGCAGTACTTTATTTTTCAGTTCTTAAATAGATAAACACACATAAACAGGCAGTGTTTTATGTGTGAACGATGGTTAATAAGATATTGATAGAAAAACAGGTAATATGTTTTTATATTAAATCAAAGAAGACCTAATGGCTAAAATAAGGTATTTGTTGTGATTGAATGACCTTATGAAAACCCGCAAAGCAATCTATATGGAATTTTATTATCTGCATTGAACAATAAAGAACAATTCAAATAAAAGCCCTCATTTGCTTTCTACATAATGTTATTAAGTTGATCCCTTAGCATGTTCAAGCAGATGAGTTTGTATTAAATAGTGTCTGATAATATTAACCCCTTCTTCATCACTAAATGATTTAAACCAGTACCTACAACATATGATTTTGTGACGGAAATTCTATGATTTCATGGAGAAAACGATCTTAGTTCAAATCTAACAGTTTGGTGGTTCTGACCTTGGATGAGCAGTTTGTCCTTCCATGATGAATATCTCATTGTTGATGAGGGACCCTCATACACAGTCCAAGCAAGCTAAACCAATACCCGAATAAAACATATACCAGCAACAAGGTCTATAAGGAGTCTGCAGAAGGTTTTTCATTTTGCAGAGATCTATCTAAATGTGACAAAGATGACAGCTTTTTTACAAATGAGTATTTTCAAGCAAAAGTAAGCCAATTGTTATTTCTCTGCAAAGTTGGTTTTAGTTTTGAGACCGAAAGGCATATTTACTATGAAAGAATTTTCACAAAATCCATACCATTGAGTTGAGAGAGCTTTCAAGAGGCAATGCCACAGTTCATATGTTGTTATAAGCCTAATGGAGTTAAGAAAATAAACTTTAACCTAAACTTATAACAACCAGGTTGCTTAAGTAAAAGTATCCGAAAAGTATCCGCGTTTATCCTTACTTTGCTACCAGTCCCGCTTTATTTACGTATGATTTCCCCGCCATATTTACATCCGGGTCGTAGAAGCTTGCAAAGTCCCATCGGTCATTATCAACCTCCTTCACGTGATTTTCTCCATTCACCAACACTCTCCAAAACTCGTCTAGATTATCTGCGCCCGGAAAACGGCAACCCACTCCTACTATTGCTATTTCATCAGCAACCTGTTGAATATAGGACTCTAATCATAGAAGCGCTCAAATAGCGCTTATATTTAGCGCGCAAACTATACAGTTAACCTTCGGAGTTTAAGTGCAATTGCAACTGAGCATCAAAATACACGAACTATCCTTTTGCAGAGTAAGTAGGAATTTACTTTGAAGACAAAGGCCTCAGGTCAATAATACAATATATATATATCAAAATACAATATGTCCATACGCTGTGTTTGAAACACTCACTATGCATGAAATAACTCTTTTAGAAGTGTAATTGAAGATGTTCGTTTAGATAACAAAACGAAGTCAGTTGATAATTGCCGAGGACAATTTCGTTAAACGTCGAGGCCCAATCAAATTGAATGTCAAGAACTCGAATGTATACAAAAATCTTAAGTTGTTTACTTTAACAGTTTTTAAAAATAGGTTTTTGAAACATCAAGTCATTGTCATATATAAGTGTTATGCTATGTTTATTTCTGATTTAATAACGATGACTAATTGTTGACAATGAGCTCACTACATGGCATTGCAAACACTAAAGGTAATGTAATTAACTTGCAAAGTGTTTTGGCGGGCTCTGAAAATGTAGTATATGCGTCCATATCTTTTCTTCTTTGGAGAACCTAATGTGTGTATCTCAACCGCTTAAACACTTTTATAATTTAGCGGATTTCAGTAACAATCACACACAGGGCGACATGTCGATATACTTTCACACACTTTATGGTTCGTTTAGGCTACTGTGTCCAGGGTATCTATGTGTGTGTTTTTTTAGATAAAGGTCCTTGGAATAATAATGAAATAACTACTCACATCTATCTGTGTTGGTTTCATAGAGTTACTAGCTTCGGAGTTGCCTGAAACAAACGTAAACCGTATAAACATTGCTAGTTCTGATAATTATACACTTTCAAACGGTCAGAATACAAATTTGAAAATCTCACGGTCTTTGTCAGCAAGTGCCAGAATTCCTGACAAAAGTACATTTTATGTGAGCCCCGACAGGGCTGACTGTAGCGTGGCCAACTTGAAATATACGAGGCCAGGTTTTTTTTAATCAAATGTCTTAAGTGCATTCAGCTATGAGCGATTAAAATCGCACTTACGTAGAGTCCATTGTGAGTTTCATCGTAACATGTGGGAGCAACGATCATAAAGAAAGTGGCAAAATCAAAACGCTCGCGACTATATTACTTTTACCAATCTTTCTATACAAGCAGTAAATATTTTCATTGATACTATTCCGGCTTAGTGCATCTACTCATAAATTTCCAAATGAACGATTGGTCCTTTTTCAAAGCTATTTCTATTCAATATCTGAAGCAAAGTACATTTACTCGTGCTATTATACGTCGTCAGACGTATGATTCCAAGTTGAACCAGTCAAACAGGCCTGTACTTGTTTGTATTGATATGGTTTTCACATCGCTTCAACATTATCAGAGTCATTGGTGCGACAATGAAGGAAGACCCCATACCCAACTGCCCTTAAGGAAAGCCGGCGAGAACCATCGGCCTTTCCTAAATTAGGCAGGAGACTAACTCTCATGAAAGTCGAAATGCCGTCACCGTCATTTGAACTAGCGTAGAAAGGGGCCACACATTACTGAGTGAAAGTTGAAGGGTCAATCTGAGATGCGTACATAGTTCTCTTCTTGGGGATTCTACAGCGACCGTGTCGTTATGTGGACCGCCACTTCCGTGTACATCGATGCTTATTGGGCAACATCTTAAAAGGTACCCATTCCATTTTATGTTCAGGAGAATGTTTCCAGGAACACTGAAAATAATTCATTAACTACAGCATTGTATATTACAATGTATAATATATTTGCGATTCATTTATTTTTTTAAAGAAAACTGTTATATAGACACGCTGTTCGAACGGTTTAAGTTGCTGTTGCATACTGTTCAAGGTTTGGGGAATGAATTATGACCTTTACGTTTTATCTGCATGCTTTTATAGAGAATCAGTATACTTACATCATAATATAACATTTTCGAGTTGTCAGATGATATATAGGACTAATCTTAAGTGGTATGTGAGCTACGTATGTGTGTATTTATAGCAAAATGATATTCACCAGGACAGAACAGAACATGTAGATAGTGTTTAGCTGCACTCTTAAAACCGATATAACCGATTTGGGGTATCACTTATTGATCTATGTTGCACATACAATGTCCATATTTTGAATGGTAGATTCTCTGGAAATACAGTGGCCAATTTTACTTTTTTAACAAACAACGGTTCTTACTTTGTGGATTACATTATTTGTTCTTCGAATTTATTTAGTTATGTTTCCAACTTTACTGTACTGGAGAATGATGCATCTGTTCACTTTCCGATACACTGCACTTAAGATTTTAAACTCAGAGTCGGTGATGAAGAATGTACATATAATCGTTCAACTTCTTCGAAATTGGGAACGATTTAAATGGAACCCATTATATCAGAATGATTTCTATGTGAAATTTACTAAGTTATATAATATGGTTTTGTCTGATGCCAATGGTACAGATGAGGAAACGTCTGTATTATCACTTTTAGATAATTTTACATATGTATTTAAATCGTCTGCTATTATGATGTGCTGTAAAGCAAGAATTTTACATCACGTCCATGCAGAATGCTGGGACTATGATTGTTTTGTGGCAAAATTCAGGAAAAATAAGGCACTTAGAATGCTTAATCAGACGCATCACTTTGGCGGTCTTAACAATTATAAAATACTTAAAAACAGGTTTAACTCTATATGTAGGGATAAGCAATGTTTTTTTAAACAAAAGAAAAAAGATGAATTGGTAAACAGTCGAAATGAATTCCAAGAAGATTTTGGTCATTAATAAAAAAAAATTAATGCAAGGACTCCAGACTCAAAGTTAGTATCTAACGAAGATTTTTATAGTCATTTTAAATCGCTTTTAAATCCCGATTTGTCATCTCGAGTGTTAGATTCGTCTTTTTTAGAGGACATCGAAGCTATTTAAAACTACGACAACCTTAATATATCTATCTCACTTGAATGGATAGTCAATAGCGTGAATTCATTATCTATTAATAAATCCTCAGGTCCGATTGGTATTTGCCTTGAAATGTACAAAGCAACTTTGAATGATATTTTACCTTTTCTTCATGAATTGTTCAATGAGATATTTGATAGTGCCTGCTTCCCTCAAGAATGGGGACATAGTATTATCACACCATTACATAAGAAGGGATCTCTATAGGACCCAAATAATTATCGCGGTATATCATTAATCGATTCGATTTGTAAAATCTTTACTCATGTCTTAAGTAGAAGATTGTCAAATTGGTGTGATACATTTAGTTTTATTGATGAATCCCAAGCAGGATTTCGATAAGACTACTCCACAATGGATAACATATTCACCTTAATGTCTCTGGTCCAGAAATATCTATGTAAAAAACGTGGAAGATTTTACTTTATTTATATCAATTACTCAAAGGCTTTCGATACTATACGACATGATAAACTTTGGGAAGCACTCAGTCGTAAGGGTATTGATGGTAAATTCTTAGATACATTAGAGTCGATGTATAGCAAATTAAAGTCTTGTGTTATATAAAGTCAATGGTGAGTTGACACTATATTTTGATTGCACAATCGGAACCCGGCAAGGCTGTGGAGGATGTCCGAAAATATTCTCTCCTTTTATAAACGACTAAGTTTCATTTCTTGAAAGTAAAAGTAATTGCAGAGGTTTTTTTGTTACAAATGACATAAAAAATCTTAACATTTTAATATTTGCAGATGATATTTCCAGTTTTGCAAATAGTGTAATACAACTTCAACGGCAAATCAATATTATTGAACAATTTAGTAAAGGAGTTGGTTTGGACGTTAATATAGATAAGACAAAAATAATGGTATTCAGAAATGGAGGTATAATTAAACAAAATGAAAAATGGGTCTATAATGGTTCTAGCATCGATAAAGTATCATGTTACAAATATTTAGGTGTATATTTAACCAGTAAATTATCTTGGTCAAAAACACAACAAATGCTTGCCCAACAGGCTAGAAAAGCAATGAATTGCATTCTTATGCTTCGTAGATATATGGGTAACATTTCTACACGTGATATGTTTAAGATATTTGATGCCTCAGTGAAGCCAATTTTGTGCTATGGATCACATATTTGGGGATATCAATATGTTGATAGGATAGAAAAGGTTCATATAAAGTTCTGTAAAAAACTATGCTTATTATCTTGTAACACATGTGATTTTCTAGCTCTAGGTGAATGAGGAAGGTTACCACTGTGTATAACATATATGTCGGACTGTGTCAAATACTGGTTGAATGTAGTAAGAATGAATAATAACAGATATCCTAAGCAGTGCTATTTCATGTAATTTCGCATGGATGAAACTGGTAAAACTACATGAGCTACATATGTAAAGAATCTTTTATTTTCTTATGGCTTTGGACACGTTTGAATTCATGATGAAGGAAATCTTGATGAATTTTTAAAGGCTTTTTCTCAGAGAATTAATGATTGTTATACACAAAAACGGTTTGCTGATCTAAATGAGTCACCAAAAGCCAGGGGCGTAGCTTCCTATTAGGCACTAAGGCACGTGCCTACACATTTTTTTTTCAGAGGGAGGGGGGTGGGTTCGAGAGAGAGGTTTTAGTTTTAAAGAGTTCAAGCTAACGGTAATTTCAATTATATTCCGTATTTTATCACAACTCGCGTTTGTAGTCCGAAGACGCATGGTTTCGAAAGCTGACCAGGACAGAACAGAACATGTAGGTACGAACAAAGTTTGTTTAGCGCGTGATTTTAAACTGTAAACAATGGAAATGGTGGATCAGGACCCTCCGTATCCCGATATCGGAAGTCCGGGCTTCTCTCTTGCACATGATGACGAAGAAACCAAACGACGGCTTCTCAATGAAACCTGGCTTGCATGTCTGTCGTATCAATTTCGACTCCGGTAAGCTGATATATTTACATATTTTATCTATATGACATCATAACACTTGACCCTGTAAAGGACATAGGCTACGTTTTACGCTTGACCATAAGTTAAAACTTTGTTTTGTACGTAGCGGCCGTGATCTATCAAAAATGTCGATTAATTGTAAACCAGTTATGTATGAAATGGAGTTTAAAAACTTGTTTTCGTTTTTTTTATTATACATTTTATATGCATGTTTTTTTTTATTCTTAAAAATATCTATAATATCTAGAACTGAACTTGACATAACGATTGCGTGGATAGTTCAGTAGTTCTAGCGTAGGCTTCTGTCCTAGCGACCCGGGTTCGATTCTCGCTAGGAAAACATTCAGTCTTACTATATATCAATACAAAAAAACAGTTTTGATTTATTTACCGGCATATTCGCATTAAAGCGCCGTTGAAATAATGAAGTCTCAGATCAAACGCCGCTTTTAAAGGAGGAGTCTGATCTAGGAATTCACTTTTTGTTAAGGCATTTGAAAATAACATTATTCAATACATTTGTTGATCACCTTATACAAGAAATGGAAACGCGCATTGTCAGCAACGAAGAACGTTTCGTAGCTCAATACCTGTTGCCGAACCGGTTGCCAGACCTGCTAGACGACATGCTATCGTCAATATATGCGGCATATTTTTTTTTAATTTCAGCTGCATAGCAGCCCATTTATTTCCAAAAACAGTAAATAACATAGAATATTTTTACACAATGACCCTTCAGCAACAACAACTAAAACAAAAAAAAAATATATATATATATATAGATACACATGTGCTGAGCCATTGTCTAATCTAATCTATGGGTAAAGCTGGAACAATTCCCCCAAATAAAAAAGTGTTATTAAAACTTAATTGCTAGGACTAATGAAGAGTACAGACATGAACTAGAAGGACTTATTTTGTTGCAGTCCTATACTGAGGCACATATTGTGAGGTTCCCTATTAACACTATTGTTCAAGGAATTGTCATATCCATGTATTGTAAAAGACATTGTATTTTACCAACAAATTCAAGTATGTACTGGTCACTAGTCTCAACCTATAAAGGTGTTATAGCTACAATTGGGTTAACCCAAAACATAGGTATACATTTTTTACTGTACTTGGATTTTATTATTTTTTTTTTTATATTATCAGCTAATTCAAAATTATAAAGACGTATTATCAAAAAATGTTCTCAGTAAACTTTTCAAAAGACTCAGGCCCAACCTCAAAACAAGTATCTGTGTTGTATTTTTCAAAAGAACTTATACCCAGATTAAACGTTTATATGAACTGTCCTATCAGTTGTATAAAGTTTGATAATGTTATCAAAAACATCAAATGATTATTATCCAAAGGCCATATCTAAATCAGATTTTGTCTAAGGACACTATTTTGAGGATAGAGCTTATAGTTTCAAAGTATATCTCAGTCTTCTATCTAAAAATAAAAAAGGCAAGCTGCGAGAAAATGTTTTTCTTTATGAGTGCACCAATTTGTCTTATTCATATAAAATATCAACATAGAACACTATTAATAAAAGCATCATAAAGAAAGAAAACTTCAATGTATGATTGCACACTCACAGTAGCAGAGTTAACGTTCAAAATGGTCTATATTCAACTAAGCAAAAAACATCAACAGGTAAAAAACTTCAAAATACAAAAACAGGTAAAAGAAAAAAAAAGAAAAAATCCACAGCAAAATTTAAAGTAATACGGCAAAAAACCATGGATCAAAAAAGTAATTCTTTTTTAAATTGACCAATTCATGTGGCTGTGTCTTGAGGGTCGTTGCGATGAAGAGAAAAAAAAAACTCACAGCTACGAAAAGCTATGAATTGGTAGAAAACAATAAGATTGAAAAAGGTAGTGTCAGTCAGTTGTAATGAGATTTTTATACTTTTCCCATTGAGCTTCAAATTTAGGCATGTTTAAGTTCTTCTTTGCCAGAAATCTTTCTACATGGTATCTTGATTTTACTATTTTGGAGAACGCCTGAACAGATGGCATTTGATCTCTCATTTTACAAGAAAACAAGAAGGTTTTGGCTTGCAGCAGTATTATATTCATGACTGAGTCTAACTTATTGCCTCCAAATAAGATCTCACAAGTGGTCCAATCTGAAAGATTCAAATTACATCTATTCCTGATATAGTTTGACAATGCCACCCAAAATTGTGTGGTTATGTCACAGGACCAAAATAAATGTAGGATAGTCTCTGGAGCACTTTTGCAGAACGAGCAAGTATCTTCTTCTGATAAACTCATCTTTTTAAGTAAATAGTTTGTGCCAAGTATTCTATGGTTTATTCTAAATTGAAACCACAACAATTTTGGATCTCTAGTATGTTTAAATGCTATGTCATATATGGATTCATGCATTAGAATTGTTGGGTTTGGTTGGGCAATAAGTTCATCTTTCCATTTTTGTAATGACTTAGGAAATTCCTCTTTTATTCTAATACACTTGTAAATGGTTTTACATCCCTTGAGATCTTTTTTGATGATAGCAAGTCCTATTGGAATGGGGGGATGATAAGTTTTTCTTGGTGTGTATGTTACATTTTTTACCTCAAGGAAGTTTCTTATTGCAGCCAAAAGCCCATTATACTCAATAAAGTTGGTTCTTATATTAAAATTAGCCATGAATTCTCTGAAGGAATAAAATTCTCCTCTTTGGTTTATTAGATCTCCAAGAAAAATGATTCCTGCTGCAAGCCATCGCCTATAACAAACACTAGAGCCTCCGACCTTAATATCTGGATTGTACCATATGTTAGTCGAGTAGCACTGCCTTTCATTTGCCACTTTCAAATTACGACATAAAGTGTAGTAACTATGTAACACGTCTTTCCAGAATGGATTCATTTCATTATTTAAATGCCTTTTTGTATAATCAGAGCCATATTTATAAAATTCGTTCATTGCCTCACAAGTGAAGTTCACCAATTGACTAAATTTGTTATCCAGATTAAAAATTCTCCTAATCCAAGTTGCTTTCAGACTGAGCATAAAGGCATTCAAGTCTACCATTTTCAATCCTCCATATTTATATCCTTGTGTTAGAACTGTTCTTTTAATCTTATCATTCATGTTGCTCCATAGAAACTTAAAAAATAATTTTTGAATGGAGTCTATTTTTTCCTTTGATGGATTTGGTATTGATAATATCAAATGATTCAATTTAGAAAGTGCAAGAGTTTTGATAACAATTAATTTGCCAATTGGTGATAGAACTCGTTTTGACCAGGCAGAAAACAGCTTATTAATCTCTTCTATTTTGGAGTCATAATTTATATTTACCATTTCAGACAGATTTGTTGAGAATCTAACTCCTAAAACTGTGAACAATCCATTCTCCCATAAGAGTTTATATTCTGGACAGAGTATATACTGGCTATTCTTACAGGATCCAATCCAAATTACTTTTGTTTTATCCGTATTAATATTAAGGCCGGAGATTCTTCCATAGAATTTTAAAACCAACATTGTATAACGCAATGACTCGTCTGTACCATCTAAAGTAAGGCTTGTATCATCAGCATATTGAGATACGATGTATTCCTTTCCGTCTATCTTAATACCTTTTATCTTAGGGTTATTTCTAAGAAGAATAGATAAAACTTCAGCACACAAAATAAATAAGTATGGCGACAAAGCATCACCCTGGCGGCAGCCTCTTTGCAAGTAAAACCATTCTGACATATGCCCATTAACAGTTACGCAAGACTCAACATTTGTATAAAATAACTTTACCCATGACCTTAAAGATGGTCCAAAGTTAAGAAATTCCAGGACTTTCATCATAAAATTCCATGAAACAGTGTCGAAAGCTGCTGCAAAGTCAATCAACAATACAAGCCCTGGAATGTTGTTCTTTTCAGTATAAAATAGAATATCATTTAATAATCTAATGTTAGATGCCATAAGTCTTCTTATGGCATATGCTCCAGACCTCGAGAACTCATTCCAAGTTTTTAGCAATGAAGTTACAAAGTGGAGAGTTCGATGGAACATTGCAGAAAACAAGCCTCTACGACTCCAGGATACCCTCAAACAAACGAGCAAGGATCTATACCCCTGTATCTACAGCATCCTCTCAGAAAGACTTTCATCCCTGGCCATGCTCCATATACACAAAGACATGGACGTGTCGATCGACGGTGTGATTAACACCTTTGCGTCGAGGAAATGCAGAAATCTTGAGTTTTGAGTAAACATACGTACTCGTGCCCGTTACCCATATTGTGGGTTATGGGCACGAGTACATATGCTTTTTTTTTTATCACAGTAACGATTTAAACATTCGGTATAACGGTTACGTACGACATAAACTTTTCGGGACGAAAGTTCGGACGTACGGACAGCCGGACAAAGGCACATATATATGCCCCCTCTTTAAGTCGTGTGTGTCGACAATATTTTTATAAAAATGAATATTTGAAAATTACGCTTTGGATCATTTTAGGTCTACATTTCGGCGGATTGTTTTTTCCATTAGGACATAATAACAAAATATACGTATTTAGCTCTACAAATTTCGCCAAAAAAAGTACATCTTTTATGATTCAATTTACGCACCAGAACGCACCAGAATGCTTCTCAAGCAATGTAGATTTTAAAAAAAAATCCGGGGGGGGGCCTGCCCCCGAACCCCCCTAGAAAAAGGGTGCCTTCACATTGATTTTGATGAAGCTACGCCCCTGAAAGCATTGCACTATAGATATTTTAAATCTGTGTTAACTCCAGAATTATACCTTAATACTGACCTATCCTATATACATAAAAAAGACATTAGCTAATTTTAGGTGTACATCCCATGATTTAATGGTTGAAAAGGGTAGATATTAAAAGATAGAAAGAGAGCAGAGATTTTGCCAACTTTGAAAACAACTAGACTTTAACATTGTTGAGGATGAATATCATTTCTTTTTAGAATGCAAAAGTAACCAACTGCTGAGGAATATGTATTTTGAAAAGTCAAATGCTTAGAAACGTAAATCAGCAAACCTTTTATTCTATCTTGGAATGTAATAATAAATCAACTATATTCAAAGTATCAACATATCTTGTAAAAGCCTTTGAACTTAGACAAAATCAAATTGAAGAATTATTGTAATGTACATTGTGTTTGTTTGTGGACTGTATGTATAGTATGTTACTGTATGTTGTATTATGGGCCTATGGTCTCTGTACTTGAATAAACATGTCTATGTCTATGTCTTAAAACCTGGACCTTCAGCAGAGGTAACTTAAGGGGTTAATAGCTTGAACGTTTTGCGTGAGCAATTCCTCAGTTTTTGCCTAGTAAATTAAATATGTAAGTCATTTTGAATTGCCCTAATCGATAATACCAACAATGAAGGGTTCATAGAAGATAAAAAAGCTAAAACATGAGATATTAACGCTTCTTTATGGTTGTGGCCGTTAGACAAACATGATTTAAAACTAGTCTCGATCTGTTACCAGATGACACAAAGGACATTTCTAGCTGGCTTCAATGTAACATTATTTACGAATTAAAAGGAATAATCGCCTTTTGGGAATATGTCCTGACGGTCGTATTATAACAAAACAGTTTCATAAAATCCTAATTGACACCCAAGCTTGATATATTGATGTAATCGGTGCCATCATTTTCTAAACGCTTAGATGTGCCATTTACGTTAATCTCTTTACTGATATTTAGAATGACCTTTGTATAAAAGCTGAATTTGCTTATCTTAATCATTGAAGAATGGGCTGATATATTGGTTTTCCGTCGTGAAACGGCTAGGTCATTTTGTTTATTCATATTGCAGATGTGCGGCATAAATAAAAACGTTTGATTTGCAATTCTAATAGGTGCCTTTGTCATCAAATAGGTACACGGTCAATTTAGCAACCTAAACATTAGGTGTATTGCTCGCGATTTGCATTAATAATGAACAAATTTCCACGAAAGTTCTTGTTTTATGATAAATAGATAATTTTCAACTTCGCTTTGTGAAGTGTTTACTCTTGTAAATCTAAGAGTGACACAACTAGATTATGTTATAAGTGATAAGTTTTCCATACCTGATCGCATAAATAAAAACGTTTGATTTGCAATTCTAATAGGTGCCTTTGTCATCAAATAGGTACACGGTCAATTTAGCAACCTTAACATTAGGTGTATTGCTCGCGATTTGCATCAATAATGAACAAATGTCCACGAAAGTTCTTGTTTTATGATAAATAAATAATTTTCAACTTGAAGTGTTTACTCTTGTAAATCTAAGAGTGACACAACTAAATTATGTTATAAGTGATAAGTTTTCCATACCTGATCGTGTATGAACAGCTGTACAGTTTGGGAGAGACTTCTTCTATCTGTACGTCTACAGAACAATTGGGTCTGCCACAATACACAGTCACTTCTGGCTCTCCTATAAGATATAAAAAACTAATTCGAGGATATACTTCCTTTTCAGTCATAGTGGAATGATACTTTAACAAAACGTTTCATATTGTATGAGACAGAACGTAACTACGTGTGTGTTCGTTTACATTATATCACTCTCCAATTATCGTACAATTGTATAACGACTTGTGCTGTGCACTTATTCGGAACACTACTTTATACATACAAATAAAGCTCGGCCCTTCTTAGTAATGTAATTCATCACCACTAATTCTTACAAATTCATAGATATAACTCAAAATAAGACAACATACTACCTAATAGTAACGCGGGTGATTCAAGCTATAACTGTGTTACAGAATGAAATAACTACGTTTGAATCATTCAATCTTTCAAATTTCAGTGCGCATGCACAAAAATGGGACAACTTGGTCCGCAAAATAAACACATTTAATGGCTCTTTTACTTCTTTGAGATACCTATCGTTACTTTATGTTACATTGATCGTATTTTATCTGATATTCAGATAATTACAATTATGGCAGTGAAAGACCTATAAGCAGTGTATGGTTTTGACCAATTTCGATGTCAACTGGTAAAACATCTTGCATTTCTAAAATAGCCCGCTGTAGCTGTGGCTGAATTGTCAACCACATATTATAAGAGCAAATAAAAAACAGTTTCTTTGCAGAAACATGTTTATGACATATGTTACGGCGGAAAAGCCGACTAAAAAGGCAAAACGTTTAGTTCCTTCAATTAACATGACCATTGCTGTCTGTTTTCAAAATGGACAAGTTACAAAAAGCCCAAATGAAAGAAGTGTCCTATGAAAGAATTGGTTGGAAATATTGGCTGTCAAACTATTATTACGAGCCAAATTGGGAAACAAAAACAGAGTGAAAAAATGCATTTATGGTCAGTGACAATCGAAAAAAAAGAACAAATTTAGATAGTGCTTGCTTTCTATATAATTTACAGTACATGTCCCTAATTGAATACAAAAGAGGCAATCAAAGAAAATGTGTATTCTGTATGTCTTTACTATATTACTATTTACAACATGGTGATGCCAAGCCACGAACCGATTAAAAAAGTTATTTTATTGAGTAAATGAATGTGTGACGCAACGATCTGCAGCTAACACATGCACCACAATATTCCTCCATATTTGAAAAAGCAAATAAAACATATGTTATTTTTTTCTGATTTCCTTATTTAAAAAGAAAGCTTTGATGTATTAAAAAGCTTATACAAGACATATTGAGGAGTGTCATTGGTTGCATTAGATTAAAAAGGTTAACTATAGATACAAGACCATATTGTTTGATAATGGTGTGAATGGACATGGGTTTCAAGTTGGATATACATACATATTCTTCAAATTGGATTTTGATAAACACATTTTTAGAGCCTTTAAAAAAAGTAACGGTTTTATAGCTCACTAATCCGCCTCCCTGTTATGGTGAAGCGCATCCAAATTTATATGCCAAAAAGGTGACATAGATGGAATACACAAACGGAACGGATATCGTCGACAACCATCGCTACCACAATCGTTTAAGCATCTCACAAATGATACAAATACTGCATTGGAACAACCTTGCACTAAGAGGAAAACATGCTAGATTAGCACTACAAAATAATTACTAGAAATAATAGTCATCTATCCAGCAAGTATTCATAGAAACCAACTAGACAAATTAGAACAAACAACGCTCCATGGTATGCATTCATCTACGCCAGCGCTCTCTCACACCAGCAGTCTTTCTATCCTCGAACCATCAGAGATTGGAAACTACTACCAATTAAGTTCAGTCAGCCGTGCCCAACTTGTCATCACCTATGCCTAACTTCCCTTTTGTCTTTTATCTTCACCCTGTATATACTTTATTATTTTCATGTCTACTCCCTCTTCTATGTAGACACACACCTGGTAGAATATGCAATATGTTGAATGCGACTAGAAGACGGCAAACAGAAGAAGAATACACCCCTATTCTAATCAGTTTATCATTCTATTTCGTAGCAAGCAGTTTTGACATGAAACAAACTTAACATACAGCGAGACTATCTGGCTAACAGTGACGTACGTACGAGTTAGTATCAAGTTATGCTAATATCGGTTATACCATAGCAAAGATTCAAGTGATTTCCGGTTTGCCTATAGGAAAACAGGTGACACCCAATGTTTAATACCGACTGGTTCTACACACATTCATTGCCGCTCCTTGAGTTTATTTCAGCTAATAATAAAAAACATTCAACTTAATAGGAAAATCAGGATCGGCGCCACCGCTTCAAAAATTAAATTTGACACAGTTTTCAAGTCCTTGAAAGGACAACATATCGCGGGTTGTAGGTAAGAGAACTCTTTTTACTCTTTCATTTCGTTATAAAAAAAAGCCTGTTTAAATAGATCAATTTCACCAAAAAAGCGTCATAGAAAAATCGACAAGGCGAGCCCCCGCCACGCCTTTCTGAAGATGCTTTCTTCAATATTAGCAAACATCCTTTTACAAGACCTGTAGTATAGTGTTTATGAATGCCATTTTCCCAGGGTAAAGGGAAAGCGTTAGGTACACATCGTGTTGTAGATGGAATACACTTTTATGACCAATAAAGCAACGGTGTTGTGACAATTGTCATAGGCTTAAAACGATTTCGTTTTCAAAAACAAGTGGCACACTCTCTACCAACTCGTCAGTTTCGGACATGGATTAATTGTTATTGCTGAAAGCTTTGAAATTGGTTACTTGCTTCTCGACAATTTAATAGCGTTATTGAGCGGTAATTTTGAATAGCAACGACAGCGTTAATTTCCTTTTCCAAAATTGAAATACCCTGTAAAGTATCTACTTATTTTTGTCACCCTATTCGTTTGGCAGAATTTTATTTTACTCGATTCGACCAGGGATGATATATTTTCCAAACATTGAATTGTTCTTGCAAATGAGAAGTTTTGCCCGAAGGTTTAGAGTAATAGATGCCTTAGTTGTGTTTTATTTATTTTACAGAATACATGATGCTTGGAACTATGACAATATTAAACAAGCGTTAAAAGAAAGATGACGCAGACCTGCATAAAGGTTTCTGTTTTTTAATACATGTAAGTACATATATATTCTTTCTTTATACTTTACAAACTTTATACTTCATACTTAACAAACATAAGTGTCATAAATATAGAATAAAACGTATGAAAGCAATATAAAAAAGCAGTAATCTCTTAAATGTCAAAGTGTTTTTTCTCTGTGATTCAAACATTTCTGATCAGTTTGCAGCATAATTACATATGCAGCAAAGTATTCAGAAAATAAGCAAGCGCGACAAAGGTTAGACATCTTAACATGTCCTCCTTTTTATGACTTAGTTTTCAAATAATCAGTATCCAGAAATGTTGATGTATTTGGTGTTGCTCACAATTTATAATTGACTCTTTTTCTTTTCTCTCTCAGAAGCCTGGGTTTGAAATATATATTTTGATCACCATTCAACTTTTCCTGACAGATAACAGCTTGTACTGATTAGCTATGTATGTTTATCATATTCTGAAAAGGAGACGAACTTATGTTTTACCCATTGACTTTATATGGATATACTTAATTATAACTTTAACCCAGTTGATATTTCATATTTTACGTATAAAGTTTTTTGGGCCAATATGATTAATAAATGCAATACGTGCTGATTATGCGCAAATTATGTTGATTAATTTGGAATATTGAAAAAAAAGATGAAGTGTAAAGTCATTAAATTGATAGCGTATGTTTTGTGTTTTATTATTATTAAACTCTATGGCATCATATTGATATATTTTTTAGGTGCTTTATTTGTATATCTTTCTTGACGACCAGATACAATGAAATCGACAATACTAATTCTAAAGGAAGTGCTAAATTGTATTGATACGAAGTGTTTGAAGATGTATATACTTATATATTACTTCAACCCGGTTTATTTATTATGTTTTATGCATTATGTTTTATGGGCCGGAGGCCTGAATTTACTGAATAAACTATTGAATTGAATTGAATTGATTCCCATGGGGAATGAAGTTTTTCCAATGTTACCAATCGTTGTGGAACGAGCTGCCTTTTCAATTAAGGAACTCTAATAAGATAATCTCATTAAAAGAGAATCTGATAACCCACTATCTTAAAAATTTTTATGCGTTGTTTTAGTGTTGATCTGTTTGTTTTAATGTTTAGGTACTGCATTTTTAATAGAGTGGTGGATCATTTTGATAACAGTAAAGATAAATTTGATTGAGGCGTTAAATCAAATCATATAACTTTAACTTTAATCAAGAATAACCAGTCAGTTAAATGTGGCCAGTATTGACAAAAGATTTGTATTTTCTATTTTCCTCTTTTCACAGCCAAATCTGATGACTTAATGGCAGAGTAAGGAAAAGGTAACACCAACAAAATATTCAGTGCTTGGGGATCACATGGATTTAATATAATCAAACCAGATACTGATTTACATGGACATCTGAATACCTTAAGTTCACATGTTTGATTCATAAAAAAGTTTAAAAGCTTAATTTTCTCTTCAAAAGATTTCATGAAGAGGAAACAGATACCATACGCAGTGGTATATCACATTAAATTGATAGTGTTTAGCTTTAGTTGTTACTGACAACATCAAATGACAATACCATACGCAGTGGTATATCACATTAAATTGATAGTGTTTAGCTTTAGTTGTTACTGACAACATCAAATGACAATACCATACGCAGTGGTATATCACATTAAATTGATAGTGTTTAGCTTTAGTTGTTACTGACAACATCAAATGACAATACCATACGCAGTGGTATATCACATTAAATTGATAGTGTTTAGCTTTAGTTGTTACTGACAACATCAAATGACAATACCATACGCAGTGGTATATCACATTAAATTGATAGTGTTTAGCTTTAGTTGTTACTGACAACATCAAATGACAATACCATACGCAGTGGTATATCACATTAAATTGATAGTGTTTAGCTTTAGTTGTTACTGACAACATCAAATGACAATACCATACGCAGTGGTATATCACATTAAATTGATAGTGTTTAGCTTTAGTTGTTACTGACAACATCAAATGACAATACCATACGCAGTGGTATATCACATTAAATTGATAGTGTTTAGCTTTAGTTGTTACTGACAACATCAAATGACAATAACATAACAAAACTGTAATGGTCTTATGAATGTTCTAAACTATAATGATAACACTGTCACATATGGAAGAGACTATTATGCTGACCAGTAAATCTCCCTATGTTGGGAGTATTGTGACATATCTTAACTACATTTCCTTAATCATTTATTGCAAGCAGTACTTTATTTTTCAGTTCTTTAATAGATAAACACGCGTCAAAAAAGCTGTGTTTAATGTGTGATCAAAGATTAATAAGATATTAATGAACAAATTTATAAGTGTTTTTTTTAATATTAAAGTAAAATAAAAGACCTATTGGCATAAATTCCTTTTGGACATCAGCAAAGCAAACTAAATGGGATTTTCTTATCTACACTGAACAATAAAAAACAATTCAAACAAAGACCTGATTGGCTTTCTACATAATTTAATTTAGTTGGTCCCTTAGCAAGTACAACTAGATGAGTTTGTATTAGATAATGTCTGATGATATCAACCCCTTCTTCATCACTAAATGACATGTCGTTTGTTCTCATTATGATTTAAACCAGTACCTACTACATATTGTTTTGTGAAGAAAATTCTTTGATGTCATGCAAAAACTGACTTGTAGTTCAAATATTACAGTTTTTTGATATATTTGAATGACAGTCAATACTCAGAAGGGGAAGTAACAACCGAAATACTGGCTTCATTCCGAACGGACATAAACACGTACAATGTTTTACGTTTTCTTTTAAGCGCCATTGATAACAAGTATTTATTTTTATTTGAAAATTGCTTGACGAACAATGTGTGCGCTTGTCAAGCACAAAGCCCCTCCAATACCGGTCTTACCTCTTTTACTAACTCGTGTTTTCTAACAATATTTATACATCTACATAAGTATTGTTTATGTTGATGAATCTAATATTATGGTATTACTATACTCATATGTCTGACAAATTCAGACGTGATCGAAAAAAGATGTTTGAATTGAATTGATGAACAATTTTGCTTTTGCAGAAGTACCAAATGAATAATACTGTGAAATTCATTGAATAGGATTATTTTGTGACAGTTAAAAAGAATTGTTTTACGTAGTTGTTCTCTAGCCCACCGACTGGGTCGGTTGTAGGTAAAATTACTCGTTTGGACATACGCTCGTCAATTTTCGCGACTCTTTTCGATATCCTGAACAAAGGTATGGTATTTTATGATTGTATTCCGAATAGTATTGGTTACTTTATAGACTGACTTTCTGGATCGGTCAAGAGAAATCACCATTAGATTCAGAATAAAAATCCTATCGTCTGTTATACATCAAATTACCTTCTTCGTTCGAGGCGTCTTACTAAGTAACTGTTATGCATGTCAGGTATTTAAATAAAAAATATTTGCTTTGTTAGTTTTCACATTTATCACTTGAGGTAATGCAAAGCGTTTATTTTGACGTCCTACGAGCTTAAGAAAAAGGTTTCGCTTGTAGCACATTAAATGATATTTCATGCAATCTAAACTAATTCTTAGAACTTAGATTTATAACTGTCGATTCTGCTTATGTATATAACCAGTACACACGCTGAATGTGGATTATTGAATGGCTGCACGTTAGATCCCGCTTTGCGAGGGATTAGAACGCACGAGCCTAATGTCCTGATGCCGACACTCGACACCTGGTCCACTGTCCACCATAATGCAATTTTGACAAAGCCATGTTGAATGTTTTCTAATAGTTGAATTATTTTGTGAGTGTTTTTAATCATTGTGATAAAATGGATTCGTATAATTATCATTCATCAGCTGAAACATACCGGGTCCGCCTTGTCGTCCATCAATAGAAAACGTTGCCGGTTCTCCTACTTTTGCAAGTTTTACACCTTTTCCTTTCAGCACCACTTTGGACGGCGTAGCTGTGGCTAGATAAAATACAACTCGTCTTGATTAGATCGACCATAATGAAAAAAAAACAGACTAGTGTTCAGCTGGTGATCGCTCCACCGCGGCTTCATGGTGCTGACGACGACATCGGTTGGCGTTGTACGGTAGGTTTTTCTTATTTTCTGCATTTACAAACAAGTAACCAAATATTTAGAAAAAAAAAGGTATTCAACTCGTTTTGAATCCAACGGCCTAAAAGTAAAGTTTCAATTTTGAGCTCGAGGAATTGGCTTACATTTCGTGCTTTTCCCTCGCCGAAAGGAACTAAAAAATGCATCCTGATAACCCCTTCGTAAATCCAGTAAAATATCATGCAATTTTCCAATTTATGTCAAGGTAGATGTGCGGATAAATGATTATACTCAAAATACTACCAAGTGGAAAGATTTGCTTCACAATCGATTCGTTTGGATAGGTTGTCGCAATTTTTAGCTGGTTGTGCTGTTGCGGACTTTCGAATTGCAAATTTGAAATTCATCGGCGAGTGAAAATTACCCAAACCGCACCTTTACCTATAGGCGCTTGAACTCAATAAGGGTTGGATCATTTTTTCTTTTAGATTTTTGATTACTTGTTTTAACTGCATGAAAATAGCAAAATACCTACCTTGAAAACACAAAACCGGAAGTTACTGATTACCGTCATCAGCATGACGGTGGTGCGGTAGAGCGATCACCAGCCGTGTAGTGGTGGAATAGATAACTAATAACTTAGTACAGAAACCAGCCGTTCAGAAGGCCCCTGTATGAGCTTTCAGAGTGGCCCGCGTTCTGTATGAGAATATATACATGTAAATCAATTTGCTCATTGCCCAAGCCTGGTTGCTGAATCAAGATTTAATGTAGATTCTTCCAACTAAATTCATCAATGAAGTCTTGTTTTACATCCATTGAGGCAATAACACACATAAAGGCATGCTCGTTCAATCTTCACACATGCATTTATGCTACGCTTAAATTAACGAGATTTAATTCAAAGTTAACATGTTATAATACTTAAATAATTCAGAAAAATCAAGCAAACTTTACCACGCATATGGTATTTAACTATTGAGGTTAAAGGTGCTTGTTCACACATTTATGAGACAGTTTGCAAGTCAAATTAAAGTAACATTAGAACAGCACAATTTTTGCATTGTGGTTAGTGAACGCAAAGTTGATTCAGACTTTGTCAAAATATCTAATTAGCAACCGATGGAATGCGATGGGTCATAAACCGTTGCAATGCTGTTAAATCTGAATACACATTCATAAATAATATACAGACACTTAGTGCTTTAAATCCATGCAACTTTTTTTTCCAACAACTTTTCTCCAGTATGTCTCATACAATAGTACAGCTGCTATACAGTCTTAAAGGAATACATTTTTAATATCCAAGTTTGCCCATATTTGTGAACGAGCAACTTTATAAAGTAAACGTATTATCAATCTTACTTTTGCTGAAGTTTCCTGCAGTTACATGGGTGCGGGCTGGGACATATTTGGCTGTTAGGTAATTTTCGTTTGTAAGTCCTACATCTGATATGTTACCGACCGTCTTCAGGCTATAGTGTTGTCCATTTTGTAGCGCAGTCTGAATCAAAGATTTTGTTATGAAATTACGTCATTTTCTACGTTTCTTATTTATACACTTCGTTTGTATTTTACTTGTTGCATCAAACGAAATCAAACCAAAGACTGTTCTTTTACTTTAACCATGAAACGAATTATTCTGTTTTTAAACAGAAAAAAATATCCGAGGGGACCAGACAAGGAACGCTTAATCTCAAGGCATTTCTCGTATTTTGGAGAAAGAAATACATGGATGGCTAAGCAGAGTTGAGCATTAATTCAGACTCAGAACTTTGTTTGGTTAACCAGTTTTCTAATACCATTTCCTCATATGGTTCTCTTATTAATGATTCACCATGAAACCATTTGCTCGAGGTTAAGGTATACCTCATCATTCATGCTTGAGCAGTCTTATGTAATTACATATCTTGATGAAAATCGAATTTAATAGCAATTCAACATACGTCTTAGCTTAAGTGTAGATAGGGCGCACTGTGCTTTATTACATAATGATCAAGATAAAGTAACTTTCCATTGATGGGTCAATGTATACACAGCTTGAAATGCGAGCTTGGTTTATTCGACGTATAAATTCCCTATTAATGAGATACGTATCCGTGTTTTGTAGGTAGTGAGGACATCCAATTCAGACCTTTGTCAACGATAAACGAATGGTTAAGTTCGTGATACAGTCTTTTTAAAGTTGAAGTCACCCAATTACACCATTTAAACCAATTGTATGAATGGTTGATCATTCGGAGATTTTAGCAGATGAGTGGAGCAATCTTATCATTGTCATGATTTGAATTAAGGGCCCATAATGACTTTTTTAATACACAGAGACATGGGAATATTTCATAAAATACAAAATGCATTTATCTGGCACTTGTTACAAACATTTGTCTAAGTTAAAAGTTTGATGCCATTATTCTAAACTGGTTGTTCACATAAGTAAACATCAATTATTGTTTTGAACCTCAATATGTTTGACACATATTCCAAGGTGAAACCCAGTGTAACTGTCCCGCCATATTTCGGTCGTAAGATCGCCAATGATTGAGGTCCGGACACCAATCTGAACTCATTGGGTTTATCCAATGAAAATACCTCTGACTTAATATGGAAGCCGACGTATTCCTTCTTGCAAGAATAGTTTCGTTGTACTTTTGTTCTCAAACAAAAATGTCAAATGCAATATCTAAACAGTCATCTTTTTGACGACGAAGCAAACAAAAATACATCGCAACTTGAAATTCCACAAAAACGTTTGAGTTATCGACCAAAATTAATGGTTCTAAATAATGTTCTACAATTACATATACATTGAACTACACAACGTCGGCGCTCATAGGAAATGTGTTATAAGCTGGGACATTTAAGACAAAATGTGTAGCCCTACACTTATATACAAGGGTAAATTCTCAAGTCACATAGTTACGATTGATTCGAATGATCGTAGGTATTTCATTCTACACAATGACAGCTTTTATCATCCGAGAAAGTATTAATCATAACACCAGAAGGCAGTTAAATGTGTTCATAGTGTTACTAATTTCATTTTGGACTTAGACATTTCGGTTTCTGACCTTTGATTGACTCGGTCCATTCTGATGATTAATATTTGGAAATAGTTTGGTTCCGGGTGCCACTGGTCTGTCGGCTCGAACAAAATACCCATTATTTGATAGATTTGAACATACAAATCGACGATCTCGGCCATCAGGCGTCCTGTAAATACAAACCAAATGCTTTGCCGACTTTTGCCAATAATGTGTATATTTGAATAATTGAATTGAAGTTTTTAATAATTTGAAAATACTATAGGTCAAAATGATTACACGACAGTTACGTATAGTGTGGTAGATTGTGCTTCTGTACATGAAGCTAAAGATTAGTTTCTTTGGAACTGCTCAACAGCTTTTATATAAAACGCACTGAAGAAAAGTGATTGCAAGCAAATTAGATCGTTTGGAGTTCTTTCAAGTATATACAGTTAATTCATATGCATCTTTAACCCAAAGCGAGACATCGCTTCTGAGATCTACCGAATATAGACTGTGTATACGTAGATTAATTGACGCTTCTTGAATTAAGTAAGCTTTCAATAGATACCTTTAATTATACATCAAACATCATTCCAAAAACTGTATTTTTTTTAACGAAATATTATTTCGTATTTTAAGAATTCTCTTCTATAAACAAAGAACTTTAAATGTTACCAACCCACGCATATGTTTTGTTCAGCAAGTTAAGCGTTTTCTATTCTAAATCATTTTTAAGGTCTTTCCACTTTGATCAATCACTCCTGAATCTACCTCCTTGATTCATAAACAGTCCACGAGCCAAATATGAATAAATGAATGGTTGTATTCGGTTAGTCCATGTACAGATCCACCATTCCCTTCATTAATCAAAGGATTCCGAGTGAATGACCCCTCCAGTCCCACATTTGTTTTGTGTGTAAAAGGGTTATGAGATTACCTCAGAAGAAGTCGATGACCTGTCTTCGACATTGCCTTGTGGTCAACATTAGCTCTTTCAGCTGTTGCGTAACCCAAATATGGCGATTCGGGAAGCGGCTGTCCATTTTGGTTCACATGAATAGGATGTTGACCTGTTTTGTTGTTACATGTAGAAAAGAAATGTCAAAGGTTTAAAGGATTAATGGATTTTATTTACAAAAGCGCAAACAATATGTGAATAACTTTTAAACTATGGGAACGATATGTGACTCCTAAAAGACGTATCATATGTTGGCACATTAATAAAGTACAAATTAACGGAAAGTAAGGATAACCTGTTTTAACAGACAATATAAGGACAAATATCAGGTAGAACAGTAAACTATATCGTTTTATTTGCGCCCGAACGTTTAATTTCGATGCACACGATTCGCTTTTAGTTGAAGTGTTATTATTACGATCGACTGAATACATACACATAAGCGACGGCCCTGTCTCGGCTTTCTCGATTGCACTTGTATGCATGTCTATTTCCCTGTGAGGGACTCGACATCATAAGAAGGTAGATAGGAAGAATGATCGTATGATATATTGCTTAGACTCAAGTTTTTTCTCATCTTTGAGTAAAATTATAAACATTGGAGTTTAGTGATGCTCATTCTTTAGTCAACATTTTTGTTCAGATTATCATCTAAGCAATGATTTGAGTCAACCTAAACGTTGTCTCAAGTGGTGTAATATATGTTAAAAAAGCGAAGTCACGGTCACGACTGATCTTAAACTCCGCGCAGGATTACTTCCCTTTGCTTCACTTGCCAAATGAAAAGGGAGACCACTGTGTAAGAGATGTGTCTCACAAATCTTACTCTGCTCGGTACGATAACTGTTTAAGTACAGAATCGTATTTTTCGAGAAAACGTGCCTGTACTTACCCTCCTCATTCGGTGTAAATCTAACCGTGTATTTTCCCTTTCCCAGAGAATCTAAAGTAAGAGGTATCCTACCACTAGGTCCATACACAAAGCCTGTCAGCTCACCTATTTGAGAATATACCATTAAAATGTAAACATGTGAGAAATGAGGTAAGTCATTTTGCTTTTCTCAAAGAAAAATGAAAACAAAGTATCCTTCATCAAGTATGAAACATTCATGTCTTGATAAAAAAAAATCAAATACCATGATGCAATTAAGCCAATGTCATAACAAGTCACATACAGTTGTCATTTAATACCGAACACAAATCAAAGGTGCGCTGTGATAATGAGAATGCCTTTTTCATCGGTACATCTTTTTCCACACTATTTTCTATGGAAGAACACGTTTATATACTATTCCATTCGTCGTTACTAATACTGTCTGGTTACGCCTTCCCATTCAGGACGCCAGATTAATTGATCTTAGATGAAGGGATAACAATGGCGTCAAATAGATGCAACGCGTTTGATTTGTTTTATTGACCCGTTATAACCATTTACCAATCCGTTGCAAAAACTTATTCACTTGATATAAAACATGTTTAAACGAGTATACATACGGCTTTATGCTTTTATACAATGAATAGAGCTGGCTGAATTGAAATGGTTAGAAAGTGATTATTTGTCATAACACAAGTAAATCAGCACTTACTTAATGTGTTTGATTATATGCTCGTTACAAAGAATACACTCCAATCATCCAGTATATAATTAAACACATTAAGTAAGTGCTGATTTACTCATGTTACGACAAATAATCACTTTCTAACCATTCCAATTCAGCCAGTTCTATTCATTTGAAGACCAGAAAACGCCAGATTGTTTGATATTCTCGTTTTTGTGACTAAGTTATCTCGTTAAAACGACTTACTGACTCGATTTGTAGTGATAACCTTTTCATTACAAACAACTATCCGAATTATTCTAACGATAACAACATACCATATCATTCTTACGAGATAGTATGACGTATTAATGAATTTCTGGGGTGTTAACGATAAATAGAAAACATCACATACACGTCACTTCCAGACAACTGTACAAACAATACCTGGTCTAGCATTTGGAACATCAAAGTGGATATGTTTCTCCTGTTTGACATGCAAAGGAATCATTTTGTTGGATATGAAGACATCTTCGCAAGTCAATCCATCTTATACAGGGAACCGTGAGCTCTGCTATGGTATATATTTATCGATCACTTTGCTGACCTGAAGATAATGATATGGACAAAAGTAACTACTCGGGTATTTCCGTGACCTGCAAAAAACTACATGTGATGTATTTCAGTTTCCCTAATCAAATTAAATAAGTGTTTAGATATTGCCTTTGACATGTTCATTTGGAGAAAAAATGGAAGAACAACGAAACTAGTCTTGCAAGAAAATATGATGGTTTTCATATTATAAATAGTATGTCAATTTTCATTTGATAAGCCCGATAAGTCCAGGTTGTGGTGTGGGTTGTCTTGTATGAAATAACGCTATTTCAGCAGTACTTATATAACGACTTTCTAATGCTACATTTATGCAAAGCTATTGGTCTAAAGCGTGATGCCATGGGATAGCATTACGAATACTGTGGCGCTGGTTGAATGGAACAAGGGTCCCAAGTTCCAAAGCCATCACATTTTGCTCTCTACGTGTACCACACAGCCTTTTGAATAAGGTTCAATAACATAACAGGTTATATGTTTCTTGAACATTGTTACCTTCTACCATCAAAGAAAGAATAGAAGTTGATTTTCTATGCCGCAAAAAAAATAGAATAACACTCATTTAAATGCCATGAAAGGATATGACTGAATAATAAATGAAAAAATATACGGATTTTTTTTATAAATTAATCTATAAATGCTTTGAGACTCTTTTTGATAAGGTCGTTTAACTCAAGTTATTTCGTGCTTGAGATATAGTTGTCTCAAATTCAATCGTGTTTATCAACACTCTGTTTGTTTACAAGCATTTTCCGTCACACTTCTTATTACTGTAATGTGTCAGATCGGAACGGGCTGCATAGCAAATCGTATCAAACGCATCCTACCTTATATTATTCATTCGGTCAAACATGTTTTTAAGAAATCGGTATATTGATGGAACACAAAATCAATTTTGAGAAAGCCATTGATTCACTTTCCTAGTCGTTTGTAAATAAAACTATGGAATCGTTTATCTTTGACACATCGATATAAAATGGTTTAACCACTTTTACAAAGATTCTAAGTCGATAGTAACACAATGTGGTTACTTGTCTGACTTATTTAGCTTAGAAAGAGACTGTTAAAAAGGGGATCCCTTGTCATGTTATATTTCTATTATCTGTGCAGAAGAACTTTCTATTAGCATAGGACAAAATACTAGTACTAGTACTTATGGTGTATTAATGAAAGATCTAGGGAAAAAACTCTCCCAATATTGTTAATACTTTAAAACTATCCGGTCTAGAAGTGAATTTTGACAAAACAGGAACATTAATGATAGGCAAGAAAATATAGATCTGATAATATAAAAACGAAATGGAAATTTGATTTGTAATTGAGATCATTTCAAGATGTTAGGTATTACTTTACATGTTAGAATGGTGTATTGGAACTATAATACAAGTGGTGGTATACTTAAATATGACCAACTGAAATTAGAACACAATTTAAAAACACAATTATATCACCTATGTTTAATGGAGTAAGGACAAAAAGGGCAACCATATGCGACTAAAAAAAATCAATAAAAGATATTGTTTAATGTTTTATGACACATTTACAAACGACCATAGAAAGGATTCTATAACACACATTGGAATAGTTACATCGATTGTCTCAGTTTTACGGAAAAAGAATATCGATAATGTTGCAAATAAAAGGCAACAAAGACCCTTTGTATCAGCTTACATATACCTAAAAGGTACAAAATTGGTAAAAACGATGTATAAATGCCTAAATGAAAATAATGAAAATGCCACTTGTATACAAACATAGAATGAAAATATATCTATAGATGATTGGTTTCCATTCAGATTGTTACATAGAGTTCTTGGAACGAATGTTTTCTACATAAGATACAATACATTTACAGTTCTTTGTGTACTTTCTGTAAACTGGAATTGAAACAATTGAACCTCTTTTCTAGGAAAGTAATGTAAGTAATTAAAGTATGCGTCGTCCTTTAGTTTCTTAGACACCTATTTATAAGTACCACTCAATAAGCAGCTACATTCAATATGAGGTCGGATAAGTCAAACATTTAATCATTATCCTAATTATGAAGTATTTAATGGCATGTATATTAAGGTATTCCCTTCAATCTAATGCTGAAGTAAACCTTTACGTAACGTCCCATTGTAATCAATTTCAAAAAGCAATACAAAAAAAATCATTGGAGGAAATAAATCAAATCTGGAAGGATTTCTTTCCTCATAGCCTGAATCTCAGACCTCTTTAGATTTTTTTATTACATAAGAAGTAATAAAGCTTTCTAAATGGCATTCAAAAGGCTTACCATTTTTCTACTAAATGCTGACCGGCAACTTTTTTCTCCCTTTTCCCCTCTAATTGTCAGACTAAAAGCTTTATGAAGGGTGATTTATAAACTTCAAATCATGTCAACACGGATCAAATACACCATTTTGACTCATGATGGTTTTTCTTTTTTGAAGTTCTTTATCCTTGTGATAGTATAATTCGATTCTACATAACCGTGCTATGCGCCATATTAAATCATATTCTTCTTAATCGTGTAATGTGCCATATCAAATCATATTCTACATAACCGTGCTATGCGCCATATCAAATCATATTCTTCTTAATCGTGTAATGTGCCATATCAAATCATATTCTACATAACCGTGCTATGCGCCATATCAATTCATATTCTTCTTAACCGTGTAATGCGCCATATCAAATCAGATTCTACTTAACCGTGTAATGCCCACATATTTAAATTCAAGGACCACATAAGTACAAAACCTATATGTTGCCTTTGAGAAAGGCAAAACATTTAACCCTTGTAAAACAATATAGAACATGAGAATTGTATGTATCGATACGTTTCTTCTAGATAGAAGGTATCCAGAATAGAAGCAGGTGATACGCTCTTACCCTTTTTCAATCCCCAATTCTATCACAGATGAGTTTGTAACGTACATAGCAGCTCAATTTTAATAACATTAAGTCAACAAAGTGATATGCTCGAAGGGAAAGCGTTTTTTTAACTGGAAATGAAATGGATTAATCCCCACTTCTCATTAGTTTGTCAACGCTATTTAACACACATAAAAATAATATTTAATAGGCTCGCAATATCGGTACATTTAATAAATTTATCGAATCAATTAGAAGACTTGCTACATATTCTCCATAGAACACAACCGTTGTTGTTGGAGTTATTTAGTGAATCCTTGTGTATAAAAAATACAAGATCTTTTTGTTTTGAATCACCTTATTATATTCAGTACGATGGCATAAATTAGGAAATCTAGATAAATTGATCTATTATGACTAAAGGACAGATCAATAAAAATAGGGTTATTGCATCTTTATTTTCATTTCTGCATGTTTGAGTAGCAAGTATAGTTTTCTCTTATAGAAACATTGTCATATCGATCAGCACTGTAAAAGATTACAAATATTCCTGAGTATTGCAGCAGTTTGATAGTGCATCAGATTGCTATCCTGATCTCATTTTTGCTGATTAAAGTGGAACACCAACAGTTATTAAAACCAAGGAGAGCACAACATTCAGAAGATATGTGTGAGAAAGTTAAAACAAGAAAGGGCGTAAGTCTAAAACAACAATTCCTCTTATTCCAATATTGGACGAAGCAATATTGTAAATAAACACATCATTGGAATCGTCTCCCCGAGACGTTACCAATGACGTGTTATATTGCAGTATTGTACTTTCATTGAAGATACTATTCATGTGTATCAGTAATGACTTATGCAAATATTCCCTTAAGTTATTTAGTAAAACGGTACCCTGATGGCTAGGCTGCGAGATTAACTTGACAACGGAGAAGAACAACGTACATTTGAAATCTTTAGACGTGATTATTCATTGTTTTTTAAGCTTATATGAAACCAAAAGCTGTTAGGCAAGTATTTGATGCAACTGTTGCATCGATTATTAAAATTGTCTTTGTCCTGTTTGGGTTTTTCTAAATAAAATGATTTTGAAGGACCTCATCTTCAATTCTGGAAGATGATACGTGGGAAAAAGCAAATACTAGTGTAAATAAGTAAAATCAGGCAATGTCATATTAAAACATGTTTATCAATGTCTCTTCAAAAGAGTTTTACCGGAAAGAGCAAAGTTGGGTTACTAAAGTCAAAACAGTATTCATCCGATGCTGTTACTATTGGTTTTCTCGGGCATTTACAAATAACAATGGTTCACTGACATGCAATCGAATTCCGTTTTAAACGGCTCAACTTGGGTTACTATATAAGGGACACAACTAAGACACACAAACGACTCATTACTCTCTTGACCTAGATATCAACTACATCTTTATGTTGTTTTGGTTTTAGTTCAACCCAAAATAGACAATTCATCTGATTAGTCCATCCTCTAGACGTAGAAATAGATCTTATTCTTAATACAAAAACATTAAGATATATAATAAGTTATATTATTCGTAATGCACAATATAGAAATGTGTAATAGTGTAGTAAATTGACAGAAAGTCAGGGTATAGTTTAACATGTGTATTAGAATCTAACGTCAGGACGTTAGAAGTGATCTATAAGAGAAAATTGATGCAAGCCTCAAAGTCGCCCGCAAAATTTTTGATTTGTCTTCTTTAACAAAACATCCAAAATAACATGAAAAGGATAGAACTTTATTTAAAATACCTACAGACATATCTCGTCAGTCAGACTCATTAAAACGACCCTGTCATTCAGCTAATGAAAACAATTGCACAAGACACTAGATGTTTTAAACATAGTTTTATTGCTGATTGTTTCATCAAATCTAGAAGAAATAAATCTGAAACGACTCTTGATGAAAGACAATCAGATCTAGTAAACATATGTTGGAAGAGCGTTAAGAAACTGTAATTCTTATATATTTCTCCTTTTTAATTGTTTAAAAGCTTCTGAAACCAGAACCTTAAAGACATTGTAACAAAACAAAATATGACTTTTAATACTATATTTTACCGTTTATCACTATGGCTTCTTCCGAATTTCACAAAATTGTTTGCGAGTGTTTTCAATTTGAAGAACAATCTTACTCCAATACGATCAAATAAATTAATAAATTTGCAACAGAGGAATTTAACCAGCAAACCCAAATAGAAATTGGGTCTTTCTAATCATTTATGAAAGTTGTCTGTAATTGTTTTCAATATTTGCCAACGAAAAGTATTTATTAAAAACTGCTTGTTAAATTTGGAAGTCAGATGTCAAACAAACACACGACAATACACTTGCATCAATCTATTTAGGAGGACGAAGAAAAGAATGTCCAATACAAGCACTTTCTGTGTATCATTTGTCTTCCTAGATAATTGTCGTCAGCAGTTTAAGCTTACAAATTAAATGATTCTTAAATTTTCATATACAATAAAGCTTTATCAATAAAAATGGTCATGACAGTTGTACCAGTATTCATTTTCTTTAAATGTTTACCAACTATGATAAAACAGATAAATCTGAAAACTGTGATTTATTTGACGGTTTGGAAAATCTTTGTGACCGAAGGAGAAATTCCTTACAATGGAGGTCATTTCTCCCATAATCCTTAAAATTCGATACATTTTTTTTTGTAAAAACAATTAATTTAATCATAATCTTAGTTGTAGCCTGTGATTTTTTTCTGTATTGACATAGTACTAAGGAACGGGTAAAAACTGTATGACATATTACCAAAGATAACTAACTAGATAAAAGTATTTTCAAAATGTTTTCAATGTATATTAACATGGCATAATGTGGGGGGAAAAGGGCAATAATCTTTTTTGACCATGTTCAATTCTAAAGAACGACGAAACAAAAAAGTTTCTTACATATGACAAGTTTAAGAGAGAGCAAGATGTGAGATATTCTATGTTGGCATAATTAGAACTACACAAAGACAAAATCTTAGCATCTTACAGATGTTTTGCTACTGCCACTTTTGAAACACAAAGTTCGCATCACGCAAGGGCTTGTTGTTGATGCTAGCGCATCACGTGACATTAAATTAGATGTACGGTACGAACGTAATTTGGGACGAATCGAACAGAAAAAGATCGAAGTGGTTTGGCTATTATCTTTTAATTTTTAACAATAAAACCTACGAAGCATCTTTATGAATACTTTCTGAGTGTGGCCTGTTTCATTGGTCAGATTGTTTGGCTGTCATCTCTTTTTAAGAGTACTTTCAATAGAGACAGTCTCGTTTGACTGCCATCTTGTAGATAACGTTATAAGATATAGGGTTTAAGACTATTTATTAGAGAGCCATTCTAAAAGACCTCGTCAGACAAGTTTATACATTGGACTGGCACTCTGTACCATATTTCTGATTAAGAATACCGATATTTAGGGTAACTAAACGAGATACAGGCTGAAAAATAGCCTTGTTATTGTTAGAATTCGAACTTATTTAAACTATATATCTAAATAAAACCTTTAAAGAACACAAAATCAAACTAAAAATATTTTATGATACAATTAAAAAAGGAGGAAAAGTCAACGACTAATAAAAGAAAACCCAAAATAATGAAAACAAAAGTCAATGTAGCCTCCCTTTCCCCATATGCTATATCCAAAAGCTTCTACAAATATGATCACCGCCTTCTGGCGGGCAATCAATAAATGTTGTTTCCTGAAACGTGTTGGGATGGGAGCGTGTGTGCAAGGGGGGATTACATGTATATAATTGTACGGCTACATATGAATAATTATACGAATGCTAACGAGACGGTAAAGAGCATTTAAGTATACATGCCACTGTTTTCATGTAAGGTACAATAGGTTACCCGTGTATGTGTATGTAGCGAGATACCTTTGTAGTAAGTTACCAATCATAAAAAGCATTCAAGTGTGACGAGAAACGCCCATTTGCAATAAATCGACTTAAAACGCCCAAAAACTAAAAGTTACATAAATGTTGTGTTTATTACTTGATGCAAAACTTTTCAGTAGGCCAACTTACCAAAACATATATTATGACAAACCTACACATACGAGAGAACTGAACCAACGTGTAATAATAATCCTAATATACAAACTCTTAAAATCCTCTCACAGTTTATAAAGAAAGCCCTTGCATTAAAAGCAAGCAGTATGCACACCACTGGACTTCAACCATGCATGGTATAACTTTAAAAAATTTCACACTTATGGAGATATTCTTCTTGTGTTTTTTTATAGTTTAATCTAGCTCAAAAATGATTACGATGACATTTTGTTTGTTTTTATATTTACTCTATTTCATTTTTCATTCGCTTCTATATTGTGACAAGAAACTAAATAGTGTACGTCTGGAAATTCATCAAACCAATTAAGCCGCTTTAAGCTCAAAAGTGATAACATAACGATGACGTTTTGTTTGTTTTTATATTTACTCTATTTCATTTTTCATTCGCTTCTATATTGTGACAAGAAACTAAATAGTGTACGTCTGGAAATTCATCAAACCAATTAAGCCACTTTAAGCTCAAAAGTGATAACATAACGATGACGTTTTGTTTGTTTTTATATTTACTTTATTTTGTATTTCATTCGTATCTATATTGTGACAAGAAACTAAATAGTGTACGTCTGGAAATTCATCCAGCCAATTAAGCCGCTTTAAGCTCAAAAGTGATAACATAACGATGACGTTTTGTTTGTTTTTACATTTACTCTATTTCATTTTCATTCGCTTCTATATTGTGACAAGAAACTAAATAGTGTACGTCTGGAAATTCATCCAGCCAATTAAGCCGCTTTAAGCTCAAAAGTGATAACATTACGATGACGTTTGGTTTGTTTTTATATTTACTTTATTTTATATTTCATTCGTATCTATATTGTGACAAGAAACTGTATGGTGTACGTCTTGAAATGTATCATACAAATAAGGCTTCTTTATGCTTGGAGAAATAACACGAACTTTGATACTTGTCAAACTTCTTGGAAGAGGCCCAGTGATGAATTTATATTATTTATACAATGTATATAACAATACACCACTTCGACACGCCAACACATCCTTACTGAGACAGGCAGACACACAGGCACACAGGCACACAAACACATACTTATATTTGAACTACGAGCTATATAATAAGCAATACACACATTTAAAAAGACGTTAAAGTCAAACGACTCATTTTTCTCTATGCAATTTTTTTATCAATGGAATCGCCTGCTTAAAAGTCCTACATCGTTGTTTGTCGGATATATAACGCTTTAACAACTCCAATGTTTGTTGACAACCCAAATCATGAGTGTAGACAAGTTTTAAATTGTGGCGCGAATCGAATTGCGATTTTTCTCCAGCAAGACGACCAAGGCTTTAGGCTTCTACTTTCAGATTCTGAATTCGAATTTCGTTATTATCGGTATCAGCTGTAGGAATTCTTAATTACGGATAATCACGAAAAGATAAAATATTTAATATGTACAAACATTAATTGTGATTTGTTCTGACGACCCAATGTTTCCGGCATCTACATTTATATGCTAATTCGGTTCGACCTGCTTAAGCACTGCTCGTGATTGTTCGACGCAATAAAAACCCCACTCAACAACTTCCTCTTACGTGTTTAAAGTGGTTAAAATACCCTCAATCGCATATGAGACACTTCGTAAATCAAAATAAAAAAGTCGCTGAAAATATACAGTCTTTGTATTGATGTATAATGTTTAATAAAAATAACACTTTACGCATTATTTATTCAGAATATATTAGTTGTCTAAGGATGAAACGACGTTATGCGACATATCTAAAAAGAACTGTAACCTTTTTTTGATCTGAATACATATACATTATTTTGAATAGACTGCTTTATAAATACTTGAAAACGAAAGCATTTTACTCCGAATGTCTAATCTCCAGTACATATACGTCTCATACCACAGTACATTTGCAATACCATTTCAAAGCCATACAATTTTAATGTCCAAGTTTCCTCATATCTGTGAACAAGAACCTTTAAAGAGGGTATGCCAAAATGGTGCGTCAAAAGCTTTTACAAATTTATTGGTTTTGATAACAAGAGTTTTATATTTTGTATTGGAAATTACCCTGGGTTGGTCAAACTTGGCTTCCAGTTGCGTAGTAACTCCTATACGTAAAGCTCAGCATATTAAATGCCGTCTTTGTTCTTACCGCCCAATCGTATCTACTCGGCAATCCCCGGCACAAGTCAGTATTTTTTTTAAAAAAAATGACCGAGGTGTTCCAATTGCTAACCGCCATTAACCGTTATCACAATATAGAAAATATTAGCACATGACAGATATAAAAATCCAATCTACATGTAATTGTAGAACAGGTTAGAAGTGTTTTTTGTCAAAGAGAGGGAAATGCCTGTTTCGAACAATTCATCGTTTTGTCACAATCCTTGTACCGTTTGCTTCCTGTTCACTAAAACGAATAAACATGTGCAGGAAATAAATGAAATTTGAAAGCAGCAGCAGACGACAAAGTAGGAAGATAAAGTTAAACCGTTCATGGAAAAAGACAATGATGAAAATCTTATTATACTTAACTGTAAAATATGTGATGAAGCTATTACTTTAATAAAGATATATGGCCCAAATAAAGATAATCCAGTATTTTATAAATGATTATTTGAAAGAATGTCAAAATACGATGAGAACTCCTTCATCATAGGCGGTGATTTCAATGTTGTTTTAAATCCAAATATGGGCTCTTGTTACTATGTAAATGTAAATAATCCCAACCCAAGGGAAAAGCTGTTGGATATTATTAATCACTATAACCTCATTGACTGTTGGCGTGAAAATAATATAGAAAGCAAACAATTTACATGGTTTATAAGAAACCCATTAAAACATTCAAGGTTCGATTTTTTTCTTATTTCAAGCAATTTGCACACAGACGTTGAATGCTCTCAAATTCTACATGGTTATCGCACTGATCACTCATTGTTTAATATTACACTAGATTTTGATAAATTCAAAAGGGGAATATCATACTGTAAATTTAAAAATTACCTTTTTAAAGGACATTGAATATATTGATACAATCAAAAAGGTTATAAAGGAAGTTAAACTACAATATGTTGCATCTGCCAATACAAACTCTGAAAACATTCTCGATTCCCTCAATCAGCTTGAGCTTTCTATAGATGACCAACTTTTCTTTGAAACATTGTTGTTCAGCAATGTGGGCAAACTAGTGCATACTCTTCTTTTAAGAAAGAAATACCGTAAACATAGAACAGAATCTTTTGGATATTATTGATAAATTACAAAAGGAGGAAAATATTGATTTTGATGTGTTAGATACTAAAAAGGGGGAATTGTTGGAAATAAGAAGAGAGAAGATGTCAGGAGTTTTTATCAGTTCCAAAGCTAAGTGGATACAAGAAGGGGAAAAACATACTAAATACTTTTGTGGCTTGGGAAAAAAAAGTGTTTCTAAAGTAATGAATTCCCTCACAACCAAAACTGGAGAAGTGTTGAATAAACAAAATGATATTCTCAAAGAAACTAAACGCCACTATGAACAATTGTACAAGTCAAGAAATACTGAAAAAATCAAATTAGAAGAGTATTTTCAAAAAAAATAATATCTCTAACATTTCTGAACTCTTAAAAATGTCAATAGATGAATCTTTAACCTATTCCGAAATGCTTATAGTCTCAAACGTATGTCAAATAATATTAGTCCAGGAAATGACGGATTTTCGACGGAATTATATAAAATTCTTCTGGAATGATATAGGAACCTTTTTATATCGCTCTATCAATTATCCTTTTTCCATTTGGGAATTATCTGTTACTCAAAAACAGGGAGTCATTACTTGCATACCCAAAGGAGACAAGGACAAATCCCTTCTAAAAAAGTGGAGACCATATCTCTCCTCAATGTTTCATATAAAATTGCATCTTCTTGTATAGCATTTAGAATAACAAATGTTTTAGGCACAATTATAAATGAGGATCAGACTGATTTTTTGCCTGGCAGATTGATGGCTACAAATATAAAAATGTTATACGATATTTTATTTTATACTGAGACATATAACATTCCAGGGCTTTTACTTTTTATTGATTTTGCTGCAGCTTTCGACACTTCCTCATGGTCTTTTATGACTAAAGTTTTAGAATTCTTCAATTTTGGTCCAAACATTAGAAAATGGGCTAGATTATTTTACACAAATAGTGAGTCCTGTGTTATAGTTAATGGGCACATGTCCGAATGGTTCTTCCTTCAAAGAGGCTGTCGACAAGGCCATTCTCTATCACCGTACCTTTTCATTCTCTGCGCTTAAATCCTCTCCGATATGTTAAGAAATAATCCAAATATTAAGGGCATTAACATTAATGGTAAGGAATATATGCGGACGATACAAGTTTAACATTAGACGGCACAAAAGAATCACTCTTAAACGTCCTAAAACTTTTAAAATTCTATGGTTCCATCTCCGGCCTTAATATTTATTAAGAAAAAAAACAAAGTAATTTGGTTTGGGTCCTGTAAAAACCGTCAACTTATACTTAGTCCGGAACATAATTTATTTTGGGAAATTGGTAGTTTTACTGTACTTGGTGTTAAATCTTTAACAAATTTGGATAAGATTGTTAAACTCAATTATGATTTGAAGATTGAAGAGATAAAAAATTATTTGCATCATGGTCAAAAAGAATATTAACCCCTCTTGGTAGGGTTGTTGTGATAAAAACACTAGCTTTGCCAAAATTAAATCATCTTATTTTGGGTATACCAAACCCTCCAAAAGAGGTAATTGATACTATACAAAACCTTATTTGGTATAATTCAAATGATAGAATTAAACGAAATGTGATTATACAAGATTACTCTTATGGGGGACTCATAATGATTGATTTAAAAGATTTCATGTCAAGTCTTAAAGTAACTTGGCTAAGAAGACTGCTATACATAAATACTAAATTCAGCAATATTGTAGAATGTGTATGTCCAACATTTGAAAACCTGTATAAGTTCGGTACTGATAATATCAAGAAAAGTCTTTGTCAACAACAAAACCCATTTTGGAAAGACGTTATCTCTGTATTGCCTTAAATACTCCCCCAAAGGACAAGGAACAATTTCTTAATACTCACTTATGGTACAATCCTAATATTAAGATCGGAGGAACAAGTATTTGCTATAACAGATGGCTTGCAGCAGGAATTTTATTCATAGGAGATATTGTCAGCCCATATGGAGGTTTCTACTCATACCAAGGTTTTTCCGTATGTTATAGAATAAGAACCAATTGTTTAGAGTCCAATGTTGTGATAAGAGCTTAAACTCTATCTCGAAGTAAATAATATTAATCAACTACAAAAATTTAAAAGTGTTATTCCTTTCATGCCAGTTGCAATCTCTGTTACCAACAAAGACAAAAAAGGATATAGATCTATTTACAAAACGATGAAAAAAACTGGAGACCTCCCTTAAACTTTTCAAAAATGAAAGAATGATTTTGACTCAGTACATTGCTTGCATTTGTTAGACGAATCAATTTATTATAATGTTTTTAAAATTTACAAAGGAACCAAAACTAATATGGTTCCAACTTAGAATAAACCACAGGATCCTAGAACCAAATACAATGTTAAGTCGCTTTAACCATGGGTTTAGCAGGATTATTGTGAAAACGCCTTGAGAAACCATGTTTTAAGTGTTGAAAACTAACTCGAATGATCCAAGCTGTAACTGCGTGACAGTAGAATGAAATATCTACGTCTGGATCATTCGGACAAGTTGAAACCATGGTTTAAAGAAAAAATACTTTTAAACGATAGTTTATCATGAAAGGCCGTTTTCACAATAAGTCGCTTAAACCATGGGTTTAACAGTTAAACATAGGTTTAACACTTAAACCCATATTTTAACAGATAGGTTTCGCGTCGAAAAATCTTAAACCATAGTTTTAAGTCTGAAACTATAGGTTTAAGTGGTTTTCTGTTAAACCCTATGTTAAACAGAAATTGTACTTTAAAGTCTGAAACCTAGGGTTTAAGCGATTTTCTCTTAAACCTATCGTTTCTGGGGCATAAACTATCGTTTAAAGGTTTTTGAAGCCGTTTACACAATAATCCTGTTAAACCCATGGTTTAAGCGACTTTAAACTATGGTTTCAAGTTAAGGTCTCTTAAACTATGGGTTTAACTGTTAAACATAGGGTTTAAGAGACATCCAATCAAAACTATGGTAGTAACATAATTGGCCAATCACAACGCGATACTTGATGTTCAGGTAGACCCCGGGTCTAATTATCGATTTTTTAACTTGCGGGACGCGCGCGATAATTGTCATCGAGACCTCAAGACATTTGTATTCAAATGAACATTGTGTGTGATTGTGCATTTAAAATTCTATTTGTTTTCTTTCATAGTTAATTGTAAAAAGTGTTTATTGGTTTATTAAATATAACAAATACTGATGAACTTTTTCATTAGTCTTATACCAGTGCTGAAAACATCCCATTCAGTAATTCGCCTGTTGGAGAAATAATGTCATGCTTTAAGCGGTAAATATGGTATTTACCAACATAAATATGCAATATACTAAATCATAATAAATATACAAATATGACACACATGAAGGAAACCCCAAACATACAAAACACAATTAGGTCGATCTTACGCACATAAATTAATGGAAAAAAATCGGAATTCGAAGGCTATTTTCATTTTGCCAGTTAGTTATATACATTTTATAAAAAAGAAATAGTTTTGGTGATGTTTGAAGAGAAACATGCCAGCTTTGGATAAATTGGTCTCTAATTCTTTGTTTGAATAGTGGAACGTTGTAAAGTTATGGCTAAGCCGTTTCAGAACTGAAAAATGTAGGAACGGCCCTGACAAAAAGGACCCATATGGGACCTGTGTCGGGTAATGTCTTTAAGCTAAGCTAAGCTAATTATATCATTTTCCTCACTATTGAGAAACAGATAATTTTCAATGTAAACATAACCTAACCAATCAGCAAACCTTTCGAAAAATGTCAAAGACGTTCATACAAAGGCGGCGGTCCGTTTGGAGGCAAGACGTCAATTCAAGTTATACATAAGTCACAGAAGATATTTGTATGATGTTAAACAAACCTAGATTTAGGGCTTGATGTGTTAATTAAAGTTGCTAGATGATAGTACAGACCGGGCTCCATCATGTGACTTTGAAATTCCAGCCTTTAACCCTTTCCCAAACAATAACAACATTTGACCACTTTGTTGCAGACGACCTTAGAAAACATTAAGGGAAAAGGAGAAATTGCTCGTGACGAGCAATTTTTCATTTTCCCACAATGTTTTCTGCCCTATCAGAAGATTGTTTTCCAATTTCATCACATTTTGAAATGTCGTCTGCAAACTTTTTCATTTTGGGACAGTCGAAAATTTGTTGTTTGGGAAAGGGTTAATAGGATTGATCATCGCTGTCATACATCTCCCTCTATAGAGCATTCTGCAAGGATATAGAAAGGTTGACGTTTATTATGTGAGGTATCTGAATGAGTAGGAGCCTCAATGTACGACTATTGAAAACACAGAAGCCCTTTGAATGATGGGTAATTTTCTTTAAATAGAATTTTGTGACGTCTACTTTCCAAGACCTTAAATATCTTCTTAATTCAAATGTGGAAAGATTCTCAGAGTAGCAAAATGGTTAGATCATAGGCCAATTTACTTGGTGGCTGGTCTTTCATAGAACTTGTTTGCATGAGCATGAAGTTGGTTATTGATGTGTTTTCAACTAATATCTTTAAATCATTATAAATGAGTAATTTGCTATTTATACTAATCCAACTGAGTCAGTAGAATACAGTAGAATACAGAGGAAAAGGTTCGAGACGAAGCCTGGGCATTTTCTTTTTCTTTTTCAATTCCCTATGATATCAATGTGACATGAGATTTTTCTCCCTAACTGCTGATCAATTATGTTCAAGTGGGCAAAAAGGCCAGCAACTTAATGCAGTACTGGTTTAAAGAAACACCAAGAGCATAGCTACACACGCTTGTGACAGTGATAAAATGTAAATACTGTTGGAAATGACATAAAACTACAATTTGTCACAAGAATAGAAAAAATTAGACAGTTTATTTTTAGACACATTTCATTTAATAACAATGTCACAAAATGTTGCTTATTTATATATAAATATATATTAGTATGTGTCTTCCATCATAGTATTTCAGTTATTTTGCAATGTTAGACTCTTGATGATCGGGGAAGATGACATAATCAATGGCTCATTAGGGCTGGCTCACCCGCGTTCTGTTAGTCCGACGGGAGACTACCTCTCATGGAAATCCATATCCGTCATCGTGATTTGAACCAACGCAGAGAGTAGACTAGAGGGGCCATGATATTTCATGTTTTGTACTCATACCACTTAGCCCCATTAACCCTTTCCCAAACGCCAAATTTTGGACTGTCCCAAATTGAAGGAATTTGCAGACGACATTTCAAAATCTGATGAATTGGAAAATAATCTTCTGATGGGGCAGAAAACATTGTGGGAAAAGGAAAATTGTTCGTTACGAGCAAGTTCTCCTTTTCCAAGAATGTTTTCTAAAGTCGTCTGCAACAAAGTGGTCAAATGTCGTTGAATTGTTTGAGAGAACATGCTGGTATATATATAGACAACACAACCGCTCAGTGAACGACAGTGCTTTTACTGTGTTTCTGTCTTTGAGAGGTTCATTTGCTCGGTTCGTAACAATACCAACAGCAGGTCAAAGCGTAGTTGAAGCATTGGTATTATTATTCAATACTGTCGTTAAAGCCGAGCAGATTCCAAAAAAATGACAAACGAGTATTCTCATACCTATCTACAAGGGTAAAGGAAAAGATAAGTCTGATCCATTTAGCTATCGCCCTGTGTCTTTATTACCTTGCTTTAACAAGATTTTTGAAAAATGTCTCCTCAATCGTATTAACACTTACATAGCATCAACAAAGGTTAACTTTCCTTGTCCCCAACAGCATGGTTTTTAAAAAGGTCTTAGCTGCATTACAACTGCCTTCAACGTACAAGAGACTATCCTTTTTAATACCGAACGTCACAGTGACGTTTACGTCGCATCACTTGACCAAAATGGTGCATTTGACTCTGTAAGGCACAAATCAATGTTATTAAAACTGGGACGCCTGGGACTAGAAGGTAAACTTCTCCGAATCATACAGGCTACTCATCTCAGTTGAAATATTCAATACGCTATGCACAACAGACTACAGAACGATTTGATGTAGTGCGTAGTGTAGGCCAGGGAGGTGTTCTTTCCACATTTACTATTAGCCCAGCGGATTTCGTTGGGTTTTTAAGGAAATTGTGCAAATTGTAATTAAAGCATGAAACTTTGCCTGAAGATAGTTTAAGACATTCCGAGTAAAATAAGATGAGGACCCATCGAACAACCTTCCAAGATGGCTGCCAAAATCCAAGATGGCTGCCATACATTCTCGAGTTTGCTATTAACCTAGTGGTTATGCAGTTTTCTCAAAGATATTACCCCCATTTTCTTTATAAATATACTAAGTTTGATATTCCTGATAGTTAAAGATCAAGAAAAAAGTTTGATAGCTTTTAAAAAATGTCAAAAACAATCAAAGATGGCCGCCAAAGAGGATTACACATGGTAAAGCCATCGCCAATGTCAGACTAGATCACCCAACTTGCATAGTTTTTATACTGTTATAAATTATAATGTTTATTATTTGGTATGTCATAAGCAATAAAATTATATCCTGATTAGAAAAACCCTGTAGGACATTTCTGATCAGGGAATAATTAATTTGCCAACAATGACTCAATACGTCAAAACAAGTGGATGCAACATGGCAACAATGTAACAAAAAATTAAAGTACATGTAGATGTATCTAATCATCTTTCCATTTGAAATGAGAACACAAACACAATGATAAAACATACATCCATTTAACTTATAACACAGAACCCCATAATTTCACAACCAGGTACTTTAAGTGAAAAAAACCCATTGAAAATGATATTTCAGACACAGTCTCAAAAAAGTTAGTTAAACAGCTTGTAATGCCTATTGACCAATGTTACATTCTAATAACTAAGCTGCTTAAAGTTTATTGTGACCTATTGCAGTCTCCACCACACCTGCAAAGCATTGCACAGCAACACATTTGCATTTGCCTCTGCAACCTTTATCAATGCAACAACAACATTTGAGGAACTCCAAACAAGACTTTGATGCTTGTGCCAAGGTTGTCCATAGTGGTTCCCATGTCTGATCTGGTCCTTTCTGTCAACCCCATGTGGAAGGATCAGGGAGAACAGGAATAGGAACTAGTGTCTGTCCCCAGCAGTGTACGACCTGGTATGCTGTTCTTTTAACATGATGAAGTTATGCTGCTGACGTTGGTAGTATGGCCTCTATTGATCTTCCTTGGCGGGTGAATAGATTTTTTTAGGCTTCGTCAACAGAGGTGCAAGTGCTTGCTTTATCATACAAAAACACAACAAATTGTTCAATTCAATTTGAGGCATCACCATTGTGATTGTTTTCTCCCTGGGCAAATGACTAAAAGCATTAAATGCTGCAATTACATCTGTGTAGACATTCAATGCTTCTCATGCTATTCTCTGGCCTTTGTTTGCAAATGCAGACGTCTTGTCACACCCTGTCAACGCGTGGAAGACTGGTAATGCAATTGACTTTACAGGCCCGTGTTTGTCTGCGATAGTGTGTGCTGCAATGTATCTGAAGTTATTCCCTGTTCCAAAGCTTAGCCAAAATTCCTACATAGCTATGTTCTGACAGTTTGCCACTGCCAGAACCACCACATCTGTGTCAACGATCCTTATCAAGACCTTTCTTATGCCCTCATTGACCATGTCAGCAACGTTTAGTACTAGTCACGAGTCGGCCTCTTCCTGTTTGCAGGGGGAAACTCTTCTACACATGTATAGCTCAAAGCAAGGTTATCTATAGTAGAGATCACCTGTTGTTGATCATCACACTCTAATTGGATTGCTCTTTCCCCAAGATATTAAAACAACTCAGTTTTATTCCGGTCATTGCATAGGAAAGATTGCAATTTTCCTGGTATTCTTGTATCTGGCAGAACGTGTCTCCTGGTGCCCATACCCCTATGGTTTCATGTTGAGCGTTTGAGACTGTTAGGGAGATATGTATCCCAGACTATATCTAAAATGTTCAATCATGTTATCATACGTTTCAGGTATGGCTGTAATATCAGTTCAAAGTAATCCTCAAAAGTCCTTGCAGCACCTGGCTTTAGCATGTTTGGGACTTGGAGCAGAAGTATTGACTATCACCTTCAATGCAGATAAGCAAATCTGATTTTGTCCATTGTCTTAACATTCCTTGATTGGAGAGTGATTGTGGATAACTCTGGTTTTTATGCCTGAAGAACTCATCTAGATTACCACTACGAACCTGGCATGATATATACAACTGAGAAAACAGGGAGCAATTGTTTTTCGGGGATGTGATTTGATGTGTGTCCTTTAACAGTTTGCGTTTAGGTTGAGAGCCAAAAGATGGAATTTTGTTTTGTTTGATAGTGTCTGATAGAGGTTTAGTGCGTTTATCAAGACGATCAGATATGAACGCCTAATATTGTCCATGACCCAGTCGTTGGATGTTTCGAATTGTGTCGGACACTTGCTGGCTGGCTACATCACAAGTATTAAGAACAAGCAGGTCTTTACTAGACTCCATGAATGGATTTCCCATTTCATCAATGACATCTCTCAGAGCTCCTACTTGATTTCTGAATTTAGATTGTATGTCTTTAAATTTCTCATTGTGACTATAGTCCGGGTCCTTGTTCCGGTTTTTTTTCACAAGTTCTCTTGCAGCTTCAAATTCACTGATGACGCATGTTTCTTCAGGACCAGAAATCATCCACCGTAAGAGATGCATTGGGTTCTCTGTTAGACCCATGGTATCACTGTTACCATTGACAAGCTTATTTTTTTGTTCATGGTATTTATCAAATGGAAAAGCTGTGATGTGCTTTACACACAACAAACTTACCAGCATGGAATGCTTCAGAAATGGAGAATGTGTGTTGTGCAGCATGAGTATGTCACGAATGTGCACAGGAAGCCAGCGGACATAGTTGGTGTAATCCATCGCAAAGAACCATGGGGCAAGTTTTGCAGAGAGCAAAGTTTCCTTTCCGGAGAGACCTTACAAATAGCAAGACTCAACGTCGGGTGTAATGGACGAATTCTGAAACTGTGATGATTCAGCAGATATTTGTACCCTCAATGCCTCAAAAGACATGGGTGTGGAACTGTCATTAACAGCACAGAGGTTATTATCAAATGCTGTGCCTATTAGTATGTATAACGCACATACTGTTACCTGATTTATGTGTTGTGTACGCCTCATATATGATGCCTTCAGAAAGGAATCTGCTGTTTCAGAAGAGGCAATGTTAGATTCCACAGCAGCACTTGTCCAGCTGGATCCAACTAACCAGTGACCTAAAGCCCTCAGTTCTGCCATCTCAATATGTAACCCTCCAAGCATTATAACTGGATTATCCTCTCCATGAGACTCTGAGAAATACCACTGAGTTTGCTTTGCAAGAGCATTATAATGTTAAACAGCAAAGAATTCTAAAATAATAATTGAGAAACAATAAACAAAAATGATATGTTAAGATACATTTTCATGAATTACTCAATGGGGTATGTTTAGTATAACTTTCTTTAATGCAGACATCTTGAGACGTATGGCGTTTTCCAATCCAAGGGGAATAACAGTTGGTTGTAGATATTGCTTTATTGCAAGGGAAACAACCATTCAAATACTTTAAAAAGGGGTAGAAACTCTACTAAATTCATTAAATATGTCTATTAACATTAGTTTAGAATAGAATGCGTGTTATATAATGGAATATATGTAAGCGAACCAGTTTTAAATTTCAGTTGGCTTCTAATAATTTTATCATAGACTAGGATCTGATCTATCAGAAATACATGTTCATTGTAGTGGCTGTGATCATCCTGATAAAATACACATTGTAATGAATAACTGAATAATAATTGTTAATTCAAAATTATAAATGCAATCCATATCTTCTTATCGTTCAAACGGCAATGACAATAGAATAAGAACAGCAGAGAAAACTTTGTGTTATTTAAGACGCATGCTTAAACAATTTGGTGTCCACATAGGGAGAAGAAAACCAACATTTTAAAGAGGTTTTATTAGCTGTAATTGTCTAAATGAAGAAGGACAGTCTTGATACAATAATTTGCTATATGAATACCTGCAAAATTAAACTTTAGGTATAGAAGAAACGTCCAAAAAATAAAAAATAAACAAGTTTTGGTTGGCATGTCGGTATATGAAAATCTGAGAAAGTTTTGAAGAGGTTTTGCTTAGCTGTAATTGTCTAAATGATGAAGGACAGTCTTGATATAATAATCTGCTATATGAATACCTGCAAAATTCTTGGAAAATGGCGGCCATCTTGGATAGATATAAAATGGGTCCTCATCTTATTTTAATCAGTAGGTCCAGGGCTGCTTGTGTGCAAAGTTTGGTGCTTTAATCATAAAATACACAATTTTCAACGAAATCCGCTGGGCTATATCTCGTCTACATCAATGAACTAGTAACGGACTTGCATAATAGTAAACTTGGAACTAAAGTCATGTCAATAAACGTCAGTAAACCAACATTCGCTGATGATATATCGATCCTTGCTTTATCTCCTTTCAATTTACAGAAAATGGTCGATATAGTCTACATATACTGTCAAACATGGAGACTTGATATTAACGTCAGGAAATCCAACACTATCGTTTTTAGCCGAAAACGACATGGACCCCAAATAGGTATTATGATTGGTGAACTGTTTCTCGAACAAGTCAAATCAGTCACACACTTAGGAATCACACAAAGTTCGAATCTGAAACATGGTGTCCAAATAGATAGCCGCATCCAGAAGGCGCGAAACTCACTCTTTTCATTGATTGGTCAAGATATTCATCCTCTGGGTGTTAACCCGCTAGTATAGGTAGGTTTTCGAATCCTTTTCTAAAAGTTGCCATCAAAGAGAATGATCGTTTTGGTGTTTTTTTCTAATTGAATGTGACTTAATTTAGAACATAAATGTTTGTCTAAAAACATCCTCTCCCAGTTTAGGGAAATGTATATTCACCTTCGGGAAAAGTATATTCATCTTCCTTTCGTTTCTATAAAATACCAAATACTTGACATCATAGGGATTGGTTGTTTTTATTGAATGGGACTTTATTTAGTATACATGTTTGTGTAAAAGTATTTTCCTCCTAATCTAGGGAAATATATTGTCATCTTTCTCCTATATATGTTTTTGGCTTATACCCCCATAAGAAAATATACTCGTGATGAGCAACGTTTCACTCTGCAAATAATCTTATTTTTAAATAAGAACCCGTTATTTAGTCTGCACATGAATATAAAAAGATCGTACTTCCTACCCTACTTTATGGGTCTGAACTTTGGAATGACATACTCTCGTCTGACATCAAACATCTCAATAAATTTCAGCATTTTGTTTCAAAGAAACTTCAATGCTTTCCTACGAGAACCCGATCTGACATAGCGGAATCAATGATTGGCCTATACAGAATAATTACTGAGATTGACAAAAGAAAGCTAATGTTTTTACACAAGATTCTTGGTCTTCCCACCACTTGTTTAACTAAAGAAATCTTTGTGACCAAATACGTCATGTTTCTTACCGATGAGACATCTATTTCCACAGGATTCATTCCAGATATATGTCGCATCGTAAAGAAATATAAACTCTCATCTATTCTAAATGACTTCTTCTATAATCAGCTAGTTCCATCAAGTCCGATTTGGAAGAACATTATTAAGAATGTCATTCATACAAGCGAACAGCGCCTGTGGATCGAACGTGTATCCAACGATACGAACTTGACGTTCTTTCAACTGCTGCAGCCTAGTATTCAGCCATCTATTGTTTACGAAGGGTATTCGGCAAGCTCATTCCGTAAAATGATGCACATGATTTCAATTATTTGGTCTCGTCGTGTCACTCTTTTAAATGAAAAAAGTGGTAAATGCGGCAACCTTTACAATGATGAAATGATACACAAGGTTTGCGAGTGTATATATAAATGTATTGTTGCAGCTAAGAATGACTTGTACAATGGGCTCATCTCGACGTTTAGCCAAACGTGTGTGGAGTAGTTCATTGCACAAGACTCTCTCTTGGACACTGCGCATATTTGGAGCGCCTCTTCCATCCCTACTGGAATCTAAGGGTAACAAAACCTTCCTTTTTCATACATTCAAATACATAGGTATATGTCTACAATCATGATTGTCGCATTACATTATGTATTATGTGTATCAGTTTATGCCATCTTTGGGCTAAAGATGTGCATTAGGCTTGATTCAGTACCACTAATCATGTAATAAGAAACTTTTTATTTGCAAAGTTATTTCTTTACAATTATCATTTTCATTCATTTATACCTCATACAAAGGCTTTTCTGCAAACGTATTTCATTGGTCAAATTGATTGACTGTCATCTCGTCGATTATGTTATAAAATATAGGGTTTTAGAATATTTATCAGAGAGCCAGTCTTATAGACCTCGTCAGACGACTTTACACTTTTGACTGGCACTCGGTACCATCTTTTTGATAAAGAAAACCGATTTTACGACTAACTAAAAGAGATACAGGCTGAAAAATGGACCTGTTATTGTTTGAAATGAATCTTATTTTAAACTATTTCTCGAAATTAAAACCTTTCAAGAACGCAAAATCAAACAGAAAACATTTTTTGAAATAATGAATAAAGGAGAAAAGGTCAATGACTTAAAAAAGAAAAGCCTTTGTTATGAATTAGTTTCAAAATAATGATAACAAAAATCAATATGGCATCCCTTTCCCCATATGCACTAACCAAAAGCTTCTACAAATATGATCGCAGCCTTCTGGCGGGCGATCAAATATGATCGCCGCCTTCTGACGGGCGATCAAAAATAAATTATTTTCAAAATAATTATAACAAAAATTAGTATAGCATCCCTTTCCCCATATGCACTAACCAAAAGCTTCTACAAATATGATGGCCGCCTTCTGGCGGGCGATCAAAAAACAAATACGAACGTCCCAACGGTTCTGGACAACAAGCAACCTGAAAGTGCTTCCAAGGCCCACAGTATTAAGGTTGGAAATTTTACAGAAAGAAACATTTTGAAACTCATCGGTACTACGTAACCATGAGATATTGTAATTACGTAACCATGAGATATTGTAATTAGGGATTCAGTCTTTCCATGCAGTCTATTCTCAGTCTATATGCAGACGATGTTTCTGATTTCACTAATTTCACCGGAACGTCGTTCCTTCGAGACCCCGTCCGTTGACTATTTCTTGACATATATTCTGATGGCTAAGATGGTTGTCTTCTCTCACCACTGATTGTTTGTGTTCATATGGGAAAGCAGTCACAGTCATTGTTTATGTAAGGTTATTGTTAGGTATTGGTAAAAGGTCATGAATAGGTGCACCGACGACAACACTATGCGTAGGAAAGAAGTGTTACGACTATGTGACGATAATCAAATAAGCCGTCCTCTCTTTTCCTACAGTATTTCATTGAGTAATTCTGTATTCACATTATCTTTCTGATTGATAACCCTTTACCCATAAGCTTGGCAAGACTGTGATTATATATCCACACAGAGACCAACCTCCCTTCCTTGCTCCCTCCCTTCCTTCCTAAAGACCCCCATCCCAAGACACCCCCCACCCCTAAGCTGCACCAGGAACCTATCAATACACAGACCATGTATTGAACACTCCCGACAGCAATCGTATCTACTCGGCAATCCCCGTAACAAGTCGGTTATTTTAAGAAATGGCCGAGGTGTTCCGAATGTCCCGACAGTTGCCAAACATACACCGTAGACCCTTATACACGCATTCTGGACTCTGACAACGATTGTGATACTTATGCGTCTACTTTCAAGCTCCCAGAAAGTTATGTCTATTGTGTCTTATGTAATTGTGATGTTAAACTTCGATCTTGCTCTGCTTGTAAGGCAGTCCAATACTGCAGTGTGACATGCCAGAAAAGTGACCGGACGGAACAGAAACTTGATTGTGCACATTTGAACATTTGTTTTGAACATTTTGACATTTGTTTTAAATTGTCACTTTTAATGTATATGTCTAACGTGGGTATTTTATATTGTGTTGATGTACTTTTAACGTTACGCATGGCCGTCTTTGCTAACTTGTCCAAAGACAAGACCTTATCACAGCCCTCATGGAACTTTTAGAGTGTTTTTTTTTATCATTAAATGCCCCCCCCCCCTTAAGGTTCAATTGGTTATTTCTGTGTGCGCTAGACTTTAATGGGTTTATCTTGGGTAATCCGAAAAGTCAGCGGAGGAATCTTACAACACACCAAACCATTACCAAACAATAACCACATTGACCACTTTGTTGCAGACCACTATAGAAAACATGATTGGGAAAGGAGAAATTGCTCGTAACGAGCAAATACTCCTTTTCCCATAATGCTTTCTGCCCCAGCAGAAGATTATTTTCCAATTTTATCATATTTTGAAACGTCGTCTGCAAACTCTTTGAATTTCGGATAGGCGAAAATTTAGCGTTTGGTAAAGGCTTAAAGGCCGAGTTTACGCATCTCCTGACTAAAATTCCTATATCCGCATCCGGAAACAATAAACCATACTCATTAATTTTATAAATCATATGTCGCGTCGAGAAGGACAACAACATAGAAGAACCAGTAAGAATTTTCATAAAACCAGAGACATCTATGAAACTAACGAATTGTGGGCGTATCCAAAACCCCCTTGTTTGCCCCATTTTGGTTCGTTGTTTACATTTTACGGAATTCCCCTATTGCGCCCCGCGATCTGTCACTTTATTCGTTCCCATAATGCAGTAACGATTTCCTCTCATAATATTCAAAATGGCGATTGGTGTATGAGGTAATGTAAAATTGATAACATTTTAACGTTATGCACTTTAATTCAACACAATTTTAGCTCAGATTTCTACCATTAAGGAACAATGTGATATTTTGCATTAGTCCCATTTGTTTTTCCTCCATGATAATTACCAAAGAAGGTTGTTTTCCTTTTTAAGACGAGAATTTCGACACGTATGGTACATTTTGTCTCGCGATTGTTCTTACTGTATGCATGTCATTAAAGCAGCTGGCAATCTATTGCGAGCTTGGAATTACTTGTATGTCGTTTCCATGAAATATGTTGAAAATATTCGCGTATGTCATTTGGGCTGTCATGTGCTGTCATCGTGAAACAACTATCATCTAATTATCCAGACGTACCCACAATAGTTCGACCACAGAATATATTCGTTTTCAATAATTGCACTGGCCAAGTGCCATGGAGTTTCATTTGCAATACATGAGAGAAAATCTTTGGTTTTTATGATTCCTTCTTTAATAGGATTGACCTTTAATGAAAAATATATTTTCATTTTGTCAAAAAAAACCCATATACTGTCTATTTCTAAAATGTTTCATATGCCAACATATTGCCTCATAGTTGAAGGTTTCTAAAACTGTACACCTGTTGCAGGGGTCTTTACTTAGGGATCTTGAAATACAAGTTAGTGTTGAAAGTGTAAGCGTGTTGGATAGCTCAATTAGTAGTTTGCATGGTTCGCGGAGGCTCCAGGGTCGACTCCCTGTATGGTTGCATGTTATTCTCACCTTTGGTACACACCTACAGACTGAAATATAAGAATGTATGAGATGTTGTTTGTTTTTTTAAACACCAAACCAAACAATAACGACATTTGACCAGTTTGTTGCAGACGACTCTTGAAAACATTGTGTGAAAAGGGTAAATTGCTCGGTCATGATAGGCAGTGCCTCCATTTGTTTCATTAGTTTTTTAATTAGGCTCTTGCTGTGGGTATATATGACCATTTTGATTCAATGGAAAAGAGATGACTCTTTGAATAGATTTTTTCAAGATATCTTTTGGATGTGCTACAGCAGGGCTCACGCTGTCGTACGCCAAATGTGAATATTTTTTCATTCTGCCGAAAGATTTGGTAAATTTTGGTTGGCACATGTTTTTTTTCATTAGACTTTACCTTATTTCAACCTGTCTGGATATTACAGACAGTTATATCTTTTGACACACTTGACAGTATCTCCGAAAAACCCAAATTAATCCGCTTATTGTCATCCCTGTGTCAAACAATGCCCGAGGCGTGTAGATTCTATTTATCGGGTCTTTATTATGTGTCAATAACTTGCAGGGTCTTCCCCAGCCCCGTAAAGCGCCGCGGCTCCGCTGCGCTTGACTTTCAAAATAAGCACTCCCGCGGTGCCTTAGCTGACTCCCGCGGCGCTCTAAATGTGTCCGCAGCGCTTTAAATTGACCCCAAATGGAGTCAACGTCAATGGCAGTATATTCTAGATAAACCGCCAGTCTATAAAGTAGTAACTAACAGCTGATAAAAAAGTCGATAGGCGTTTACACACTCGGTTTATGCGACGTCGTCATAGGTACAGACATGAGCGTGTGTATTGGCGTTATGGCACGTGCTTTGTCCTAAAAGGAAAGATCTATGATGGGTGTTAAAAGATCGCACTTGGAGTGAGAAATAGACTTTACTTAATTGACATGGCTTCTGTCACTTTCTATGATACTATAGACGGGAGTTTTATGTGAAAACACCTGATTCAGACATCCATCTCCACATCGCCGATTTCCTTGGTTTGTCATGGTAAGTTATTAGACAAACTAATATGACGTGATCGGGAAATATTGAGAAAGTTTTGCATCCGGCAATATCTTTCTTCACATCGAATTATTTTGACCGGGTAAGTTATAAAATTCAGTTCCTCGGCAACTTAGTTTCACTATAAATATGCCCAAAACCGGTTTTGTAGTATCTGTATACATAAACTGCTGAGATGAAATGATCATCTGGTGGGCTCAGGCATAACGTAATTTTTCAAACGCCAAAATACTTGTTGAGCTCAATGTGACAAATACACCAAGTGAACCTGAGCAAGCTCCTCATTTCTGGAATTTCTTACGAACAATTTTATAATATGAGGACTATGTGTTAAGTGCCTCTTGTATGCAAAAATGTCTACAGGTATTGACACTGCAGCTATAGTCATGTTCACTTTGTTAAACAATGAACAATGCTCCAAGTGGTTAAGGTGAAGGAATTGTAATTTGGAGTTTTGGTTTGATCCTGCAGGCAAGACATGACAGAGCCCTAGTCTCGTACTGTGAATCCCAGGAAGCCCGTATACAATACATAAAATACTGTTGACAGAGAGTCAAATGTTGCATACAAAATAATAATTTGTGACACCATGATTATCTATGAACTTGTCTTTTTTTAATGAATAGACTAGTGAGAAATAATTTAACAAATTCCTAGTGATGCCCCATTGTAAAAGGCATTTCGGGTAGACATGCAGATTGCTATGTATTTGGCTAGTCATGACTATGTTACCTGACATGAAAAGATGCAAGCACAAAGAAGCAAAAAGACTTTGACCAGCCTCCAGACATAGGAATCCTGTATCAAAGTTCAAATAAGCTTGATCCTCCAAGCCGTATGGCTGCCTTCAGGAATCTTCACTGGTTGATGAAGAAAACTCACTCAAACCATTAGTTGCATGCCACTTATGGATTTGTGTGAGTTGTTTAAAAAGAACATTTCTGTTTAAGTAAGGCTGTAATAATAGTACTGAAGGAGAATTTTCACTTGCAAGCCATCAGATGATATTCGATAAAGGATAAAAACTGGCTGCAATACTCAATACTAAAATAATATGCATGTGGTATGGTGTTATGGTTCTTTAGAATTAACAACTGACATGAAGTAACACAGGATGTCTGAAAAAAAGTTTGTTATAAACTTTAAAGAAGGAAAACATCTAGCTTGTCATGGAATCATTCTTAATTTTGTAAAATAGTTGGATGCTTCTATGATTGATCTAGTTTTTCATAATTTTGTTTTGCTTTGTACCTATGAAAACACTATTCATTTTGATGTAGTCTTCTTGCAACCTTCACAGTACTCTGACATGAAGAATACGATGAATAATAAATCATGTTTGTGATTTAATTTATATGTCAACAAAGATCTATGCTGAAAGGGGACAATGGTTCTCGAGAGCCCATACGCTCTTTGCTATGAGAATCACATTGGTACTCCATATTGACCAGGTGGATACATGTCCTTGACTAAATCTATTAAATGTGAGGGGGAGGCTGCGACACCAATTGGACATATTTTGTTTAAATGGGATGTTGCTCAACACTTCTATATACTTCTGATTCAAGATGTGTCTGAAAGATAATAATAATAGAGGTTCACATTTTCATTTCAGACTGTTAAAGGGATTCAGCATGCATGTCCTCTAGACTTACAGAATTTCCAATTTGAAAAAGCTCAGGATGAATGGTTCAAAGCAAAACCAATGAGAAGTAGAGTATTCAAAATAGAAATGCACATTGAAGTACTGTATATGGAGTTTTGAAAATTTAATTTTGTAGACTATCACTCATTTTTTTTGTCTAGCAAATGTGTTGATTTAAATATATTATGGGACACTTTCTTTTGTCTTTTATTTCACAACATACCTTAAAACTCACCATTTTGGTACACATACATAAAAAAAATCGAAAAGGGAGGGGGATGACCCCCTCCCTTGACCCTCCCCCATCCTCCCCAGCGCCTAAAAAAAATCCTGGGGAAGACCCTGACTTGACACATTTGATTAGTAGACTCAATGCGGTTGTTACATGAAATCCGATTAATATTTACCACATTCCAGTGTGTTACGATGCATGATAGAATGCGAAAATTAAAAGAGGGTTAATTTGTAATGTATTTCGATATTGACATTTTGCTTCCTTCCCTGATGCAACGGTTCTATTCATATTACGATTCTCTAGATCTATTATCATTCGAAGAATTAGACCGCAGTCTTGACAAGAGTAGAAACAAAGAGACCTAAAATCATGTTTACTTTTCATTTACCTATCAGACATTTCTAAAATAATTAACAAAACCAAGAATTCAGAAACATAATAGTCTTCATTATGATTTAATGTTATCTAAGATAAAAGATTCATTTTGATTTTGTCACTCACACAAGCGTAACCTTTAATTAAACCATCTTTATTTTAAATTTATTCGGAAGAGTGGAGGGGGGTTGACTTGGCGTTTTTTTAAAAACATGTATTTTTATTAGCATTACATTACATATTTATGACAATACAATTTAAATACAAATGGTGAAACATAACAAAAAGAAAATAATTTACCAGGAGGATTCAACACGTATGTACATAATTGTATAACATGGTTAGTGTTTAAAATCAAGACGTTTTAATTGGAGCCATTTGCTCAGAATTTGTCTCCTACTTCTAAAATTTGGCTCCTTTTTTTGTCATTTGGCGAATGTGCTTCTGCAGCCTTTTTTCCAGCCAGGGTGAACAAATACAGTGCCTCCCCTGGAGTTTTTTTTCTTGTCGCAACCATTTTCGCAAATTGGATTTTTTCGGAGCCAAATTTAAGAAAGTGGAGCCAAAAGTTGAGCCAATTTTAAATTGAAGGCTTGACGGTAATTTTCAGGAATGAGTAGTAAGAAGGTTTTTGTTCATTATAATGTTTTAAATCTATGCACAGCAGCTAATTACTTTATTTATCTTATCATAAACTACTATTTAATGGGGAAGTCTTTGGTTCTTCCCATGTGCTAATTAAATAGTTTTACAAAAGAAATAATTCGTTGTCAATAAAGAGTTGATGTCAAACTGTATAACACCTGATAACAGACAAGCAAGAATGGTCCCCCATGCTTCATTATTTTGCGTTTGCGTTTTATATAAATGTATTTTAAAGATACCATAAGGGTTGTCTATAAATATCTCTAAATTGTACAAAAAAAAACCATGAAACACATAACTCGTATGAATTGAGCTGAGCGGATTTATAAAAAAAAATGAAAAAAGCTTTTGAATTGACAGAAACCAATGTTAAAATATAAGGTCTATTTTTTTTCTATTTTTTTTTTCAATTGGCATTTAATTGCGAAATCAGTCAGTTTATAAAGAGAATGCATCTCGCCGATTTTGTAGTAAATGCTTCATTGTGATGAACGAGCAACATACCTAAAATACGTACATTATTCACCGTCTTTAATTTTCAACACCCAACGTTGTTTGATAATTGTCATCTAATTTTCACATTGTCTCCGATCATGCGTTCGCGTCAAAATGTTATACACACATTTCAGGGATATGTGTCAGGGCAATTTCACACGTGCGACGCAAACATAGCTGTTGCCGCACGAGTCATATGAAGTAATTAAACTTTAATCCGATAAGTGACAGTCATTTGTGTACGAACTCGGTTGCGTGCAAACTGCTAAAGATACGGGTCATTACCGGGCTGGTTCCTGTGTTTATACACGCAGAATGCCTCGATAACTCCAGTACAGGAACTGGCTATTACTCCGGGTCGCTTATGTCATGCATGATTGGTAAATAAGGTTTGTTGCAAACACTTTCGCAAAACTGTTATTTTTGTCGCAAATTGACGAGATTTTTCGCATTTGGCGACATTGGCGATCGGCAGCGGAGGCCCTGAAATAAGTCAATGCTTGTCAAACGAATTTATGATTCTAAGTATGGCTTAAACATACACAGTTTTGGTCTTAACAATTTTGCAATGATTTCTGTCACAAAAATAAGAGGGAATAGAGAATTATTTTTTCTTGAACTTTGTTATTTATGAATTTATTTGAAATTTTTATTCCAAAGATTTATCACTCATTGAATGAATTTATCTAGAGATGAATTTCAAAAACATGAAGATGTAGACCTTTTTCTATTAAAATAAAAAAAACATGTAGTCCTTTATTTTTGCACGAATATCATTGTTTAGAGCCCCTTTCTTCAATTTTAGTAATCTATTTATGGTTATAATCCACCTAGAAACATATTTGTCGAAATCACAGGATTTTAGCCATTTAAAAGGGAAGAAATTGAAAATTGTGTTTTGTTTAGTGACAATGATTGTTAACATAAAATTTGAAACATTTAATACTCATAGAGCACAAATCTTTCACTTATTCCCTTTATATCTACTCCATAAATTATAATAACACTTCCAAAGTAGGCAGTATGACCTATAGAATTGGTCGTCTAGATTTATCTTTTTTCAAGCTAAGTAACATAACATTATATAATTCTATTCAGCATTAAACATCAAAAAACATGTTTATAGCTTACAAAATATATTCATAAAGCATGTATGAAGACGTTCATACAATTCATAATTTCTAATCTTTATCAGAGAAGTATTGGTGAAGAAATGATGGAAATATCGTAGAGTAATCTGTCAATATTTCTCGATAACCCAAAAGAGAATAAGACTGCTGGACTGTGGTAAGTCTTTCCATTTATAGAAAGTAAGGGATAAAACGTAACCTTTTTTTGATTTCTGTTCTACTTTCAGAAACATGCATTTCCCTCTTTCGCCGTAGCACAAGTTAAAGTAAAACTATTGGTTATAGAAGGTATGTACACTGCATTAAATTCATTTCTTATATCACGCTCAGCTTCTTTCCTCACTTCAGATAATAGGCATATACTATAAGTGTATTGCTTGTGCACATTTCGAGTGTTTAATGCAATATTATAGAAAGTGCTTCATGTTTCTGAAGCACTTACTATAGTCTTGCATTGAACCCTTAATTTGTATAACTTATTATAAGTTATATCATTGATTCTATATTCTGCATACTTGTTTTGATTGTCCTCTACAAGGCAATTCCTATACAGTCTTACTTGTGTTAAGCAGCCACCCTTTTAAGCAGCCAACCTGCCTTAAACAACAACTACAGAAAGTCCCATTGTTAGACTTATAGTGTACATCAATTTGTGTTAAGAAGCCAACCTGTCTTAAACAGCCAATTTAATCTGTCCCATAAGCTGGCCCCTTAACACAAGTTTGACTGTACTTCACTGTAAGGTTTTGGGTAGAAAAAAGGAAGAAGCAGGATGAACAGTTTTTATCTCGACCTCTGGAGACAGGTTTGAATCTTGGCTTTTACAATTTCACTTAGATATAGGTCAATATGGTAATCATTTGTTTACCCTTAACCCTTTACCAAACGCTAAATTTTCGACTGTCCCAAATTGAAAGAGTTTGTAGACGACATTTCAAAATGTGATGTAATTGAAAAATAATCCTCTGATAAGGCTGAAAACATTGTTGGAAAAGGATAAATTGCTCGTTAAGAGCAAATTCTCCTTTTCCCACAATGTTTTCAGAGTCGTCTACAACAAACTGGTCAAATGTCATTGTTGTTTGGTTATGGTTTGACTGTTTGAGTTGATATAAAATGTTAGAAGTAGCACAGGAAAATGGATGATTGTAAGGTTTGCTTTTCATAAATATCTTTTATAAGTCGCATGGAGCAGAAATCGTTGTGTCCAAAAGGAAAAATTGCTCACTATTGGGGTTTCTTAATTCATCTGTTCAAGTTGGGTTTAATCACATTTATTGATAATTTAAAAGAAAGGTTAAAAAAATTGCTGTGAAAAGGAGAAATTTTTAAAGATAAATTTCTCTACTTATCATGATGGTTTCTGATCAAGTTTTATTACTCATGCGTTTATTTTTCTTTTTCTTTGGTAGTATTGCTTTAACTTTGCATGAGATATGAGGAAAAGAAAGAAAAATGAATTGAAATAGTTTCAAACATAAGAAAATCTCCTGTATGGTTAATGGTATTGTGGACACAAGTTTTGAAAATGTCCTGTTTGATAACAAACAACCAACATTTCTGAATACCTTTATGAAAGGAAGGTAATTTAAGAATGAGACATGTGGAATTCCAGATACTATTTATAAGTAAATTCTGTTACCTGATACGGTGGTACAAAGATATGCCTACAAATTGACAGGTGTGATCTGGCGAGTAACCTGGTGTAAAACTTAAAAGTGATCGAGTAACCTGGTGTAAAACTTAAAAGTGATCGTCTGAGACTTATGTGATGAAATAGAATTATTGAGATGATATATACCCCATTAATACCCATTCAGTGTTTAGGATAAGCAAGCCCTTGCATGGAGGACCCCCTTTTTAAGAATTTGGCCCCTCATTTCAATTTAAATGGGTCAAATTGGTTGGTCCCTTTTCAGTTTGAAATCCCTGAAATCGCTAGAAGTAGCCTGTATTCCTTCAGTGACAAGCTGTAGAGAAAAAATGATAGATTGCTCACAAAGAGCAATTTGTTCTTTTGTCACAGTGTTTTCTTAAGTCTTCCATGGCAAATGCTTTTAAGTTTGGTTTTAGGGAGTAACGGGTAAAAAACCAAGAACAATTATAGAACAATAATTGTTTAATTATGCTTTAATGAAAATGTTGACAGGGATATCTTTGTTTGGTGTGACAAATGATTGAAGGATGAAGTTTGAAGAAAAAGAGGAAAAATTTTCATATAAGGTTAAAACAGACAAAAACCCTTTAACCAATTGCGCTATATGGCAGTATGTGACGAGCAGACAACAATGAATAGTATTTACGAAATTTTTTTTTTCAATGCACATAAGTTGAGACATTTGTAGCAAAAGGAGTCAGGGGCCTCCATGGCCTAGTGTGGTTTGTGTACAGAACTTGAAATCACATGGCCCCTCTCGGCAAGGGTTCAAATCCTGAGAGGGATATGGATTTTCTTGAGAGGCAGTCTCCCGACTGACTAACAGAATGCCAATGTTTCTACCTTCCTTGACCAGCCCTTATGGGCAGTTGAGTATGGGGTCTTCCTCCATCATTAATAGTCGGGCATCGCTTCACAACTAAAATAATGTTGATGTGATGTAAAACCCATATTAAAAAAAAAAGGAGTCATGGCTTATTAAAAGCAGCCACAGTAATTTCTAAGGTAAAGTAGGTTGTTAAGAAAATAATGGGTGGAAAATGTTTAAAGACTTTCCCATATTATTTCTTTTTACTTTTACTCTCATTGTTTCACAGTTCAAAACTCAAAGACATGGTTGATTGGAGAAAATGATTTGGAAATTCTGATATTTGTTCCTTTTTCACCAATAGACACAATAATCCCCAGCAGACATGTTAAAGGACTTTGTGTGCTGTATAGGGTATAATGTCATAGGTTAAATCAGAAAATACCTTGGGGACTCTGTGCCATTTGATATTTGTCATAAATATCAAATTATTCCCATTTTCTGTCTGATGAAATACCTCCTCCCACTATGGTATAGGAATCTCTCCCACATGTCTCCTACCCAGCCTTACCCAGCATACTTCCAACATTAACATTAACCCTTAGAATGCTGGGTATGCCGGCACATATCCTTCACCTCTTTAATTTATGTACAAACTTCGTTGCAATTTGATGAAAGCAATTTTGATTAAAATGACCCGCCATGTCCTCAGATAAATGTCCATGTACACCATAAGTACAGCAAAGATCAACTAGTGTTTTACCAAATGAGTTAAGATTGTTATCACATGAATTGCGTAGTATATAAAAGTCATTCCTGTAGCCTTGTATGTAGCTTGCCCAATTTTGAATAAAAAGCAGTACTGATGAGAAAATATCAGGAGCATGGATTGATATGCTGACTGGAATACTTTTGAAATTCATGTTAACAAACAGTCCATACAACCGCGGTTTTAGTCAGGGATTTGAGACCAGTATCTTTTTGTTGAATCACTGCTTACAGCAAATACCTTATTGAGGAGAGACAGAGGGAAAGGCACTTTATCAAGATTAGTAGCGTGAATACCCAGGAAACGTGATTAAATATTTACGTGTATTTGAACATTTTCTATGGCAAATTATTTTTTTTAACCCTAAATCAACAAAACAAAGTTTTAAATAGTGAATATGTCTTTCTGTCACTTCGCTAGGAAATGCTTGGGGGTCCTGTGTTTGGCACAGTGGTTAACACATTACCAAACAATAACGACATTTAACCACTTTGTTGCAGACAACTCTGGAAAACATTATGGTGAAAGGATAAATTGCGTATGATGACCAATTTATCCTTTTCCAACAATGTTTTCTGCCCTTTCAGAAGATTATTATCCAATTTCCTCACATTTTGAATTATCGTCTGCAAAATCTGGACATGTTACGTAGGGTCCCCAATTCAAACCCCACCAGCATCACTGGTTTCTCAGGTGTTTCTTTTCACGAGAGTTTCCAGAGCCCTAGCCTAATACCTGTGAATCCCTTGAAGCCTTTTCTTACTGACCCGGGCAGACTAATCTTGTAAGGTCAGCATAAACCAGACAGATTTGTTTACACCACTGAAATCTTTCAGGAATTTTGCTCTTGTAATCTCCATCTACATGCTGGCTCACTTTAAGGTATATGCTGCAGAATACATGCTAATAAACAAAAAAAAGACAACAATGACAAAAGGATAGATTGCTCCTGAAGAGAATTCTGTCTGTTTTGTCCCAATAGTTTCCAATCCAAAATCACAAAGAAAGATTTATTCTTGAACAATTAAAGATTGTTGTCAGTTGATGCTTTTTTTTCACCTTGAAGGTGTTAAAATTCACTATGGGGTAATGGGTTGTTTCTCTCCTTTTAGCTTTCTTTAGCAGTTGACATTTAAATTGATATTAGAGTGACAAATGAAATAAATGCACCTTTTAGAGAAAAAAAACCCATGGACATTATGATGAGAAAGCTCTTCTTTTGTTGCCTTGGTTTCAAATTGTGTCTGTTAGAATGGTGCTGAATGTTATTTTTGTCTAGGAACGTTTTTTACAGTATCTTGTTCAACATTTCCTAGACCAAATCTTTTTCAAAGTGAGAGGAAATAAATAGGGAAGTTGCTTGCTTGATACTTATTTCTTTTCAACCCTTATAGTGCTTGAACTGACTTCATCCTTAAAAAATGCAAACAGGTTGAATCCAGGCCAGCCTCCAAGTAAATTGGTGGCTGGCCTGTGATATAACCTGTTTGCTTCTCTGAATAGCTTTCATCATAAAAATTAAGCAGATATTTAAGGTTTAGGAAAGCAGACGACATAAAAACATATTTTCAGAAAATTGCCCGGCAATCTGAGGGTTAACCCTTTCCCAAACAACAAATTTTTAAATGTCCCAAATTGAAAGAGGTTGCAGACGACATTTCAAAATGTGAAGAAATCGGCAAAAAATCTTGTGATAGGGCAGAAAACGTGGGAAAGGAGAAATTACTCATTAAAAGCAATTTTTCCTTTTTCCACCATGTTTTTCTAAAGTCATCTGCAACAAAGTGGTCAAATATTGTTTCTGTTTGGGAATGGGTTAAAGCAATGATAACAAAATTGATTAGTATTGTATTGGAATTAACCTTTTCCTACAAGTATGAACTGATTTTATTCTTGCTGTAGAAGACTCACATTTTAAGAAGATTTTGCTCATCTCAATGACCAATTTGTCCTTTTGTCATAATCATTTTATTCTTCCACAAAATACATGTTTGTTTTGATACTTTTTATTGTGTTTTAACTCTAACAAAACGTTTATTTCTATGCCAGAGATGTCTGTAAATATAGTGACGAAAGGATGACTTACAGTCAAACTTGTATTTAGAGGCCAGCCTATGGGACAGAGTAAATTGGCTGTTTAAGACAGGTTGGCTGCTTAACACAAATTGATTTACACTATAAGTCTAACAATGGGACTTTCTGTAGTGGTTGTTTAAGGCAGGTTGGCTGCTTAAAAGGGTGGCTGCTTAACACAAGTTAGACTGTAGTCAGCAATAGGTCTTTGTCTGTGTTTGTTGTAATGACCTCAACATTGATTTAACTATTCCTTCATAGATGAATGCTTTTTCTCTTCTTTAGATCGAGACCGCATTAAAACAACATTGTTTCATTAGACAGTGTAATATCAAGTAATTTTCACAATGGGGTAGGTTCAGCTGATAAAAATAATGACATTTAATCGTCTGCAGATGTCAGCTGAATTTGCTTTCAGTTTGGATAGACAATGATGGAAGTGACTCCACCTTAGGGTTTGCTTATCACTGTTGATAATGTACGGGTTGTAATAGACGTAGATGTAATCATGGATGTACGGGTTTCAACGGATGTACATGTTTTAACGGATGTACAGGTTTTAATGGTCGTACATGTTTTAATGGATGTACATGTTTTAACAGATGTACATGTTTTAACAGATGTACATGTTTTAATGGATATACATGTTTTAGCAGACATACATGTTTTAATGGATGTACACGTTTTAACGGACACACATGTTTTAATGGATGAACGGGTTTTAATGGATGTACGGGTTTTAATGGACTTACATGTTTTGACAGATGTACATGTTTTAACGGATGAACATGTTTTAACAGACATACATGTTAAAATGAATGTATATGTTTTAATGGATGTACAGGTTTTAATGAACATACATGTTTAAACGGACATACAGTTTAAATTGATGTACATGTTTTAATGGAAGTACATGTTTTAATGGTCATTACATGTTTTAACGGATGTACATGTTTTAACAGATATACATGTTTTAATGGATATACACGTTTTAACAGACATACATGTTTTAATGGATGTACAGGTTTAAATGGACTTACATGTTTTAAATGGACTTACATGTTTTAAATGGACTTACATGTTTTAAATGGACTTACATGTTTAAGTGGATGTACAGGTTTTAACAGATGTACATGTTTTAATGGACGTACATGTTTTAAGTGACGTACATGTTTTAATGCTCAATACATGTTTTAATGGATGTACATGTTTTAACAGATACACATGTTTTAATGCATGTACACATTTAAACACACATGGTACATGTTTTAATGGATGTACGCGTTTTAATGGACTTACATGTTTTAAATGGACTTACATGTTTAAGTGTATGTACAGGTTTTAACAGATGTACATGTTTTTAATGGACGTACATGTTTTAATGGATGTACAGGTTTTAATGGATGTACATGTTTCAACAGATGTACAGGTTTTAATGGTCATAAATGTTTAAATGAATGTAATGGTTTTAATGGTCAATACATGTTTTAATGGATGTAAATGTTTTAACAGATGTACATGTTTTAACGGATGTACATGTTTTAATGACATATATGTTAAATCAATGTACATGTTTTAATGGATGTACAGGTTTTAATGGATGTACATGTTTTAATAGACATACATATTTGAATTGATGTACAGATTTTAATGGATGTACATTTTTTAACGGATGTAAATGTTTTAACATATGTTCTGGTTTTAATGTACGTACATGTTTTAACAGATGTACATGTTTTAAGGAATGTACATGTTTTAAGGAATGTACAGGTTTAAATGGATGTACATGGTTAAATGGATGTACAGATTTTAATGGATGTACATGTTTCAACAGATGTACATGTTTAAACAGATGTACATGTTTTAACGGATGTACATGTTTTAACGGATGTACATGTTTTAACAGATGAACATGTTTTAACTAATGTACATGTTTTAATGTACATGTTTAAGGGGATGTACAGGTTTAAACGGATGTACATGTTTTAACAGATGAACATGTTTTTAACAGACATACATGTTTTAACAGATGTACAGGTTTTAACAGACGTACAGGTTTTACCAGATGTACAGGTTTTATGGACCTACAGCAGCAAGCTACAGAAACTGTTGTGACAAAAGGAGATATTCCTCATAACACAAAATTTGATCTTTTGTCCAAACATTTTGTTTCTAATATAAAAATGAAAGGTTGATTTTTACACATATGTCATCTGTCATAGTTTTTTATTTGTGCTTGTCAAAAATCCCACAACAAATGCATTGTGGCCAACAATTTGTGGGTAGTAGTTTTACCATACTTTCAATGTTGATTTTATTTCCCCAAGGAAGGGCAAATTTTTCCTTCCTGTACTTGGTAACCCCTCATTTATTATTTTTGTTTGTAATTACCCAATCCCTAATGCAGTCACGGGTGATCCATGATAAAACTGCTAAAAAGGTAAGAATTATCATAACTAAAGGAGAATTTGCTTAGTATGGAAGAGTCATCAAAGTACCACCATTATGACCTTTTTTTGTCTATTTTTGTCATTTTCCTGTTTATTTTTCTGTTGAGAAAGGCTATGAGTTTGTCACATTTTCCCCCCAAGTCATCAAACTACATATTGTTAAACAGAGAAGGGGTTATCCCAGGATATTCTGTGAAATCAATATCTGATTGGCTGGTTATTTATAGGCCAATGTGCGTAATATTGTAGGCGAAAAACATGTAAATCCATTTCCTTTTCGTTAATCAATAACCCTTCTTAATTATGTTACATGTCATACCTTGGTTTTATGTGGCCATTTGTAACTGATGGCAAAATAACAATGAATAACATTATTATGATAAAAGGTCTATATTTGAAATATAGATAGAATTTGATATAGAATATGATGACATATCTAAATTAAAAGTATTATGTATAACACAAGAATTATATAATATGAAAAACATGAGTATCTCTAGGATATCAGGAGGGAACACAATTATGTGACAAAAATGTTCAGCAATTTCTCTGTTTGTTACAGGAGTTCCTTAAACCCTCATTTCATAATGAATCATCTATGGCAGAAAACTCTAGAAACTGCTGTGACGAAAGAATAAATTACTCCTTTTAAACCTTAGAATGCTGGTTAATTTTCTAAAAATAGATTTTTGTATCATCCGTTTCAAGAATCTCAAATATCTGCTTAATTTTGATGAGGAAATAAACTAAGGGTAGATAGTTCACAGGCCAGCCGCCAATTTACTTGGTGGCTGGTCTGGATCCAACCTGTTTGCAAAAACATAAAGTCGGTTCCAGCAGTATAAGGGTTAAACCCTCATTAAATCATACCCTATAATGAATAATCTATGGCAGAAAACACTATACGGTGCTGTGGCAAAGGGATAAATTGCTCCAATAAAGCAGATAATCCTTTTGTAAGACCGGTTCCTACCATAGATCATACAATGCATTTAGTCCTTCTTTTATTGTTTTCAAATGTTGGTTCCAATTAAGATCTGTCACATTTTGGGGAATGATTTAAAAACTTTCTTCTTCAGTGCAAAAAGTATGTCTCTCAATTTAAAGTTTTCTTGATGGAACTTGGGGAACATTTTTGTTGCTGATATATTTCACACAGTTCAACATCCCACAACTAGGGCCTCAAAGTCATGTCTGCAGGTTTCTGCTAAACTTCCATCAAAAGGTTAATAGTCATAATATATCAGCCAATTTAAACAATCAGCAACAAAGTCTTACTTAATGAAGTAGTAAAACCTTCAGTGTTTTGATTGAAAAAAATTATTTATAAATGATATTGTGTTGATCTTGGAAACACCTTACTAGTGTTGACTGGTGACAGCTTTGACCAATTTCATAATCTGGATCAAAGACACTAGTACCTATTTTATATTTTTTGGATGACAAAAATAAAAGATTGTTGTTTACATTTTAAACTGTTAAAATGGTTTACTATAAATGTGCTATATTCTACACTACATGGATATGAAAGAAGATAAAAAGTGTATCAATAATCTAGTTTTCTTTGACTTACAAATCTGTAATGTAATTTTATCGAAAGAAGTCAATTAATATAATAAAAGATTTAAATCTCAATAAGTGAGAAAGTCCTTATAAGGGATAATTGATCATTAAAAAATAAGAAAAAAAAGGACAACCAGAAAGACATCAGTATGCATTTGAATATTTTTATAATTATGGGCACATTGTAGTATGCATTTGAATATTTTTATAATTATGGGCACATTGTAGTCTGCTAGCAACAGGATATTTAAGAAAGTGTAATCACCTTAAGAAGGTTTTTATTCTTGTGTGTTCCTCCCTGTAACACGAAGAAAATATTGATATGAACTAATGAAAAATGTAAGACTTTTACAAAGTTTAAATGTTGAGGTGAGAAAACTGTGAGGGCAAGCTTATGCGATATAAACTTCCTCTCTGTCAGCACCTTCCATATGAATAATGATATTTCCTCATATTGAGGGTTTAGAATAATGGTTTGTGCTCTTTTTAAAGTTTCATTTCAAGCTGTGTTGTGAAGCAGTTACTATTGTCATATATTGCATGTTATACTCCCTGTTCAATATTCATGTTCCTTCCTACACAGTCTTTTCAGTTTTGATACTGGAACTCTGAAAAAGGATGGGTTTTGAATAATGGTTTCCCATTATATTGATGGTTTAATGCTGTAGTCTTACATTGAACTTTCAATACGCTCCTTGTTCAATATACATTGTTCTGCTACACCCACCCACCACACCTTCGGTTTTAATACTCTTCCAGTATCAGTAAGAGGAAAGTGCAGCACTCATCGGAAAACCAATATTTTCATTTGGAAAATTGAAACAAAATGATGATTCATTCTTAACTGTGGCCACAAAGAAGTAAAACAAGACTGACAGTATATTTGAGTGTTGCTATTGAAACTTTGTTTGTATTCACCTGTTTAAATATGCATCTGTGTCTGTCTAAAACACAATTTTATGTGTTGAAAAAGTGAATAGATATCTATACATGTATCTGTTTTAATAAACATTAGTATCAGTCTAAATATTCATATCTTGATTTGTCATAAGGCACATCTGTCACTGCCTAAACATTCAACTTTATCTGTTTATAAACATCTGTCACTGCCTAAACATTCAACTTTATCTGTTTATAAACATATGTATCTGCCGAGACAATGCATCTGTATCTACCTATAATTGCATCTGTGTCTGCCTAAATGTGCATCTGTATCTGCCTATGTTTGCATCTGTATCTGCCTATGTTTGCATCTGTATCTGCCTATGTTTGCAGATCTGCCTAAATGTGCATCTGTATCTGCCTGACTTGCAACTGCCTCCATTCAAACAATGTTATTTAGGCATAAAAGGATCAATCATTTGCAGTTGCAAATTTGTGACTGCTCCATATTCATGATTGAAACCAACAAAGTAAAAACACATTTTGTTTATGGTCTCATTCTTAGATAGAAACCATTAGCAATTTGTTATTTGGTAACATTTATAGGGTTCAAAGTCATTTGGTTGCAAATCTGACAAAATGAAGTATTATGGAGTAAGCGATAGATAATGATCCCACTATTGTTATGATTAAGTTGTTTGTCTTGAATTTTCCTCAGGCATTATTCATTATAGCGCAGTGATTATTGCAAAATGTGTATGAATGGAAAATTGATTTTATAGCAGGAAATTTATGAGTTGCAATTCAAGGCTTCAATGCAAGACTATAGTAAATCCTTCACAAATGTTAATCTTTTTCTATGGTCTTGCATTTAAAGCCCTAAAAGTGTTAATTGTCACAGTGACTATAATCCCTGAACATGAAATAGAATTTGTCTGTTTTGGTTGATTGGGTCAGAGTTTTCATTTGCTTTCGAAAATTTTTGTTGGTATATTTTTGCCCTATCAGAAGGTAATTTTTCTATTTCATCTCATTTTGAAATGTCGTTTGCAAAGTCTGTCACTTTTGACATTCGAAAATTTTGCGCTTGGTAAAGGGTTAAAGGCAGACAAAATCCCCTTGGTAAATTACCTTTGGAAAGTCTATTAATAAATCTTATACTGCATGAATCCTGCATAATAAGTATCCGATCTGAATATTAAATACAACACAATCACGATTTATACTGAAAATCTTGAACATGAATTTTATTCACTTAATTAATATTGTTTACCGGTATATCATGTGAAAAGATGCCTTTGAGTTGATTATATTTTTTAGAGTTACCTTTTGACTTTTATTGTGTCCTGTGTTCTTATTGTATATTGTATATATCTGAATTTCAGGATCTGACATATTCCTGATCACAAGTGAATAGAAAACATTTTAAATTCTCAGAGAATGGTTTGCTTAACTCTACTGTCAGAGAAAAGTTTGCTCAACTCTACATTCAAAAAACAGTTTGCTCAACTCTACTTTCAGAGAATAGTTTGTTCAACTCTTTTATTCTCAGAGAATGGTTGGCTCAACTCTACTCTCAGAGGACAGTTTGCTCAACTCTAGTTTCAGAGAACAGTTTGTTCAACTCTTTTATTCTCAGAGAATGGTTGGCTCGACTCTACTTGCAGAAAATGGTTTGCTCTTTGGAACAAATGTTACAGATGAAGGATATATAGACAATGTTCCCATTCTCCTTTTTTCACACGGTTGTTTTTTAAATTGACTGTATTCTCATAAACAATCACTTACTTACCACTTACTTATTACCACGGTCTTGAGTTATAAAATAGTTAATACAAAATTTCTATGAAGACATTAGCTATACCTTTGACTGAAAAAGGGTTGCTTTCGTTTCGAGGTGTACAGCTATATGTTTGTTTCCGTTATTGAAGTGTTGGATTATTTGAATCGAAAGAGGAAAGTTAAGGGTATATTTTATTAGAAATTTCCTGCTCTTATAAATAGAAATCCGTGTTTTTCCATATCCATAAATAGAAATATATTTGAATGACTTCCTGTAATAGATAAAGACGTTTTTTTGTCAGTGTATCTCACACATATCTTTTGTATAAACAGCTGTTCTACCGCTTGTCATAGAATATTGTTGAACTAATCGTTATTTTGAATTTTAAAGTTGTTAAATAGAGCTGAATTGGAGATCTATTATCAAGCATTGTGTTGAATGTTTACGTCTTTCGAAATACTTGTGATTTAAACATATTTGGTTAGTATTTTTTTCTAAATTTTATTTGTGCTTCATTTAACAAAAGAATTGAGATGTCAAGTTTTACTTATTTATGACAGGTAACTTCTCCTTTTGTCACGCTGAAATCTACTCGATATCATTTTCTAATACCAATGGAATCGTTGTGTTTATACTTTCTGATGATCAATCATCAGCATGTGTTTCTTATATTGACTGGTGACAACCTTCTGTATGTAAGAAAAGGGTTCAAATCATTTTATTATCATAGTGACCTTAAGGAAACATTTGGGCAAATAGATAAACAATTAGTTTGGGCAGCTGTAAGACCAGGTTGAGAGGGTTAACAGTTATCTTAAGGGTTTAATGCAAGACTAGATTAAGTCTCTACGTTTATAATGAACTTACTATATTATAGACTTGCTTTGAAGTCTTAGTGTGGTATCACTTAGTTCAGTATTTCTTCCAATAAAAAGATATTCGAGGGTTCAGTGCAAGACTATTAACATGAAGCACTTACTATAGAATTGCACTGAACCTTGTGATAACTGTTAACCCTTACAACATATTGACTACCATAATGAAGCACCTGCTGCGTAAATATTCAGAAACTATGGTGACAATAGGATATTTCATAGTTTCTTATTTTTTTTCAAAGGATTATACCAAATTTCCAAGTGAAATCATGTTTTTTTTATGCTTTTTGGCTTGGGTTTCAATTCTGACCAATTTTTAATCCCATCTGGGGAATTAGCTAAATGACTTTCTAGAAGATGACATTTGAAAAAGAGCAACTGTTGTGCAAAATGTTCCTTGCTTTAATGATTTTAGTGTATATTTGCCAATATTTCTCAGAAAAACAGGATATAGATTGGGGGATGCTGTATGGCTTTTTTACTGTATAAAGCTTTTAGCTTTTTTGATATATGACATTTTTTGCCCATCTTCCATTACTTCACAAACATCTGAAATTACGTTAAGTCATAATATGATTATAGGATTAAATTGCTGACCTTGGATATTACATGTTAAGCGCTCAGTTATTTCTGTTGTTGAAAAAGCTATGTCTTAGAATTTATTGCCAAGGTTATCTGTAAATTCCTTGAAAGTGTGGAAGTCAACTTTGTAGAATGATACAGTGTGATCAACGTAGTTAGATATATCTGCTCTTCAGAATCCTTTTGGTTTCATTTTCGCTTACTTATTGCATTCCAATGCACGATTGCAGTCTTTTTTACCTATTCGTATTGTCTACTGAACTTTAAGCTAAATTTTCATTGTTATGGCGCTGTGTGCAGTTTATTAACAACATACACAGATATTTTTTCCGTTTATCATATTTGTCATTGTTATTGATGTTGACAGAATCAGAAACAGAATTATGAAATAGAAATAAAAAGCCCTGTCAAGCAAGTACATCCAAATGAATAAAATTCATAAGTCCATTTATCTGTACATCAGTACAAAACAGGTACTGACTTAAGTATGGAAAGTAATATATGAACAGTAAAATCACATATAGATGTTTCTTCTCTTTGCAGTATCACTGAATTGAACCACAAACAACTTCACCATCGATGCTAAAATGTCCAAAAATGATGGACTATGCTACGACAACCACATGATCTCCACGGAGAAAACCGTTATTGAAAACGGTTATGATTCCGCACAACCCCTGACCAATGGCAGAGGAGCCTGTATCACCAAAACAAGCTCTCAGCCAATCATAACAAACAGTGAAAACATTACGTGTGAACGCATCCACGATGATCAGAACTCATCCATAGACAGAATAGACATAACTGTCACACACTCGAAATTGAATGGAAACCATGAACCTATCATAAACATGGACATTGCCAGTGACAATACTGTGCCAGATCACAGTTCGGATAGTTGTGAATCGGCGCAAACCCTCCCCCATGGGTTGACAGAGAATGCATCAGATGACACAAAAACAGCGCAAGCACTAGCCGGTCATAAAACACCTGTTACCATAGAAACAAACCAGTTACCGCATAACACTATACACATGACAACGTCATCCAACATGATGTTAGACAACCATGTGACCTTCACCTCTGGGGTGACTCCTGTTCAAGGTCAAGTACCAATAGCACACTGTGATCCTGCTGCTGCCCCGGTATCCTCTCAGCAGTTCACACCTAACCCTATAGATCCCAGATTGCCCACAATCCTTGGCTGCCCAATCCATCAACCAAAGACTGCAAGCACAGCCCCGCCCACTGCCACAAATTCCTCCCAGCCTCCCTCTGGTACCCCGCCCCTGTCTGATAACAATGGGCCCGGCCAGAGTAACGGTAACCAGGGACCAGGTCACCCTCAGCATGTTGTACATGTGCACATCCAGCCGGGGGAGACATTGACCGTCAAATACGAGGACCAACTACAGCGAGTTCAGGGTAAGTCCTATCCCACTCTAACTTACAGCCCCTTTTCCCTTTAACCCCTTAACCCTTTACCAAACAATAACGACTTTTGACTACTTTGTTGCAGACCCCTATGGAAAACATTGTGGGAAAAGGAAAAATTGTTTGTAACAAGCAATTTCTCCTTTTCCCACAATGTGTTCTGTTCTATCAGAGGGTTATTTTTCAGGTTCATCACATTTTGAAATGTCGTCTGCAAACTCTTTCAATTTGGAACAGTCGAAAATTTGGTGTTTGGTAAAGCGTTAATCCATTATATCTCACTTTTATACATCTGATGCAGAGGTCTCAAGAAACGAATGTGACATAGGTTAAAGTGCTCCTAATGAACAATTAATTCTTTTTTTCACATTGGTTTCTTCCGAATATTATGAAGTTTATATTTATGTGCTATATATTCTTTGCTGTTGCCTATGTTGTCCTGTAAAGGAAGGTACCAATGAATCTTATCTAGGCCTAATAATAATGAAATATAAAACAAGCTTCATTTTCTCATAGAATGTCCCAAATATGATGACCTCAGATATATTCTGTTTGTCAAAGTCCATATTAAAATCCAAAGCTTTTACAACCTTCAGATGATGATGGAAAGAATAGGTATATTACTTATTTAACAATGAATTTATACGCAGCGCAAAATACATTTATGTATATCTTTTTTTAATCAACTTCTATAGAAGTTATCTTCTTAATTCAAGCAGACAACATAAGAAACAATTGTTATATTAGAGTGTTGACTTTGTAAGAATGGAGTAATTGTTGAATTAACATATAGAGGTAGTTATCTGTTACTTCTTTTATTGTATACACTTTCATTTATAACGATCCATACTTACTTGTTGTTTTATGTATATAAAGTGTTCTATTGGCCTAATGTGACCAGGTGTTGTATTATTAAATCTTTAATTTACTGTCTGTGATAATAGCACATGCAGCTGTAAAAAGAAACATGTGTTCCTTCGTTCATTCTGCATTGCTAACATATTGTACAAAAACAAAACAAAGTCAAAGCTTTAAGAATGTGGTGTGAAGTGTGAGCGAGTGGTCAACGAGTCCTGGTTAACTGATTTTAACTGGCTGCCATCAAGATAACTCTACAGCCTTAAATATTGAAAATACTGACATGCGGTGATTCGAACATGATTTTTTTTGTAGTCAAGCATATTGATGCATAACAAAGAAAGGACAATCTTGCATCACATCAATTTCCTTTGAAACACATGACATGTGTTGCAAAGTATGAATTTCAACTAAAAATAATTTCAACTAAATAATTACAACTAAATTGGAAATACTTATCCAAAGTTGATAGTACAAACTTGAAAAATATAAGAGATTATTTGATACAGCCTATGCTCTGATAAAACATGATAGACCTTACACTAACTATACTGATCTATGTGAAGTACAGAAGAAAAACCAGATTGATTTAACCCATCACCAAACAATAATGACATTTCACCAGTTTGTTGCAGACAACTCTGGAAAACATTGTGGAAAAAGGGAAAATTGCTCTAATCAAGCAATTTCTCCTCTTCCCAAAATGTTTTATGCCCCATCTGAAGATTTTTTTTTAAACCTTAGATATGGAAAAGTAGAAAATTTGGTCTTACTTGTCCGTGGACAAGTTGAAAAATTATTTACTTCCACACCCCTGAATTGTTTTTAGGATGAACAGTTCTGATTCATACACAATTTGAATAATCTTCCTTCCTCTTTCTAAGCATTCTCTGAAAATCATCAGAGAATATGTTTCAATGGTTTAATGCAAGACTATAGCAATTCCTCCACAAAAGTGAATTCGGGGATTTGTACTTTCATACTTGTTTTATATCATAAAAGATTTAACAACTAGATCTATATAAACATAGTTTCTTTTTTGAGGGGTTTTCATTTTCTATTCACAGGTTTTACTTATTGATTTTAAGAATTATATTATTGTCTGCTGTATTATTCTATAAACAGGGGAAAACCATTAAGCTAAAGTTTCTCATGTTATGTAACAAATCTGTTGTCTAATATGCATAGTTCTAGCAATTTCTTGAATATATGAATAAATCAAAATAGCTTCCTATGACCTTGTAAGGTGCATGCTTGCAAGATTTCTGTGTGTAATGCACTTTTTATTTAACCTTTTCCTTAACATGCATTTCAATCTCAAGGAACAAGACTAAGTGTGTGCAAAACAGAGATTGCTTGAATCAAACAATTTCTCACAATTTTAAATGATACTGAAGAATGCTGAAGTTGGAAAACAATAGGGCAGAAAACATTGTGAGAAAAGGAAAAAATGCTTGTTACAAGCAAATCCTCCTTTTCTACAATGTTTTCTTAAGTTGTCTGCAACAAAATGGTGAAATGTTGTTATTGTTTGGTAATGGGTTAAAGAGACTATCCCAGAGATGATTTTGTGCTTTGAGAGTAATAAACATTAAACAATTGATATTAACAATCACTGTCACTAATCCAAAGACAATGTTTAATTTCTTTACTTCTTACCTGCTGAAATCCTGTGATTTCGTTAAATGATGTGAAGTGAGCCTACGCGGCTGTTTGTGTTTCTAGGCGGATTATGAATAAATGCAGGAATCCTCTCTCGAGCACCTTGCAAGCGTGATGTGACAAGTGCGGTAAAACGTTTCTGAGGACCCACTTGACAATGGAACCTAATAATACCACAGCCTTTTTCCAAGTCTAGATTGTTGTTTACAAAAAATAGTCAAAATAGTTTGCAATATCTGCAATGTTCTTTTCTGTACAGTTATGAGCGGGGCCTCCTTGGCCTAGTGGTTAGAGTACAGAACTTGAAATCACATGGCCCCTCTCCGCGTGGGTTCAAATCCTGAGAGGGATATGGATTTTCATGAGAGGCAGTCTCCCAACTCACTTACGGAATGCCGATGGTTCTACCCACCTTAGCCAGTTGAGTAAGGGGTCTTCCTCCATCATTAAGAGTCGGACATCGCTACATAACTGAAATAATGTTGATGTGATGTAAAACCCATAAAAAAAACAAAAAAAAAACAGTTACGAGCAGGATGTTTTTTGTGGTGCATTACTGTTACACAAAAAGCCATATCGCACTGTGATGGGTCATAGTACAGTCGTTAATAATAATGTAGACTCCTGAACAGGATGAAACTTAGTATATATATATATGTTTGACAGAAACGGTAAATGAATACTCTATAATGAGGGACATGAGTTTTCAATTTTAAGGATAGGAAGTTTCTATATTGAGCTTGGAATTACTGAAAAAATGTTGATGTTGTTTAAAGGTGAATTCTAAACTAAGGAAGGGTTGAATCTACAAATCAATTTGTTCCTCATTATATACCAATCAAGTTAATCATGAATTTCTTTTATTAGCCGAATAACTGACAGAATGATATTTTTCTTATACATACATTTTTGCTGCAGATTATATAAATCCGTACATGACAAAAGGAGAAATTGATTGCTGAACAATTTCTTCTTATGTCATATAAATTCCTTTGATTATATTACATAGACAATGTTACTTTTGAAAACATTTAAAGGTCATCATTCTGTGATTATTGTTTGTTAAGACCAATTCTAACTCCATATTGTTGCATGTGAAAGCACATTACGTCAATTGTACTCACTTAATTACCTTGTTACAGACAACTATTTTATGATCAAGAAACTCATTCTTCCTTTTTCTGTCATTTTTAGAGTACTTTGAAGATTCAATGCAAGACTATGGTAAGTGCTTCACAAACATGAATCATTTACTATAGTATTGCATTGAACCCTTGACTTGGTCTTATGATGCCCTCTATTGCACAACTCTGTTGCCTGTGGCACCATCCTTAACAACAGTATGATACTGCAACTTTACTGATGAATATATATATTACAGTGCTTTTTCTCTTTATGATCACATGCAGAATATCATTGGAACAAAGATCAACTTGTCAAGGCCCGTATGATTTACATATTTGGAGTTTTTGCATGAGGTTCAATACCAGGCTATTGTAAATCCTTCACAAAAATGAAGGTCTTGCTTTTGCGGTACATTGAACCCTTGATGTATTTAGTAAGTGACTTCAATTTGATATATATAGCTTTGTGAACATTTTACAGCAGAAAAAACACTTCCACTGTAGTTGGTATACACTAAATGTTTGGAATGATAATTTTGATACTAGAAGCAGTGAGTTGAACTCATCATTATGATATAGCTGGTATGCTATTGATATGAATTAACCCTTATAGTGCTGGAACTGACTTCATGCTTATGCAAACAGATTGGATTCAGGCCAGCCGTCAAGTGAATTTGGCAGCTAGCCTATGTTATAACCTGTTTGCTACTCTGACCATCTTACCTCATCAAAATTAAGCAGATATTTAAGGTTTTGGAAAGCAGACAACACAAGAATCTATTTTTAGAACATTACCCAGCATTCTGAGGGTTAAACCTTAAAATCAAACTGTTGCTACAAAATAACCAACCCCTTCTTGCCATTTAAACACTCTTTTTAATTTATTTGATCATCAATGCAAGTAGTTTCGCCACACTATCGGTACTTTGATCATGAAACACATTATTGTTCATGCGCTATTTTTGGACACAATAAAAGGTTGGAGACAGAGGGGAAAGTTTTAATTTATTGAGAAATCATGTGCAGGTATTGATCAAGACACTAGCGTTGTCTCACAGACAGCTATAAATAGAGACCACCCTCAATGAATAATAGGATCTGTATGAAACATATGGATATGTTAATCCCCTTTTTGTGACTGGTCTAAATTGAAGACATTTGCCAGTAAAACATTTGCCAGTAGGACAACCCATCATTTAGGATATGGTGACAGTAGGCCACTGTTATAAAGTGTGAACATTAACCCTTACAGTGCTGGAACCAACCTCATGATTATGCAAACAGGTTATATTCAGGCCAGCCGCCAAGTGAATTGGCAGCTGGCCTGTGATCTAACCTTTTTGCTAATCAAAGGATTCTTTGTGATATATGGCATAAATAATTCTGATAAAAAAAGGAAACTACTAGGTTGGAGTTGTTTCTTTTTTATGTTAGTTTTTTTTTCTTGAATTGTCTGCTTAAATCTTTCAAACCAAAAGATAATCATCACTACAACATGGACATTGAGCGCTTATTGACTGATGCTTTTGTCCTGTCTTTAATTAAGTGAAAAAGTTTAATTGTTTCTCAAAAACATGAAGAAGTATATGCAGCATACTTCCCTTATGAATGGCATTCAGAAGAATTAGAAACTTTTGAAGTCATTAAGAAATTGGTGCTTTAAGTATTTGAAACTAATCATGCTATCTAAGTATTTCTTTCCTTTCATTTCACTCAAAATAGGCGATTTTATACCCTTCACAGAAGTTGACAATAGAAACATTATGACAAAGAAATCAATTAAACTTTTGTACCTTTCAATCTGAACTAGTCATAAACTCCTATATGATGTGACTGGTTAACCCTTTACCAAACACCAAATTTTCAACTCTCCCAAATTGAGAGAGTTTGCAGACGGCATTTCAAAATCATTTAAATGTGATGAAATTGAAAAATAATCTTCTGATAGGGCAGAAAACATTGTGGGAAAAGGAATAATTGCTCGTTACCAGTGTTTTCCAGAGTCGTCTGCAACAAGGTGGTTAAAAATCGTTTTTGTTTGGTAATGGGTTAAAGATGTGTTTGGGTTTTGTACAGCTGGACTTAATCTGAAAACCAGTATTTTTACCATTACTAAGGGAAGTAACTCCATACAAAATCATAAAGATCAACATGTTTGTTAGTTGCCTCCCCTTTATCAGAGATTTCCTTTTAACTTATCTATATGCCAATATATATTTTATCTAGATCTTTATATATCAACTTTTTGTCAACAATTTTGAACAAATTTTGCAATTGGTTGCAATTTGATGACTTGCCTCCATTTGTTTTAATATTTCAAACTAATAACACAAAGTAAATATTATTTTCATACCTTTATGATAAATTGTACCGTCCTATTTCTTTTAACAGGCCAATGTAAAAGAAGCCAGAATTGTAGTGTATTGTGTGAACTATTTAACCCTTTACCAAACGCCAAATTGAAAGAATTTGAAGAAGTAATTCCAAAATGTGGTGATATGGGAAAGTAATGTTCTGATAGAGCAGAAAGCATTATGGGAAAAAGAAAAATTGCTCGTTATGAGCAATTTCTCCTTTTCCCACAATGTTTTCCAGATTCATCTGCAACAAAGTGGTTAAATGTCGTTTTTGTTTGGTAAAGAGTTAAAGAGCTTTTTGAAAGCCTCAGACTTAAAAATAAATGTCTACATGTATATAGAACTCTAAAGTTTATGTCTGATTTTAGTTACAGCTTAAGTTTGCAATCTATCTTTAAGTTGATGTTATGAATGTTTACAACTTAGTTGAAGTTTATAGTCAAACATTTTCTGATAGACGCATTTCATTTACCAGTATGTTAACATTTTAAGCAAAGAAGTCGCACAGCCATTTGTGATAGAGGAACAGGAGAAGTTAACCGAGACAGTTGTCATGAGTAATAAACGTCCATGATATTGACGAGTTATTGGTTAACCCTTAGAATGGTGGGTAATTAAATTGAAAATAGAATTTTGTGTCATCTGCTTTCCAAAACCTTAGATATCTGCATAATTTTGCGGAGGAAAGAAACTTAGAGTAGCAAACAGATCAGATCACAGGCCAGTTGCAAATTTACTTGGCAGCTGGCCTGGATTAATCTGTATAAGCATGAAGTCATTTCCAGTACTATATGGGTTATCTTTAATCATCATGTTGCTTTAAAGGTGCTTGGTTTTCAGATTACATTTAACCCTTTCCAAAAACAGTTTCCAAATCAGTGAGGACATTTCACCACTTTGTTGCAGCAACTTAACAAAACATTGTTGGAAAAGGAGAAATTGCTCGTAATGAGCAATTTTTCCTTTTCCCACAATGTTTTCTGCCCTTTCAGAAGATTACTTTCCAATTTCATCACATTTTGAAATGTTGTCTGCAAACTCTTTCCATTTGGGACAGTCGAAAATTTGTTGTTTGGGAAAGGGTTAAGAGATAAGCCAACTCAAATAAAGCAGGCAGATGGACAGAAAATTGACCATATTCTCTCTCACTCCTATGATTGGTTGAGAAAAGGTTAGTGGCAGATAGTTTCATATTTGCGTATTGCAGAAAAATAAAATCGAGATTCAATGTAAAGATAAGATTGACTTTTGACAAATTTGATGCTTAGCTTTTTGAAATACTGCTTCCAAAAGATTTGAAGACGCTCCCTATCGGTCCTAAGAATATCATCACTAGGAGATTTCCTGTAAATTAATTAAATTCCTTGCCTGATGAATTGACTGCCATATTTTACACTTGCGAACTGAGGGTTTTTGTCCCAAGAGTTCAACCCATTCCTTCGTCTATTAACATATATCTCACTCACCTGAAGGTCAGGATTTATAACACTGTTGTGACACAGAAAGGAAATGTCTCATAATGAATTATTTCTCGTATTGATATCTACAGGTGAATTAAGTGTGTTAGATAGTTCAAATGAAGGGGCCATTCCAAGACAATAATAAATGTGTCACATTTGTAAAGGACTTACTGTATTCTTGCATTGATCCCCAGAACTGACTGTGTCTTTTGAGACAGTACCAATAGGCACCCACAACAACCAGGAGGAATTAACATTCTTCTATAAAAAAAAAAAAAAAAATAATAATATTCATGAGAGGCAGTCTCCCGACTGACTTACGGAATGCCGATGGTTCTACCCGCCTTGACCAGCCCTTGTGGGCAGTTGAGTATGGGGTCTTCCTCCATCATTAAGAGTCGGGCATCGCTACATAACTGAAATAATGTTGATGTGATGTAAAACCCATATAAAAAAAAAAATAAATAAATAAAAATAATATAGTTCAAAAGCAATAGCAACTTACAAACAATTATATGACAGTGGTTGAGTACATTTCTTTTTCTAGTACTGTCAATAGATGATAGTTTCAGTTTGGACGAAGCACAGAAATCCATATGAAGGAATATGGTTAAAGAAGTAAGCCATTTTAAGCTATTATTTTTCTCTGGTCCCCTGTTAGTGAGTAGAAAAGATGAACTCTATGGGGAATATGAGAACCGGCCTTGCAGAATGGTCAGCTGACTTGTATCTGGATCCTGTACTGGAGTAGAAAGGATGAAATCCATGGGGAATACGGGAACCATCTTGCAGAATGGTCAGCTGAGTCATCCTGTCACAGAAAACTACGTTAATCAGTTTTGTAAGACGGTTTCTTGACCTTCCGCTCGTATTACACCAGACAGGATCAATATTCCCTATTATAACATTCTCCTGGACATATACCAACCCTTTCATGGTAATCTTTCATCAAACTTGTGTGTTTGATGCAAAACTATAGCATGTCCTTTCACTGTACTCAATAAACAATCCTCAGGATTCACTTGACTTTAAATACTTTATATTATTGAATAAATTGTAAGCAGTGGTTAGCCTTGGAAATATGTATTGTTCATCCCATGTTTTATCTTCTGGTAGCCCTTTTTCTTTTCTACCGTTGGGGATCCATTGGCTAGACACATTTTCCTTGCCTAGTATTTGTAAGCTTCAAAGGCAGTATATATGTATACCACTTAAAGCAAGTGAACAGTCATAAATGGTAATCTTGTAAAAAAAATGGCCATTAACTCTTATAGTGCTGGATCCAACAGGTTAGATCCAGGCCAGCCGCCAATTAGTAAATTGGCGGCTGGCCTATGATCTGACCTGTTTGCTTATATGAGAATCTTTTGTCATCAAAATTAAGCAGATATTTATGTTTTATAAAGAAGACGATGACACTAAAAAATCTTTTTTTAAAAAAATACCCAGCATTCTAAGGGTTAACTTGTATTTGTTGCTATCGTCATTTCTCTCTTCATGATTAAGAGTGGATACGGGCAGACACATGAACGTAGCTAGAAAAGATAGAATTTGTCTTTACTGTCACAATAATTACAATAAAACTTTTGTCGAGGATGAATATCATGTATTTTTCATATGTCAAAAGTATGCAGAAGTACGAGCACATCTTTCATCATGGTACATCGAGGAAGACACTAGATTCGATTTCATCAAACTACTACAACTGAATGATTGCAGGAAGTTAAAACTATTATGCAAATATATATATCTTCTTTTAGAAATTTAGCTGATTTGTATTTTGGGTTTAAATTTGTTTTCTGTAGAAACCGGTTTGGATTAATAATTGAATTCCATCTTAAATATATAATGGATGCTTTTTATCATAGATGTTATTTTGAACAATACTGTATTTTGCATTTTGTATTTAGTAAATTTTATAAATGTTTTTGTTTAATCAGGGACATAACAATGTTTGCTATTGGACGCGGAGTCCTTATGATATGTATTTTGGGCCGGAGGCCTTTTTGTACAAATAAAACATTCTGAGTTCTGAGTTCTGATTATGTATGCTTTTTATTGCGCCAGAAGCAGATGACTTAACCCATTACCAAACAATAACGACATTTAACCATTTTATTGCAGACAACTCTGGAAAACATTATTGGAAAAGGAGAAATTGCTCATGACGAGCAATTTCTCTTTTTCCCATAATGTTTTCTGCGCTATCGAAAGATAACTTTCCAATTTCATCAATTGTCGTCTACAATCTATTTCAATTTGGGATAGTTGAAAAGTTGGCGTTTGATAAAAGGTTAAAGGAATTTCTTTTGTAATCCAGTCTTTGTTGCAATGGTTTGTACCCAGGGAATATCAAAAAGTTGATTATATTATCCAAATATCATGATTTTTATTTCTAATTTCACCAGTTTTAAGGGTTCATTTGAGGAACCAGGAAATAGACTTGTGAAAACCCTTTACATTATCATTGCGACATACTGGTATTGAATACATTTACAGATGTCAAGGTTTTAAAGTATTGTTATAAAAGCAGAGTTTGCAGGTGCAAGTCATTATGATCAAATCCTCTTTTGGTCCCTCTTGTTTAATCGTAATAAATTTATACTGCAAGTTTTCTTGGATACTCCTGTAAGTTTGACAATTTATCTCAAAATGGTGTGCGGCAATATTTATTAAGAACATGGAAAGAGTATTGCTTTGCTGTTCTAGCAAATTGTTTAGAGTATTGCCCAAAAAGCATTCTTTGTGATTATCTCAAAGAGGCTTGCCATACCATATAATCAGTCTCAGTGATCCAGATCATTCTTTGTCTTTACAATTAATTAATAAAGCTTCTCTGTGAGCCTGAACAGGTTCTCTCAGAAAACCAGCCAGAAGTATGCATGTCTAACCCATTTCCTAATAATTGAGTGGCATCATGGGAAAACTCACCCTTACACTTGGGGTGGGAAAACTCACCCTTACTCTTGGGGTTGTGAAACCCACCTTTAAGCTTGGGATTGGGTAACCCACCCTTACGCTTTGGGTGGGAAACTCACCCCTACACTTGGGGTGGGAAAACTCAACCTTACTCTTGGGGTGGGAAAACCCACCCTTATGCTTGGGGTGGGGAACTCACCCTTACGATTGGGGTGGGAAATCTCACACTTACGCTTGGGGTGGGAAACTCACCCTTACGCTTGGGGTGGGAAATCTCACCCGTACGCTTGGGTGGGGAAACTCACCCTTACACTTGGGGTGGGGAAACCTACCCTTATGATTGGGGTGGGGAAACCTACCTTTAAGCTTGGGGTGGGGAAACCAAACTTATATGCTTGTGTTGGATTCACATGAAATAACATAAGCTTAGGATGAATTGCAGAAGAATTGAACCAGAAAAGCCAGAAAGTTGATGGTCAATTCATACAGGGTATACAACATGGCTATTAGCGGCAAAAGTATGCAATAAAAGCCTGAAATGGTCCCCCTTTACGACTTAAGAATTACAAACAAGTAATTTGCTCATGGTCAAGCTTTCTAATGATTTTGATTACTACATTGCTTCTCACAACTCACTAAAGTTCCTTGCTTTCAGTGCTATCAGTGCTTTGATTTTTTGTGTGTGATGACTATCAGAATCTGACCAACAGTTTACCAAATGATTTAGTTTTATATAGCATTCATCTTTGCATGGGCCTTTATTTTAGTTTTCATTGAAGCCTGAGGATATTTAGATATGCTATTAACCCATTACCTAACAATGATGACATTTGACCTCTTTGTTGCAGACGACTCTGGAAAACACTGTGGGTAAAGGAGAAATTGCTTGTGACAAGCAATTTCTCCTTTTCCCACAATGTTTTCTGCCCTATCAGATTATTACTTTTCAATTTCATCACTGTATGATATGTCGTCTGCAAGCACTTTCAATTTGGGACTGTCGAAAATTTGGTGTTTGGTAAAGGGTTGAAGGAACCACAAGCACAATGATAGATCTTTTAGGCCATTTCAGTGATGGATCATTTATCCTTGATCATCAATTTCAAGGCTTAGGCCAGATACACATGTTATATCAGTCAAATGTTTGTTTCTGTTCCGAACAATTTGCATCAAACAATATTGAAACCAATAAAAGCAATTGTCCATCAAAAGATGCATAATTGATGTACCCTTTTCTTATACAAATGTCTTTATCTTATTACAACAGTCAATATGTAAAGTACTTATGACACAAAGACTCTAAATGAGCAAACATTTTATTTTTGAAAGTTGAATTTGATTGCTATATAGTAATCCTTAATTCAAGTTAACTCTGACTCAAAAAAAAGAAGACATAAGAAAACTGGAAGCAATTTTTGTTTTATGGTCTTTGTTAAAAATTGTTTTTACTTAAAATGGCAGAGGAGAAAGACATGTAAAAGGTTATAATTGATCAGTTGACAAACGCATCAAAATCAATATTCATGTGTAACCGAGCTGAGGAAAGCAAGACGCTAGATTGAAACTTGTGCCCAGTACCTCCGCAAACTGTGCAGGACTGGTGCTCTTATGTCTGAGTTTTCCAGCCCGCTTAAACATTCATTTCTTCCTGGTATATATATATATATATATACCCCTGCTACATAGTTTAACCAATGAAATAGTGTACAAATCTCAGACAAACAAATGCATGTGTGCACATCAATATTGTTTCCATTATATAAAATGAACTCAGACAAACAAATGCAAATGTAGAAAACAGTGGTGCAAAGGTAGAGCGTCGGCTTCTGGACATGAGGGTCGTGGGTTTGAATCCTGTGAAAAGCGGAATCTGCCTTACAAACTTTCATTAATCCACATTCAGATTGTGTACTGCCTATGTATCCAGGAAGCAAAATAGTGATGTTAAATTGAGTAGAAAGTGTTGCTACAAAAACATAAATAACTATGATAAGTAACTTTTCCTCTTGCCACAATGGTTTCTAAAGACTTCTGATTCCATGGTGTGAGGTGTTGAAGATATCAGTCATGATAGCTGTGTGGGCAGGGTATTATGAATAAAACCCATTACTCAACAATAACGACTTTTAATTACTTTATTGCAGATGACTCTTGAAAACATTGTGGGAAAAGGAAAAAATAACGATCAATTTCTCCTGTCCCACAATGTTTTCAGTCCTATCCAGAAATTGTTATCTATTTCATCACAAATTGAAATGTTACCTGCTAACTCTTTCAATTTGGGACAGACGAAAATTTGCTTTTGGTAAAGGGTTTAACTCTACAGGTGGTTTGATTACGTTCAGGTGGAAATGTTCTGATATTTAAAATAAAAGACAAAAACTTATTGGGTGTCTTTGGATCCTTTATTTGATAAATGCACTTCATATCTTGCCAATTAGAGCACCTAATGACAAAATGAGCTATCCAAAATATTTGCGGCAAAACAAGGATTAGTTCTATGATGCTTTTCCTGGCTTTCTTTTTTGTGTGCAATAGTGTATTTTTTGTAACAACTTTTGAATTCTTTTTTATATTCATTTGATTGTCATGGAAGACTTGTTGTTTGTCAAATGGTTTTGTTAGTTCTTAACTCGTTTTGATGTCATGTGTTGCAGAAGCTTCTGAGAACAGGGAATGTGTCTTTATCTAAATAGGAAGCTACTTTTGTATGTCAAACATAAGTTAGAAATAAGAAATAGTTGATTTGTAGGTCTCTGACCACTTTACCAACACCACTTGATGTCATAATTTTGTTGGAGTGAATGTGACACTGACCTATCTACAGTGTACCAAACACAACAATTAAGTCCTTATTACGTGTAGTTCAATTGTAATTGTCACACACACACACTTGACTTGGGTTTGAACCAATTGATAAGTAATGTTAACAAGACCACCAGAAGTCCAGTTAATTATTGGGAGTTTTAACCCCTGACTCCCCAGTACTTCACTTTGACACTTGACAAGCAATTTCCCCTTTCCCCACAATATTTTCTGCACTATCAGAAGATTATTTTTCAATTTCATCACACTTTGAAATGTCGTCTTCAAACTCTTCCAAATTTGGGACAGTCGAAAATTTGGCGTTTGGTAAAGGGTTTAACTTTTAAATTTATACCTGCAGAAGACTGATTGCTGGCCCTTGCCCTACAAGTAGCCATACAATACAAGGGTTCAATGCAAGACTATAGTAAGTGCTTTACAAACATGAAGCACTAACAAGGGTTCAATGCAAGACTATAGTAAGTGCTTCACAAACATGAAGCACAAACAAGGGTTCAATGCAAGACTATAGTAAGTGCTTCACAAACATGAAGCACTAACGAGGGTTCAATGCAAGACTATAGTAAGTGCTTCACAAACATGAAGCACTAACGAGGGTTCAATGCAAGACTATAGTTAGTGCTTCACAAACATGAAGCACTAACAAAGGTTCAATGCAAGACTATAGTTAGTGCTTCACAAACATGAAGCACTAACAAGGGTTCAATGCAAGACTATAGTAAGTGCTTCATGTTTATGAAGCACTTACTATAGTCTTGCATTTAACCCTCGAATAATGAGGAAGGTTTTTCTTGTGGAGGCTACTAATAGATGGATCAAAGCAGGCACCATCGCAGACTGTTTTGATAGGTGGTTGAAATTTTTGCTACTTTGGCAGAGGTTCAATCTTTCGTTTGCACCCTTCATCTTGCAATTCAAGCTTTGAATCTTTTCCCAATATACAGACTACTCTAAACCCTTTACCAAACAATAACGATATTTGACCAGTTTGTGGTAGATGACTCTGGAATACATAGTGGGAAAAGAAGGAATTGCTCTGAATGAGCAATTACTCCATTGCCTTCAATGTTTTCTGCCCTATCAGAAGATTATTTTCATTTTTGAAATGCTGTCTGCAAACTCTTTCATTTCAGAACTGGACGGTGAAAATTTGGAGTTTGGTAAAGGGTTAAAGTATGGCTTCACAGGTGAAATTACAAGAAAATACCTTCACAAAAGGACAATTTGCTTATCTCGAAAAAGTGATTTCCCTTTTTGTCACATTATTTTGATTGTACATTTTTTCCATCTTTTAAATTATCCAGTTTTACATGGATAGGATTTGTCAGTCGAATAATCATGTTTAATTCTTTCTGCTGCAAATTATACGAAAATGCGATTAAGCTCACGCAGAAGTTAATTTCCACATTTCCATATCCAATTTTCAGTTTTGTGACTAGTCCCAATGGGTACCATTAGCAAATATAACAATCTTACTGTAATATCATGATTATGATTTGCAAATTTAGACATTATCTATGGAAGGAATGAGTCAATGGTAGCAGTTCCCTTTTCCCTTATGTTGTCTGGTGCATTTAACCCTTCACATAGCCAAATTTTTGACAGTCCCAAAATTGAAAAAGTTTGCAGACGACATTTCATACAGTGATAAAATTGAAACACAACCTTCTGATAGGGCAGAAAACATTGTGGGAAAAGGAGAGATTGCTCGTCATGAGCAATTCCTCCTTTTCCCACATTGTTTTCTAGAGTTGTCTGCAACAAACAGGTCAAATGTCGTTATTTTTGGTAAAGGATTAAGGTGTTCAGTTAGAGTAAAGTTGAAATGTAAACCTTAATGAAACAAAAATTTTGCTCATTTAGAGCAAGCTTTTCTTTATTCATTCATATTAAGCTGTTTGTTGCGACTGATAGGTTTGGTTTTCTATGACAGTGGCTAATAGTATCTGTTTCTCATCCAGCCAGAACACCAGAAGCTTATGTTCATTGGTTGATGTGGCCTGGTTTTGAACAGAATCAACCCTGTTCATCAAAATGGTTGAAACCATTCCAAATTATCGTATAATGTGATTGGTTTAAATTCAAAGCAATTGCAGATGACAAAGATAGCAAATGAAAAGTATACCTTTGGCTTTTATTAATTGGTAGAAATAATCTCGACCAAAAGATAAATTGCTCGTTATAGTGGTAGTTAATGAGCATATTTCTTATAAGAGCAAATTCCACTTTTGCCAATATTATATTTTTTTTGTATTACCGGTAGGTTAAAATTTTGTCACAGTCTTCCTAACAATATACAGGAAATATCCTAACCTTCTTTCTTTGCTGATTTAGATATGTAAAAAGAAATTTTGTTACTATGATTTTCCAATACCAACCTGGCTGAACATGAAATATGTGAAACTGGTACCGTCACTTGATAATTCTTTGGGCCCTTGCTTCATATATTTATAACATATTGTCATATGTCCTACTGTTTAGAATAAATAATGTAAATGTAGAAAATATGCAGTAATTCTTGGTGTGTAAACCTACATTGATAAAGAAGGTATATCTTGTTCTGAATAAAACAAAATCTTCCAAATCTTAGAATAAGTGGCTGCGATTTGTTGACGTCATTTCAAACTTAAGATGGCCCAGGACTAGTTCTTTTTGATTTTAGAGCCTTTTTCACTCTTTAACCCTTAATTAAAGAGAAAATATTGATAAAACACACATTTGAGAGTAAACCTGACTTAAGAGTGAAAATCGCATTAGAGGTCTTTGATGAAATGGGCCGGCCCCTGAACAGAATATTGTGGAATTTAGAGACTCATTTCGAGGGTTTAATGCAAGACTATAGGAAGTGCTTCATAAACATGAAGCATTTCCTATAGTCTTGCATTGAACCCTCCATTAATAGTTTTAGTTAAAACTTATTAATTTTTCATCGATTGTGACAGAAGCTTGATGCTTATTAAATCCACTCTCAACAACTGCTTTCTGGATACCACACGAATACTCATGCTGATTTTTGGTGTAGTCTATAAGGCACTGTTCACCTCACTTTACGGGTATTGAACCTGAGACCCTTGGTACAAGAGGCCGAGGCTCTACCACTGCACCACTGTCACCCATTACGGATTTGGATACTGGATCTGAATTTGATTTGAGATGCTGTTTATACTGGCTGTCAAGTTTTGTAATGATGAATTATAGGATCAGGGTTTGTTTAATTAATGTTTCCTGGGCGTGCATAGTGTAGTCAACATATGTTAATTAACGTGTGTCCTATGTTATATTCCTGGTTAACCCTTTCCAAAGCAACAAATTTTTGACTGTCACAAATTGAAAGATTTTGCAGACGACATTCTAAAATGTAATAAAATTGAAAAATATTCTTCGGATAGAGCAGAAAACCTTATGGGAAAACGAAAAATTGCTTTCTAAAGTCGTCTGCAAACATACAAAAGTTGAGGCTTTGGGGGTTTTCCGTCAATATCTTCATTTATACCGTGATTTCGGCGATTTTTTTTAATGAATATTTGTTAGAAGCATAGCTGAATACCATACGCAAATTCTACTCTTTACCTTTGGATTTAATGCAACACTATAGTAAGTGCCTCAACATGAAGTTGTATTACATTGAACCCTCAAATTGCTATATTGGTATAACATAAAATATAAGATAGAAACAATTATTTTAAAAATAAAGTTTGCTCATTTCAGTTTTTATAATTTGACACATTGTTTTTCTTCAATGTTCTGCTGTTGATGTATTTAATTGAGAACATGAGAAAAAAAACCATTACCAAACAATAACGACTATTAACCACTTTGTTGCAGTCGACCCTGCAAAACATTGTGACAAGTAATTCCTTCTTTTCCCGAAATGTTTTCTGCCCAACGGAAGATTATTTTTCAATTTCATCACATCTTGAAATGTCGTCTGCTAACTCTTTGAATTTGGGACAGTAAAAAAATTTGGTGTTTGGTAAAGGGTTAAGGGTTCAGTTGATGTCTGTTTTCAAACCTACATTGCTCACAGCTGAAGCTTAAATTAAATCATTCCTTCACTTAATGTGGAATTACTGCTAACAAGATGAAACTGTGGGGAGATATAATACCCATTATTCTTCCATCTGCTTAATTCTTTAGTTAACCAATTTCCTACCTTCCCCCTCCCCCCATTCACAAATTAAATACCAAGTTTGAATTCCAATCAACTGAGCATACTATGATCAAGACCAAAATTAAATGAAATATTTATTTGCAAGATGGAGAGTCAAATGTATGAAATGTTAAATGTTCTTAGATATACCGGTAGTATGAGTTGTGCCAATTGAAAGGAGAATAATGCAGAACAACTCCTAATTTGTTCTTTCCAGCTACTTTCATTTTTCTCAACTGTTTATTTGAAGTAGTGCATGTAATTATTACAGTGGTGTTTACCAAATGTCATTAAATATAGGGCAGAGAACATAGTTGGAAAAGGAAAAATTGCTCGTTACGAGCAATTTCTCCTTTTCCCACAATGTTTTCTAAAGTCGTCTGCAACAAAGTGGTCAAATGTCATTAATGTTTGGGAAAGGCTTAAGAAAATACCTGTTTGTATATTTTATAAGTCTCGGGTTCAATGCATGACTTTTGCAACTCCTTCACACCATAGAACACTAACTTGAACCTTTTGCAGCTAAATAGTGTTCAACTCAGGTTTCAATTCTGGATATATTGATGTTGATGAAGTTGTTCACCTATGGGACTTTAACCAATTACCAAACAACAACAACCTTTAAACACTTTGTTGCAGGTGACTCTTGAAAACATTGTAGGAAAAGGAGAAATTGCTCGTAACGAGCAATTTCTCCTTTTCCCACAATGCTTTCTACCCCATCAGATGATTGTTTTCCAATTTCATCACATTTTGAAATGTCGTCTGCAAACTTTGAATTTGGGACAGTCTAAAATTTAGGGTTAAGCCAAAGCCCATGCTGCATTAGATTGGTGCTCTTAGACAGGTTATGTTTCAACCAACAATATCCATGTCAGAATCAGTTACCTAGCTAATCACACCCAATCTGGTCATGTTTATTTTTCAATTCGACAAGATAGGTGTCAAGGAAACTGGCAGACATTACCAATGGATGTCTGCCATTTTGCTAGCACCTGACCTTTTGAAAGATATTTGAAAACAGAAGAGAATTGTTTGCAACAAGCAATTCATCATTAACCCTTAGAATGCTGGGTAATTTTCTGAAAATAGATTTTTGTGTTGTCTGCTTTCCAAAACCTTGCATATCTCCGCAATTTTGATGAGGAAAGATACTCAGAGTAGCAAACAGGTAAATTGGCAGCTGGCCTGTGATCTAAGCTGTATGTTACATTGAGTATCTTTCCTCATCAAAGTTAAGCAGATATGTAAGGTTTGGGAAAGCAGACGACACAAAATAACCCAGCATACTAAGTGTTAAACCAGTGATAACGAAATTATGACAGAATTTGAGACCATGTGAAGGAATCTCGCAATATTTAAGTTTTTGCATACAATTTTTCAAGAACAGTACAGTACCGGTAAGTTCTAATTTGGTTTCCTCATAAAGTAGGCTTTAGCAAGTTATTTCACTTGATAAGGACAAATAGACAACCTTAAATGCCTTATAACACATAGTTTAAGCTTGATCAATGCATACCGGTGATCAAGATCATACAGGGGTTGTTCAGAATGTTCTTAGATTTTTGTATTGAATTAACATACAGTCATATTCAAAAAGAACTAAAAAGATCAACATAAATTTCAACATATATGCTCTCATACATATAATGGTGGGTATACCTATTACCGTCGTAAATGTATTACCGACGATTCCAGAAATTTCCATATTTCTGGCGCATACACCCACTGATCAGATAACTTCCACTGTATTTAGTTTGTTGTTTTCATGGACTATTACACAATGTCTTTTTAACGGATAAATAACACTTTTTTTAACAGTAAAACAAAATACTTATGATAAAGGCAGGGAAATGTCAATTTTCAAGGTAGATTTCTTTATCTGATTATGATTTTGATTTATGTGTAGAAACTTAATAAACAAATTTGCAAAAAATGTTTCAGATGTCATCACGGACAGCTCTTGTTTACATATTGACCTCTGCCCATTTTTCCCAGAGGATAAACAAGGTGAATTTATACAATCATCGGTAATTGGTAGTTCCTGTGCCATTTTTTAGTCTCAATATTTCAAACTTTAAATATATTTTGTAGGGTAACAACCAGTTTATTTTACTTATTTATGAAAGTTATTAGCAATAATATGAATGAATATTCAAATTAACCTGAAAATATTTGAATATATGGGGTTAAAATTAATATACTCGAAATTTGCTTCTTAGGCCAACGGTATTTGGTAAACCCAGTATACCCTATATATGTGTCTATATAAGTAAGGTGTAAAATTCAAAACCTGTTTGGTAGAGGGTTAACCCTCCAAACACCAAATTTTCGACTGTCCGAAATTGGAAGAGTGTACAGACGGCATTTCAACATGTGATGAAATTGGGAAATAATTTTCTGATAGGGCAGTACACATTTTCGTATTGACCATTTTTTCCTTTTCCCACAATGTTTTCTAAAGTCGTCTGCAACTAACTGGTCAAATGTCGTTATTGTTTGGGAAAGGGTTAATGGAGTAGAATGATGGTGGAATGGGATATGGCCAGTCTATGTGTTACTGTTATCTGTGGTTTGTTTCCAGGAAAATGGTTTAGAGAACTTCACTCTCATTGGGTGAGAGCTTGTCCAACTGGGATTCAGGCAATCTGGGAATTTTCACTGCTGCAAATTATATACATTATATTTATGTACTGCTTATAGAGAAGCTTGCTGAAATGTGTGACCCTATTGCCTCTTTAACAATCTTGAAACATACTGAAATTGTTAAGTTTAATGTTATTTATTTTACATCGAAACAAGGTCTTACAACTTAGATTAATCACTCTTGATTCTGCTTCATAGACACATAACCAGTACTTGCGCCTAAGTTGGATTAATGAAAGTTTGCAAGGCAGATCCTGCTTTTCACGGGATTTGAACCCACGACCCTCGTGTCCAAAAGCCGACGCTCTACCTCTGGACCACTGTCTTCCACTGAAATGTGTGACCCTATGCCTCTTTAACAATCTGCATGTTCTTATTAAATATGTTAGATCAATTCAAAATGTCGACATCCTTTAATGATATGTGTTTGCATAGTTTGGATTATCCTCCCTGATTTGTTTAAACAATGTTGTGACATTACCTTCAGAAATGCCTTGATCATATGACTGTATATTATGTTGTATATCTATATGTTATAATGAGAAACTTGTAAAAGTTTAAGTTAATAAACATCTATCTATCTTATTGAATTTTCTGACTTGGCCAAATAGAAAGCAACTACAGATGGTGTTTATGAAATATCAAAAATTGATTCTCTAAAAGACTTTTCAATCTTTTTAAGAAACCATTGGACAAAAGAGGAAATTGCTTTTCTTCTTTTTCTGTTGCTATGGCTTCTGTTGCTATGGCTGCTGCAGGTCCATTATTATAATAAATATACACTGAAAGGATGGATTATGAAATAATAAAGCAACTAAGTTGTGCAGACCTCATAAAGTGATGGCTTGATTCCAAGGGTAAAATGAGAGCAATTTGATAAGCCTTAATGTCGTATTGGTTCACCAGTTATACATTAATAGGGAAAGTCTTTGGCAGAAAGCAAATAGTTGACACTGTGTCAAACAACTGTTTGTCCTGTTCTATTAATTTGTGTGTTTCTTTATGATACATATGATTGATAAAGTAACACATTGGCATGGCAACAAAGACCGTCGTCAATTCTATTTAACCTTGGTTTTTTGGAACAAAAATAATGACTATCTGCTTTGAGCCTTTATCACTTATTTTGGTGTTTTTTATTTATTTATTTCAGAATTTTTCTATTCTATAACATCTTCCCTTGAATGCAAAGCGTGTTAGTGTTAATCTAAACATCTAAAGCTTAGAAATTGTGTAACTTCAAATCAACATGCTATCTTTTTTTTTCAATATTGAAAAAAATAATATTGCAAAGTAGCATCTCATTGAAATAGTCTCTCAGAAAACCCTCCAATGAAGTGTTACACTACAATACAAACTCCTCACAGTGATCTCCCTTTATGGGGATGATCACTGCCATCACAAATGTCACATGACCACATACTTAGAAACGAAAATGGCATAACAAGATGGTGGCAAAACTAAAAAATAGTGCTTTATTTATAAACAAAACCAAAATTTTTTTTTTCAACTTAACTGGTCAGAAATTAATACAACAGGATATTGTTACTAAATTAACTAAGATATCCGGTAATCTCTTAACAAAACAGCATCATTTGAATTTCATCCAAATCTGCATGAAAAATCTTGTGGTGGCAGTGATAAATGCAGCGGAGCAAGGGGAGATTGTTGTGAGGAGTTTGACTACAATAATGTATGTTTGCTTATGATAGTATCCATGTATATGACTTACACAAATATTTTCCCTAAGTTGTTTAGTTCAACACTATCCAGTTACCTGACTTTCCTTGGTCATAATGCAGTGACGATGGCTTGATTGATGTCATATCAAATTTGTTTTATTTGTGGTCTTTGGTACGACCTGGCTGGGTCTAGAAACCAATATCCACCAGACACAAGGGGAACACTCCAATATTTTGCCAGGGCCACCTAGGCTGAGTGGTAGGAATACTAATGGTGAATTCACAATGCAGGCAACCAGGTGTGTTCAAACAATGATAGCTCTTACTTGGAGTTTCAAGAAGAGGAGGACTTCAGAATGAAGGTTCAGTGCAAAACTATAGTAAGTGCTTCGTGTTTATGAAGCACTTACTATAGTTTTGCACTGAAACCTTGAGACGGAATAGCAGAATGCTGATGGTTCTACCAGTCTCAAAGCAGGCATAAAACTGACAAATTGTGGATGTCATGTAAATACCCAATAAAACAAGCAAGCCACCTCTGTACCATTGAGGTGGTAATACCTCTCTGCTATGCCTGTAAACTGTCAGGATGTGAAGGTAAGTTTTGAGTCAGCCAACAATGTCGGAGGAGATTATCTCACCCAGACAGGTGGGGCTATAAGGTGGTTTCCTCCCCCCTCCTCATTTCCTGGAAAAATGAAAGGTCTTTGAGTACTCTATATACCCTTGTCTCTCATGCCTCTCATGTTGGACTGGAACAGAGGTGGGTTTTCTGATTTCATGCAGACCCATTACTCATGTGAATGATGTTGGGTATATTGGCCTTTTGCCCTATCAACACTTATAGGAAACCATTTGCCACACTGACAGATAAAGGGGTCTATTCCAGTGTTTTGTACAATTCTACAAGTGGGCACTAAATCCTGTGTTTTCTGTGTGTACTGTTGGAATAACCCATTACCAAACATTAACCACATTTGACCAGTGTGTTGCAGACGACTGTGGAAAACATGGTTAGAAAAGGAGAAACTGCTCTTATTGAGCAATTTCTCCTGTTCACACAATGTTTTCTGCCCTAACAGAAGATTATTTCATCAATTTCATCAAATTTTGAAATGTCGTCTGCAACCTCCTTCAATTTGGGAAAATAAACAATTTGGCATTTGTGAAAGGGTTAATGAGATGATTCTAAACTAGAAGTAATGTTCCTACCGTGTCCTGCTTGGGACACGGTAGTAAATCCGCCCTCTTAGCTCTTTGGAGCAGGCCGGTTGTGTATCACAACCGCTACGATAATTCATAAGTGGGGCAACTAAATGCAACAAAACTTCACCTGATTAAACATATGCATATAATCTCATACCTCAGAGTCCAAAAGTTAATATTTTTCCATTATTTTAAGAGAACAGAAGCATTTTTCGTAATCCTTATGCATTTCATTTCTCAAATCCATCACTTCCGGTTTTCATTTGGATATCCAGGACTATCCTGCAACAATTGACAACCAATTTGGGTCAAATTGGGCGGAGCTAGACCTGTAGGTGTATTCCATATTTTGAAGTTGTAGTAAGGTTGTAAAAAAGGCGGGAAAAACATGTGTTTTCATTGGATGAGCCCTTCATGTTCAGTGGGTAATTACCATATTGTAAAGCAGAAAGTGCGAGAAGTTGCGAAAAAATCAAAATGGCCACTGACGGATTGTTTTTCACTGAATTTCACCAACAATTAAGAAAAACAACTTAATTCAGTAATTTTAGCTTCTATCAAGCTGTTTAATTTGATATTTTAGACAATACTGTGCTAGGGTTATCATAAAAAGGTTATCTATCATGTGGTTGTTGAAATTGATTTTGCTCCAACAAGTGATGAGCGTGGAATCGTAACGTCGGTGGCAACCAGATAGCAGCCACAAGACGTTACGACATCGTATCTAATTCTAAACGAGTTAACATGATATAGAAAGTGGAGAAGATATCAAGAGGTAAGGGGAGGAAATACCCCTTAAATCTGGAGGTCTGGTTGGGATGTGAAGAAAGTGACAAAGAAGGAATTTGCTTTAGTAAAATTCATTTTGTCTGTTACAACAATTTTAATGGTTATTGATTGTTTTTTTAATTTTTCTGTGTTTTTGTAGTTGGTTGTAAGTTGTCTAATGTTTTAAATGTGACATAAAACCTGATTTGTTTTCTCCTAGACTGTACTCGATAGAAATTTGAGTATTAAGATGACAACACTATTGTATTGTAAATGACAGTCTTCTTGTCAAAATACATTTGACAACAGGAAAAAGAGCTTGAATGTTGTTATTTGTTTTTCTAGATATCACAACAATATCTAATCCCAGTTTGTTGTTGATAGTTTAAGATGTTTGGAATTATTGACCCCTTCCAATCTCTTCCTTCTTCTCCAAAATGAGCGCCTTCCCCTACTTTTGCGTTCTGCTCATTTTAGAGAAACAGGCAGAGATTGGAGTGGGTGTTAATGTTGCTCGAATGAGAAAGGGGCTTTATTTGGCAGGGACTTATTTCTGGCCACCCAGGGTTACATGTATTTGAGGTACAGTGTAGGGAAGGGTATGGAGCAGGTTAATCCAGTGTAACAGGATTTGTAATGATAAACCACTGGGAATTAATTAGAGAGATGGTAATTGGTGATTATCTACTGGTTAATTTCCTCCCAGTCTTATACAAACTACATTGGAAACTCAAGCTCGGCTTCAAAAAGAAATCCCTTATCCAGGCTTAACCCTTTACCAAATGCCAAATATTAGGAGTTTACAGACGACATTTCAAAATGTGATGAAAGTGGAAAATAATCTTCATAAGGGGTAGAAAACATTGTGGGAAAAGGCGAAATTGCTTGTTGAGATGTTTTCCAAAGTCGTCTGCAAAAAAGTGGTTAAATGTTGTTATTGTTTGGTAATGGGTTAAAGTAAAATGCCAACATTATCTCCAGACAGAAAAAGAAAAGTGATGCCAACCTCGGGTGTAGGACAATTCCCCACTAGGACAATTGCCAATGGGTTCAATTAGTGTTGTGTTTATGGAAATTTTACATAGAAGCATCATGTGTTTTGAGAGTGGAGTGCCCTATGGCACTACAAGGCACTTTCAAGTTCTCAAGCTTTGTTATCAATGCTTACCCAGGTCCCACTTCCTCACCTTGTAAGTTTAGAAAAGTGAAGTTTTGTAAGTTGAATAACTTGTTGTCAGAAACCAATGGTAATTGCTTATACAGCCTATTTCATCCAAATGAATCAAGTTTGAAGTGCTTTCAGCTGGTCTTTATCTGGACTTCTTTTTTCCACAGGCTATAATCCATTCTTTCATAAGGGATCTTGTAATTGGTCCATTTTCCGCAGACTATATCTGTTCTTTCATTTAGGATCTTGTGACTGGTTCAAATTCAAAGCAACAGAGAACAATTGTATGAAAAGTAGGAAAAGTAAATTTTTCTTCATGATTTTTTGTTTGGACTATTGAGACAAAGGAGAAGTTTGGCATCCAAGGGTGTCAAAATGTCTTGCCCAGCTTGTCAACAAGACTCTGCTAATAAGTGAAAATTTACTGAGATTTTCTATATAACCATTTCATGAAATATTGAAGAAAATGATTTGACATTAGTGGACAAGTAAATCCAAGTCAGATTTCCCAAACCTTGTCATCTTGGGGAATTACTTTTGTTGCAATCCTTGGATCAGATGCTGCGATAAAAGTGAGTTTAACGAGTTCCATGGCTGTAGAACACATGACTTCCATGTGACACAAAAAATGATTAAGAGACATCGCCACTGTGTACCACTTAACTGTTAACCCTTTATATCATATGGAATTCTGTGTCTGGTTGGAATTGATCATTGAAGAAGATAAAAATTATCAAGCATAAAAAAAAAACCTGGATTGTGACCATTCTTATTTGGGTAAAGACTGATTGTTATGAGCATTTTTTTCTTTTGACTTAGAGGTTCTTAGAAATCAGAGATGTTGGTGGGGATCTAACCTGGGACGCCATGTTCTAAGTCTGCCACCTTAGCCTTTGAGGTGCACAGGACCCCTTATAAATTTGGTCATTATGAGTCCTACAATATACTAGAAGGGAAATGCATTCATTTTATGAATTATAAACGGGTAATAATATAGCTCATTTTTTCATTGCTCCCTCCTATAACACTTTCATTTTGGACTAAGATTACAAAATTAATTTCCCCTTGCAGGTTTGCTATAAGTTATAGGCTGTAGCTCTTATAAGATTTGACAGAAGTTAGGGCGAAACTAAAATATTTGATAAGTCTGTATGTAATTTGATCTGTTTCTCTATCATGAAATGTACTTCAGGGGAAGTAACCCAGATTGGCAGACATGTATCAGAAGAAATCTACATGAAAAACATCCATTCTGGAAGCTTTTAATACATACCCTTGAAACAATTTTCGTGAGTTTTTTTTAAGAAAGAGAATTTATTGTATTTTATCCACAATGTTCCAAATAATGGAACATGTGATTTGTCCTAATTAAAATCAAAGGTTTAAATTGCATATATTTACCTTTTTATATGTATCTAATTTTTTTTCTTTTTTACATTTTTAGTTTCTAATGGTGAAATTCCTGAATTTTTGCCATATAGTTGAAGATATATTATGAGCAAATAACAATTTCTCATTTTGTCAATACTAGCTTTAATGTTTAAACTATTAGCAAAATTATTAAGATATTGATCATGATTATAATAATAATTATTTGATGATTCCATACAGTTGGTTAACCCTTTCCCAAACAACAAATATTTGACTGTCGCAAATTAAAAGAGTTTGCACAAGACATTTCAAATTGTGATGAAATTGAAAAATATTCTTCAGATAGAGCAGAAAACCTCGTGGGAAAAGGATAAACTACTCATGGGCAATTTCTCCTTTTCCCACAATGTTTTCTAAAGTCGTCTGCAACAAAGTAAGCAGACAGAAATAAAACATCATTGATATTTTCAAGAAATAGAAAGGGTACATAGTTATAGTACCCTCAGTACGTCCATCATCATTAAACTAGTCTTGTACTGAGCCTGTAATGTCTTCTTTTGTCTCAACTCTTTATACTTTCATAAATAACACACCGGTAGGTAATGGTGGCAAAATCATTAAACTAGTCTTGTACTGAGCCTGTAATGTCTTCTTTTGTCTCAACTCTTTATACTTTCTTAAATAACACACCAGTAGGTAATGGTGGTAAAATCATTAAACTAGTCTTGACTGAGCCTGTAATGTCTTCTTTTGTCTCAACTCTTTATACTTTCTTAAATAACACACCGGTAGGTAATGGTGGCAAAATCATTAAACTAGTCTTGTACTGAGCCTGTAATGTCTTCTTTTGTCTCAACTCTTTATACTTTCTTAAATAACACACCGGTAGGTAATGGTGGTAAAATCATTGAACTAGTCTTGTACTGAGCCTGTAATGTCTTCTTTTGTCTCAACTCTTTATACTTTCTTAAATAACACACCGGTAGGTAATGGTGGTAAAATCATTGAACTAGTCTTGTACTGAGCCTGTTATGTCTTCTTTTGTCTCAACTCTTTATACTTTCTTAAATAACACACCGGTAGGTAATGGTGGTAAAATCATTAAACTAGTCTTGTACTGAGCCTGTAATGTCTTCTTTTGTCTCAACTCTTTATACTTTCTTAAATAACACACCGGTAGTTAATGGTGGTAACATCATTAAACTATTCTTGTACTGAGCCTGTTATGTCTTCTTTTGTCTCAACTCTTTATACTTTCTTAAATAACACACAGGTAGTTAATGGTGGCAAAATCATTGAACTAGTCTTGTACTGAGCCTGTAATGTCTTCTGTCTCAACTCTTTATACTTTCTTAAATAACACACCGGTAGGTAATGGTGGCAAAATCATTTAACTATTCTTGTACTGAGCCTGTTATGTCTTCTTTTGTCTCAACTCTTTATACTTTCTTAAATAACACACCGGTAGGTAATGGTGGTAAAATCATTGAACTAGTCTTGTACTTAGCCTGTAATGTCTTCTTTTGTCTCAACTCTTTATACTTTCTTAAATAACACACCGGTAGGTAATGGTGGTAAAATCATTGAACTAGTCTTGTACTGAGCCTGTAATCTCTTCTTTTGTCTCAACTCTTTATACTTTCTTAAATAACACGCCGGTAGGTAATGGTGGTAAAATCATTGAACTATTCTTGTACTGAGCCTGTTATGTCTTCTTTTGTCTCAACTCTTTATACTTTCTTAAATAACACGCCAGTAGGTAATGGTGGTAAAATCATTGAACTATTCTTGTACTGAACCTGTTATGTCTTCTTTTGTCTCAACTTTTTATACTTTCTTAAATAACACACCGGTAGGTAATGGGGGCAAAATCATTAAACTAGTCTTGTGCTGAGCCTGTTCTGTCTTCTTTTATCTCAACTCTTTATACTTTCTTAAATAACACACCGGTAGGTAATGGTGGTAAAATCATTGAACTAGTCTTGTACTGAGCCTGTAATGTCTTCTTTTGTCTCAACTCTTTATACTTTCTTAAAAAACACACCGGTAGGTAATGGTGGTAAAATCATTGAACTAGTCTTGTACTGAGCCTGTAATGTCTTCTTTTGTCTCAACTCTTTATACTTTCTTAAATAACACACCGGTAGGTAATGGTGGTAAAATCATTGAACTATTCTTGTACTGAGCCTGTTATGTCTTCTTTTGTCTCAACTCTTTATACTTTCTTAAATAACACGCCGGTAGGTAATGGTGGTAAAATCATTGAACTATTCTTGTACTGAGCCTGTTATGTCTTCTTTTGTCTCAACTCTTTATACTTTCTTAAATAACACGCCGGTAGGTAATGGTGGCAAAATCATTGAACTATTCTTGTACTGAGCCTGTTATGTCTTCTTTTGTCTCAACTCTTTATACTTTCTTAAATAACACGCCGGTAGGTAATGGTGGTAAAATCATTGACCTATTCTTGTACTGAGCCTGTTATGTCTTCTTTTGTCTCAACATTTTATACTTTCTTAAATAACACGCCGGTAGGTAATGGTGGTAAAATCATTGAACTAGTCTTGTACTGAGCCTGTTATGTCTTCTTTTGTCTCAACTCTTTATACTTTCTTAAACAACACGCCGGTAGGTAATGGTGGTAAAATCATTGAACTAGTCTTGTACTTAGCCTGTTATGTCTTCTTTTGTCTCAACTCTTTATACTTTCTTAAATAACACACCGGTAGGTAATGGTGGCAAAATCATTGAACTAGTCTTGTGCTGAGCCTGTAATGTCTTCTTTTGTCTCAACTCTTTATACTTTCTTAAATAACACACCAGTAGGTAATGGTGGCAAAATCTTATTTTGATTTACTTGTCCTTAAAGAACAAATCTTTTTTTGCACTTGTCTGTTAACCCATTACCAAACAATAACGACCTTTTACCAGCTTGTTGCAGATGACTCTGGAAAATATTGTCGAGAAAGGATAAATTGCTCTTAACAAGCAATTTCTCCTTTTCCCACAATGTTATCTACCCTATTTGAATATTGTTTTTCAATTTCATCACAATTTGAAATGTCGTCTGCAAACCTTTTGAATTTGGGATTGGTGAAAATCTGGAAAAATTGGTTCCAGCACTATAAGGGTTATGTAAAACTGGTGCCCAAATGTCACAGACTGAACTTGGATAGATGTTTACTGCAGATACTGAGGCTCATTTCGACTGTTACAGGTCAATTAGTGTCAGATTTAAATGGATTGATGTCTCATTATAACATAAAAAAAAGTTAAATATTTCGAATTCCATTGGTGTGAAAAAATGGAGCATCCACTTCAAATATTAACCCTTATTCTTGATAATGTAAAGCATTTATTTTATAAGGAGCACACAACACAAAAAAAGAAAATAGCTGACATTGTGACATAAATGATGAAAATATTGATGCATAAGAATTATTTTTCTTTTGTCATAGAGTATTTTTGATGATAATAGAGTTATACAGTAATACAGGATAAGTATAGAAATATGTTGTTGTAGTTCGGCAGAAGTTAACACTTTAAATTTATTCTGATGTTTATTATAGACGTTTGATGGACCTATTTCACCACTTTGATAATCAATCTGTTTCAATTTGGTGTGCTCCAAGTGTTTTTTTTTAACTCTTTGCAAATCGCAAAATTTTCGACTGTCCCAGATTGAAAGAGTTTGCAGACGACATTTTAAAATGTGATGAAATTGAAAAATGATCTTCTGATAAGGCAGAAAATATTATGGGAATAGGGAAAATAGCTGGTCATGAGCAATTTGTCCATTTCCCACAGTGTTTCACATGGTTACTGCAACAAAGTGGTAAAATGTTGTTATTGTTTGGTAATGGGTTGAACATGGAAACTGTTTAACAAAACTCACAGCTTCATTGTTTTGTTTTTGTCTCGTTTTTTTTTTCTCTCTTAGATTCTTTTGCTTCAGCATGATTAGGCAAAGGATGGCTAGTTTAAAGCAAATTTATTGTTAAAATGGAAAGGTTAAATATGCTAATTTAGAAATGTGAATTCCTGGCCTTGTTATTGGAGGGCTTTTGCTCTGTCTTGTATCCATTATCATGTCTATACCTCATATTACCTAGACTAGGTGAGGTTTGATTGTTTATGGGTTTTAGTGTCACTTTCAACACTTCTGAAGGAATTTGTGGTGGACAGTTTACATAATCTGGTGTAGGTCATTTTATGTCAACCATTGCTGGCTAAACAATTGTATTGTGACTCTAGCTGGCTAAACGATTGTATTGTAACCGTTGTTGCATTGCTGGTTTTACAATTGTGTTGTAGCCGCAATCTGAACACATCGGGTGTATCCAATGAAAACACCTCTGAAGTAATATGGATGACGCCATATAATGTTTCCCTCAAGAATGACGTCACTTAACTTTCGTTTTTAAAAATAGATATTAAACGTGAAATCTAAAAAGTCGTTAAATTTGATTGAGGAATTAACTATACATGTCACAATAACAATTTCGCCATTTGGTATGAGATACTGATAAAAAATGATTAAAAAGGATGTCCAACACTTCCATACCTAGTGAACTACTTAACGTGCATGCTTAGAAATGTGTTAATTGCCGGATGCCGATTTACCCGAAAAATTGTAATATCCGAGGTGTATTTCACAGCTCACGGAAATACCCAAGTAGTTCTGATTGTTGTAACCGTTGCTGCATTGCTGGCTAAACAATTGCATTGTGACTCTTGCTGGCTAAACAATTGTTTTGACATTTGACATACTCAAGCAATTTGTCCTCACAATGATATTATTATCTATCACTCATTTTGCAGTTTTTTTTCTCCTTTTTCTGTGCCAATTTGTTTTCCCCAAAAGCAAACAACACAGAAAAGGTAAACATTTTAAGTGTGGTAAAAAAAGTTAAATGTTCTATAGTTATTGTTTTTTGACCTACCCGAATGTACCGGTATCGTCAAGGTCTGGAGGTTTATCTAATGATGAATACCCAGACTTATACAACAGACAGGGTGAAGGCCAAAATATGTGTATGATTTTGAGAGGAAGAAGAAAATCATAATTATTGCCATGGCAATTTGCCATTATAAAAGTTGCCCTTTCGATATACCTATTGAAATATGTATGTCCTAAATCAACCCAGGCTTTCTGTATTGCCTTGAAATGTTATGGACTCGTCCAGTTGGTTTAGATGCGTTACTTAGCCCTGATAGACCAGTTTGTTACCTGACCAATATGAAGAACAGAAGTAATAAGTTCAAGACCATGGGGGTGGACGTTATTTTGAATGTCAAATGAAGTCATAAATTGCTATGATTTGTTCACATCTCTCACTGACACACAATTTGGGGCTTTAACGCATAACCAAACAATAACGGCTTTCAACCACTTTGTTGCAGACGACGTTGGCAGACATTGTGGGAAAAGGAGGAATTGCTTGTGACAAGCAATTTCTCCTTTTCCCACAATGTTTTATACCCTATCAGAAGATTGTTTTTCAATTTTACCACATTATAAAATGTCTTGTGCTAACTCTTTGAGATTGGGGCAGTCGAAGATTTGTTGTTTGGGAAAGGGATAATTGTGGCAATTTCTCCTTTTCCCTCAATGTTTTCTTAAGTCGTCTGCAACAAAGTGGTCAAAATTCATTGTCGTTATGTTTGGGAAAGGGTTATGCCATTTTTCACAGGCACTTCTAACAAAGAAAGAATTGATGCAATATAAGAATTGAAGTTAGAAAATATACATGTGAATGCCATGCAAAGTATTTGGTTTCCTTTTGTTTCAATATTGATAAACAAAAAGAGAACAGAATTATGCAGATCAGAACAGCACACAAGCCATTTTGCCTTCAAACTAAACATTCAGAGAGAGTTGTCTGCTGTTAAAGGACAAGAAGTGGTCGGTGTCGGGTTAATGGTTAGTATTGTAGACATATGTAGACTGTTGACCCCATTTTTCCCACTTACCCCTCCCAACTCATACTGTATGTGCGCGAGTGAGTGTTGTATATTTACAATATTGAGATAGAAAGGTATGCAGCGAGTTGGTTATACAACCAGTTTTTCTCTGGATGGTGAAATTTTGATGGGAGACTTTTGACTGATAAGACGGAATAACTCTTGTTTTGATGTCTGGAAGTATGTATATGGATTCTGTGGGAAATGTAGATTCTTACTGTATAACATGGAGTTGTGTTTATTCTAGTTTGATTTTTTGTTCTTTTTTTATGATGATTTTTATTGGATACTTGTAAAGGACGAGGACTTGGCAACAGTAAGTGGTATAACGTCCCAAACTACACTTTGTAACTTTGTGAAATTCGGCAGACTCTGATATATGCTATCTGACTTATTCATAAGTTGATCAATTTTCCTTTTATCATGAATTTGAACGACATGCAATTGCCTGGTTTGGAAGATATTTAGAACAAAAAATTAGAAAACTGCTCATAGGTAATGATTTCACCATTTGTTACAATAATTGAGGGATATTGGAATATCATGTTTGGGGTTTAGATAATTAAAATTGTTAAGAACTGGGAATTTGATGTTCTATCCAACTCTGGTTTCCTACATTGAGATCTGATTTTCAAGACTATGTGTACGGGAGAGGTTATGAATTATTGACAAGATGTGTATATTTGCAGTTACAGAACTCAATAGGAGAGATCAATGCAATACCGAATTAAGGGCTAACATGTGTGTGAGGCACTTGTTCTGTAATTCCTTTACCAAATGCCAAATTTTCGACAGTACCAAATTGAAAGTTTGCAGACGACATTTCTTATTGTAATGAAACTGGAAAATAATCTTCTGAAGGGGCAGAAAACATTGTGGGAAAAGGAAAAATTGTTTGTTGCGAGCAATTTCTCCTTTTCCTTAAATGCTTTCCAAAGTCGTCTGAAACAAGTGGTTAAATGTTGTTATTGTTTGGTAAAGGGTTATAGTTTCGTAACGGAACCCTCAAGGTGTAACATTTCATTATGGGATGCAAGGAATTCTGAATCTCAAAATTTTCAACACATATTGGCAAGTTTACAAAAAAACTCTATGAATAAATGCTTTGTATTAAAAAAAAGATCAATTTATTTTGACTAGTAGTATTGTGGTCATATTGAGAAGAGTTTACTTCAATCATCAAGATTTGTAACAGTATTCTTCAAGAATTTGTTTAAGCATGCTTGTATCAGACGGGTTAAGAAAATACTGCTATGAATAGAGAAATTTCCCTATACAAAAAAATCTTTCTTTCACTACATTCTGTCGCATTCACCCCAAGGATATATTTTTTTTTGATTTTGCAATTCATGCAGCACTTATTATAGTATTGCATTGAACCCTTGAATTGTAATCTGATATTTCATTCAATTTTAACCATTTGAAGCATCCAACAACTTTAAGACTGGTTCAAATTGAAATAATTGGCAGACAACAATGGCAAATTAAAAGTGTTTGTTTTGTTTGAAGTAAGACTTCTTAAGCCTTTTCTTTGTGCAAGAGTTTGTTAAATGTCCTTTGAATTGAAGGCATTTGAAAATGTTCTCCGATAATAAATTTAATTTGAAATAATTATTTCACTGCCTCTACAAAGATATTATTTGTTTGGTTTCTCCTGTGATGATCATTTTGTTTGTTGTTTGCTATAAATTACTCAAAATGAAAGGGTGTTAACCAATTACCAAACAATAACAACATTTAACCACTTTGGTGCAGACGACTCTGGAAAACATTGTGGAAAAAGGAGAAAAAATTGCTCGTGACAAGCAATTTTTCCGTTCCCACAATGTTTTCTGTCCTATCAGAAGATTTATTTTCCAATTCCATCTTGTTTTGAAATGACGTCTGCAAACTCTTTCAATTTGGGACTGTTGAAAATTTTGAGTTTGGTAAAGGGTTAAACTGGGAATCAATTGCAGACATACACATAGGATGTTTAGGTGTCTGCTAAGTAAATGAAGACCCAGATAAAATAAGGAATTTTATCACTAACTTGTTAATTCTTTCTCCACCCCCCTATACTGTTGGTGCTGGTTGGAACTTACTTGCAAAGATAATTCCAATAAGTACTCACACTATCAAGTTTATTTAACCCTTTACCAAATGCCAAATTTTTTACAGTCCTAAATTTTAAGAGTTTGCAGACGACATTTCGAAATGTGATGAAATTGAAAAATAATTTTCAGATAGGGCAGAAAACATTGTGGGAAAAGGGGGAACTACTCTTTACGAGCATTTTCTCCTTTTCCCACCATGTTTTCCATATTCTCCTGCAACAAACCGGTGAAATGTCATTATAGTTTAATAATGGGTTAATAGTTTTTACAAAATTTCTGAAATGGTATGCTGTGTGTTATCTTGAGGTCTGGGTTTAGTGTAGGCTATGATGGGTTTATAATAGATATGTGTCTGTCTGGAGTTTGGGCAATCCACTATAACTGTAGGTTTACTGTGGAATATGAGTACAACTTGTAAGTTTTATAACACAGCCTCGAAATATTAGTGGTGAACAACCTTTTTCTAAATCACAGCTGGTGAACGCGTTTGCATAAGCATTAAGTTGGTTCCAGCACTATAAGGGTTAAAGATCAAGATTAACATTTTTTAAGAGGCCGGTCTGGTGATTGTTTCTATCATGATCAAGTGCAAAGTTCTTAGTGTAGGAATGATGGGTCAAACAAGCTATGAAAAATGTAGAAAATATTGATTCTGTTGTGGAATATTTGAAAAACAGGAGAAATAATTTTGGATATAAACTGGAGAAAGGAGTGTTCTGTGGTTGTAATATTATTTCTGCTTTCCTTTTGCACTGTCATAAAATTTCACTTAAAGTTAATAGTTTTAAAAGCTAAAGAATGAAATTATATACTTAATATCCCACAAAGCTATCAATGACATCTGCTTTATGAAGCGAAATAAAATCTATAGATTATACAGATGAAAGCATCCCCTAGACAAGTTGCATTTTAAAGAAAATCATTCAATGAGTTCTAAGCATGATGCAAAGTAGTTCATTTTTTACAATGATTTCTTTTCTTGTTTTGAATTGAAGTAGAATTTATCATTTTCCAAGGCTGATCAAATGATTTCAGGCCAATTTCAAAATGATATGATAATTAACTCATTACCAAACAATAACGGCATTTAATCAGTTTGTTGCAGATGACTCTAGAATACATTGTTGGAAAAGGAGAAATTGCTCCTAACAAGCAATTTCTCCTTTTCCCACAATGTTTTCTGCCCTATCAGAAGATTTATTTTCAATTTCATCACATTTTGAAATGAAGTCTGCAACCTCTTTCAATTTGGGACAGTTGTTGTTGAAAATTTGGCGTTTGGTAAAGGTTTGAAACTCTTTCTCCACAAAATTGTACTTTAATTAATCTGCAGAAGATAAGTTTTATAGACCTTGCAGAGAGCTGCGGGTGGCCAGAAAAGGATGAATTTATCCTTATGTCGTCTGCTAGCTGCTGCTATCAATTTAGACCAGTCACAAATATCCATATGGGGGAATGAGTTTGTTAGTAGTTAATGTAGATGGGACTTGAAGACTGAAATACTAGACCAAGAAGCATGAGTTAGCTAAATAGCATGTGGGCTTGCCCATAAACAAATCAATTAACCCTTGGAATGCTGGGTAATTTTCTTAAAATAGATTTTTGTGATGTCTGCTTTCCAAAACCTTGAATATCTCTTTCATCTTGATGAGGAAAGCTACTCAGAGAAGCAAACAGATTAAATCACATGCCAGCAGCTTATTTACTTGGTGGCTAGCCTGAATCTAAGCTGTTTGAATAAGCATGAAGTTGGTTCCAGCAGTATAAGGGTTAAGATCTGCATTTCATGTAGGTCAAAAGGTGGTATATAACCCTTACTTTCAATTAGCCTTTAGGTGATGGGTATTATCTAGGCTTAGACCTCTCACTCCCCAAATTGATTCACATTGTTACACATGCAAGTTTTATCTTTCACTATTTTAGCACATAGCCTACTAATAAAGGCTATTGTCAATGCTTTTGTCAATGCTTTCATTTAGGGTTGGGGTGGGTTTTTTCGGGCAGGGGGGGTGGGGGGGTGTCTATGGTACAGGCTTATGTTTAAATAAAGTGTGTTTTTAGGCAACAGTTATTGAATGATGATAGTAATTTATTTGCATGAAATGAAATGAACTATGTTTTTGTGTGTGTTGTATGGGGGTGCATAACCAGTGTGTAAGAAGCTTCTTGGTGAATCAATACTCTAAAACCAATATTTTCACGTACCTCATCATTTTGTGTGCAGACATTTTTGTTATCCTGTTGCACACGGAGAATTTCAGTGCTTGGTGTAATGTGGGACCTCTGGATCAAAGTACTACTTAATCTGTGCTAAAAGAGTAGTTCCATCAAAATGTATTTTGCGACTGGTCAATTTAGTGTAATTCAAGGGTTCAGTGCAATACTATAGTAAGAGCTTCATCCTTATCGAATCAAATCACCTATAGGTAAAGTTTCAGTTTTGAACTCGATGCAATAGTGCATTTAGAAAGTCTACAGCCGCTACACCAGGTAAACATTGTGATATTCTATCCAAACAAACCTAAAATGCAGCAAATTTTACCACTTGGTAGGTTTGAGTATCATTATTGATCAGAACATCCGTTTCCTTGACATAAAATGGCAAATTGCATGATATTTTACTGGTTTTGCAAGTGGGATATTTGAAGGATGTATTTTCAAGTTTTTACGGGGAGGAAAATGCCGAAATCTCGGCCAATTCCACAAGTTCAAAACTGATACTTTACCTATAGGGGGTTGGTTTCAATAAGGGTTGAATCATATTTTTGGATTTTTGATTACTTGTGTTAAATTGCATAAAAGTAGCAAAAAACTACCCTTAAAACGCTAAACCAGAAGTTGAGCAACCAATTTCGTCATAAGCACCGCGATGGTGTGGCAAAGCCTTCATATAAATGCATTGAAATGAGAAATTCTCCCTACTATATAAATAGACTGGCAGGGTTTTGTAATGTTAGAATTGTTTGCTTGTCTGTCTTCCCAAATGTCTGTTAATAACTTCAAACTTTGTCAAGACTTCAGATGCTTTCTATCCTAACAATGGATGGTCAGTGGTTTCCTATATTGGCAAGTCAGCATGTTTGTCTGCCCAAATATCTGTTATTGAGCAACAGTGATGAAGTGGTAGAGCATTAGCATCTGGAACCACGGGTCTTGGGCTTGATTTAGCAGGGAGTTGATTATGCTCTTATAGCCCACAATTGAGAAGATGTTAATGTTTATACAGTGTATAAAGCAATTCCTGGATCAACACCGATGAGGATTACTTTTTAAAATCTTTCAAGGAATTTTCAAATTTCCAGCAGTATTTTACTCCCCATCTGATGTATACATTGAAGTATAAATTCTATATCGTATAATCTACATTTGATAAACATGTATATGGAAATATCCTGATATTGAGTAGATTTATTTATATTGATAGAAATATTGTTTTAGTGATCATTTTGAGGAAATGTGGACGAGGTTTTAAGTCACATGTACATGGTGTGATTGATGAGTTAGTTCCCTTCCTTGTCCTGAGGCTTACACATTTTCATATCAGGAATTTGGTTAAAATTGCAAGTAACAGCAGATGACTTTTTCTAATTCTAACCCTAAGAATACTGGGTAATTTTCTAAAAAGAAATTTGTTTCGTCTTCTTTCCAAAACCTTAAATATCTGCTTGATATTGATGCGGAAAGATACTCAGAGTAGCAAACAGGTTAGATCACAGGCCAGCTGCCAATTAACTATACCTGGATCTATAACCTGTTTGCATTAGCCCGAAGTCTGTTTCAGCACTATAAGGTTTAGTTACAAGCCATTTTGACCGATGTTGACATTGGTTTATACAAATATTTCTCCTTTTGTCACTTTAGTTACATGTGACTTATTCATTAGATAAGTATAATTTTGAAGAAACAGTAACCACATTTGAGTTTGTTTGAAAAGATTGATAAAAAAATCTTGTAAAACTCTGGTAACAGATGCCTGAATTCTAAGTTATGTTCTGATCTTTTCTTGTTGTATAAATTTGTTGATTTGGTCCACTTTGACTGAATGGTCAATTTCTATAATATGGGAGTTTGAAAGTCCAAATTGAAAGCAATAGCAGAATGTGAAATACTTTGTACTATTGTTAGCTAGTTTTCCCTTTGAAAGAACATTGATCATTCACTTCAGGTGTTCATTTTCATAAACAAGTTCAAGAACAGCTTTATTGTCATGAACGGCCATTTTTCGCTCATGTCTGTTCATGAAGTTTATGAACACAGTTCTTGATACCTTTATAGGGTACAGAATCTCTGTTTATATGAGATAGGGTTAAGAGAGGAAACAAAGAAGTAATCGTAGGAAATACACATCTTATCTAGACTTCTATAGTTTGATGTAAGAAGAAAGCAATTAGCATAGATATGTAGGACAGGTCACTCTGTACATGATTATATACACCTTGTTAATGTTACAGACATGCAGATTACATCTTTAAACTGACAAACATCTGGCAGGCAACTTTTCAAACATGTTCATAAAAGATGTCAACTTAACATGTTACTCAACGATTTCTTTGATTCTATGTCAAAGGTGTGCTTCCAATTTTAAGGATTGATTGATTTATTTACATGACTTTGTGTAGATACTCCTATAAGTATTATTTGTGTTTTCTCAAGTTGTTAGAGGGAAGTATAGCATGACATGATGAGGAAATAGGTTTAAACGTGATTATAAGGATGGCCTTAGGACTTTCTGTCTACATGGTTAAGTCAACCACTTCCCTGGATGTGAAGCATAAAACATCCAACAAATCGTCTAAACCACCAATACTTCAATGAAACATAAAATAATTTTACTGATAACTAATGCAATCATTGTGGCAAAAAAGACCTTTGTAATGTTGAGCAGATTCTGCAGTTATGGCACTATCAGATCTCTACTTTTTGAATAGGCTTCGAAAGGTGTGCTACGAATTTGGAGTAATTGATATTATGTTCACACACTTTAAAACAATCAGTCTATGAAGTAAGAAACATAATTACATGTATAAGTGAAGGTTATTCAAGTCATAAACTCTTAATTTCTCTGTTTTCTCTGCCATAGAATCAGCAGGAATTCAATTTCTCTGTTTGAAATAATGTTGTTGGTGTTGTTTTTTTGCTCCTTAAACATGCTGTTTGATAAATAACTCATTTTGGATGTGAGTATTTATATAAATACTGCCATCATTATTTGTAAACACAGGTTTTCTTCATCCTTCATTAATTACTTTAATGCAATCTTATTGTCATTGCTCAGATGTTGATCAGTAACCTTGTACAATGGAACCTGTTGAAGTTTCTATAGTTTTTTCAAAAGATATAAGCAGCTTTAAAAACTCTGCCGCCAGCATCCAGTCAGCCACTTGCGTCAAAGAATTAACAGAAAACGTGCCATGTGTTAGCCATTACCCTACTAACCCAGTTTTCGGGTCTATACTAAATATTTCCCTGACTTTGCAGAATTTTATGTTTTATTTGAAGGATGCTTTAACATTCTTGTGTGTGAAATCCGCCCCCAGGATTTACTAAATGCTTATCGTCACTTAACAGTTACCAGTTTCAGTCTGGAAAATCATGAATGTCGAGGTTCCCTGGTTATATTATAGTACAGACGGGTCAATGCGTCATAACATTTAGGAAATTTGAAAGTATTTTAAAAAGAAAAATAAGAGAGTATAGAATATTTGTTTTATATATTTTTTTTTGTTTAACAAAAGGTTATCTTGAACTTATCATATATACTGTATTAGCAATCTGTTCCTTTGGTATATTTTGACTCAAGATCAAATCAACAATGAACAAGAACTATGAGTGTCATCCATGGGCTAGACATTGAAATCACATGGTGTTGTCTTCCAGTTCTCCATGGGTTAGACATTGAAATCACATTGTGGTGTCTTCCAGTCCTTCATGGGTTAGACATTGAAATCACATGGTGTTGTCTTCCAGTTTGTTAGTCTTACATAATGCTTATGGGTCTAGCGGAGTTGTCCAGCCCTAGACAGTCAGGTTCTGCGTCTAGCGGAGTTGACCAGCCCTAGGCAGTCAGGTTCTGGGTCTAGCAGAATTGACCAGCCCTAGGCAGTCAGGTTCTGGGTCTAGCGGAGTTGACCAGCCCTAGACAGTCAGGTTCTGCGTCTAGCGGAGTTGACCAGCCCTAGGCAGTCAGGTTCTGGGTCTAGCAGAATTGACCAGCCCTAGGCAGTCAGGTTCTGGGTCTAGCGGAGTTGACCAGCCCTAGGCAGTCAGGTTCTGGGTCTAGCAGAATTGACCAGCCCTAGACAGTCAGGTTCTGCGTCTAGCGGAGTTGACCAGCCCTAGGCAGTCAGGTTCTGGGTCTAGCAGAATTGACCAGCCCTAGGCAGTCAGGTTCTGGGTCTAGCAGAATTGACCAGCCCTAGGCAGTCAGGTTCTGGGTCTAGTGGAGTTGATCAGCCCTAGGCAGTCAGGTTCTGGGTCTAGCAGAGTCGCAGTCAGGTTCTGGGTCTAGCGGAGTTGACCAGCCCTAGACAGTCAGGTTCTGGGTCTAGCAAAGTTGACCAGCCCTAGGCAGTCAGGTTCTGCGACTAGCGGAGTTGACCAGCCCTAGACAGTCAGGTTCTGGTTCTAGCGGAGTTGACCAGCCCTAGGCAGTCAGGTTCTGGGTTTAGCGGAGTTAACCAGCCCTAGGCAGTCAGGTTCTGGATCTAGTGGAGTTGACCAGCCCTAGGCAGTCAGGTTCTGGGTCTAGCAGAGTTGACCAGCCCTAGACAGTCAGGTTCTGCATCTAGCGGAGTTGACCAGCCCTAGGCAGTCAGGTTCTGGGTCTAGTGGAGTTGACCAGCCCTAGGCAGTCAGGTTCTGGGTCTAGTGGAGTAGAACCAGCCCTAGGCAGTCAGGTTCTGGGTCTAGTGGAGTTGACCAGCCCTAGACAGTCAGTTCTGGGTCTAGTGGAGTTGACCAGCCCTAGGCAGTCAGGTTCTGGGTCTAGTGGAGTAGAACCAGCCCTAGGCAGTCAGGTTCTGGGTCTAGTGGAGTTGACCAGCTCTAGGCAGTCAGGTTCTGGTTCTAGCGGAGTTGACCAGCATTAGGCAGTCAGGTTCTTGGTCTAGCAGAGTTGACCAGCCCTAGGCAGTCAGGTTCTGGGTCTAGCGGAGTTGACCAGCCCTAGGCAGTCAGGTTCTGGGTCTAGTGGAGTTGACCAGCCCTAGGCAGTCAGGTTCTGGGTCTAGTGGAGTTGACCAGCCCTAGGCAGTCAGGTTCTGGGTCTAGCAGAGTTGACCAGCCCTAGGCAGTCAGGTTCTGGGTCTAGTGGAGTTGACCAGCCCTAGGCAGTCAGGTTCTGGGTCTAGTGGAGTAGAACCAGCCCTAGGCAGTCAGGTTCTGGGTCTAGTGGAGTTGACCAGCCCTAGGCAGTCAGGTTCTGGGTTGACCAGCCCTAGGCAGTCAGGTTGAGTTGACCAGCCCTAGGCAGTCAGGTTCTGGGTCTAGTGGTAGAACCAGCCCTAGGCAGTCAGGTTCTGGGTCTAGCGGAGTTGACCAGCCCTAGGCAGTCAGGTTCTGGGTCTAGTTCTGGGTCTAGTTTGACCAGCCCTAGGCAGTCAGGTTCTGGGTCTAGTGGGTCTAGTTGACCAGCCCTAGGCAGTCAGGTTCTGGGTCTAGCAGAGTTCAGGTTCTTGGTCTAGTTGACCAGCCCTAGGCAGTCAGGTTCTGGGTCTAGTGGAGTTGACCAGCCCTAGGCAGTCAGGTTCTGGGTCTAGTTGACCAGCCCTAGGCAGTCAGGTTCTGGGTCTAGCAGAGTTGACCAGCCCTAGACAGTCAGGTTCTGGGTCTAGTGGAGTTGACCAGCCCTAGGCAGTCAGGTTCTGGGTCTAGTGGAGTTGACCAGCCCTAGGCAGTCAGGTTCTGGGTCTAGTGGAGTTGACCAGCCCTAGGCAGTCAGGTTCTGGGTCTAGTGGAGTTGACCAGCCCTAGACAGTCATGTTCTGGGTCTAGTGGAGTTGACCAGCCCTAGGCAGTCAGGTTCTGGGTCTAGTGGAGTAGAACCAGCCCTAGGCAGTCAGGTTCTGGGTCTAGCGGAGTTGACCAGCCCTAGGCAGTCAGGTTCTGGGTCTAGTGGAGTTGACCAGCCCTAGGCAGTCAGGTTCTGGGTCTACCAACATAATAATTAGCCATGCATCACAACATGATGAAAACAATGGTGTTACAATAAAACGTAATATAAAAAGATATAAAAAGAATTATAAGATATGAAACACAGCTTCAGTTATTTTGCCAATATTGCAATATTGGTCAAAATTGTATTGACAAAATGAGAAATTGTTTTATTGAAAGCAATTTTATATCAGGTAAAAACATACATAAAGCAATTCTCCTTCAAGTAAAGTCAAACATAAAGCAATTCTCCTTCAAGTAAAGTCAAAGATCCTCAGGATTATGGTGCTCAAAAGTGTTTGCACTCTTTACCATTTTTATTCTGATGTCATTGGTTGCACAAGCACACATCCCAGACCTGAAATAGGGAACTATTCAGGGGACTTGGGCTGATGATGTACAGTAATTACGTTCATGTTTTACCCAGGCAAGCCCACACTGGAGTTAGAGTCTTTAATGTAGATGGGATCAAAAACTCATAAGATACAACTGCAACGCAAATAGGACAGTTTGGAGTCTGGATTGGTATTAACCCATTACCAAACAATAATGAAATTTGACCACTTTGTTGTAGACGTCTCTGGAAACCATTGTGGGCCTAATCCATTCTAAATCCAACAATTACAGGTGAGACCTTATCAATGGTTCAAAGTAAGACTATAGTAAGTGCTTAATAAACATGAAGCACTTACTATATAGTATCACAGGGAAGTGATACATGTTGTTTGTGATATGGATCAAAACCTATTGTAACAAAGGGAGAAATTTCCTAGTCCCAAGTAATAAAGGCATTCTTATTGGGCTTTTCTTTATATAGAACTTCTATTTGATATCTGAATAGAAGGGATGATTTTCATATTTACCTTTTTTATCCTATATACAAATACAGTAGTAATTGATATAATGCTGGGTCTGCATGTTGATATAACCTTTTACCCAACTACAATAATGGCATTTAACCACTTTGTTGCAGAAGACTCTGGGAAACCTAGTGGGAGGAGAAATTGCCCATAATGATCAATTTATCCTTTTCCAACAAGGTTTTCTACCCTATCATTAAAGTATTTTTTAATTTCATCACATTTTGAAATGTCATCTGCAACCTTTTTCAATTTGGAACAGTCGAAAATTTGGTGTTCGGGAAAGGGATAAGATAGTTGGGTTGATTCCTCTTCCTCACTCCCCACCCGTACCCCTCACCACACACACACTTGGGTCGAGGTGAATAAAAGCAGACAGATTATGAAGAAGTCTGCAGGTACAAAAAAGTTGTATAGGAAAGAGTAAGGGTAATATAAGTCTGTTTTATCTGGGAAAGGGTTGTGGCTTATCAGTTCACCTTTAGTCAGTACCAGATCCAACAGGTAGGAAAATAATCCTTCCCTTTTCTCTCAGTTTTTGGTGGATGTTTGCTTCAGGAATTGTACCTGGCAAATACTTATTCGCAGGCTCCTTGCAAGAAAAAAGCACTTCCATCGTTTCTCTGAAGTAATTGCTGGAATCTTGCACCGAATCCTCTACAATTAGGTGCTAGTAAGTTCCATAATTCTTTCAAGTGTTCCATCTTTTATCTGGGCTGTTAATGATTCATATGTAGAGTTCATGGTTCTGTTTACACACACAATTTCTTCCCCTGCTGCATCAGACAACAATTTTATCTCCAGGTAATGTACCACCTTCCTTGTACTACAATGTTGCCATGGTTGTTGTAGAAATACTTAGAATGCTGGGTAATTGTCTAAGAATAAATTTCTGCTTTCAGGAAAGATACTCAGAGTAGCAAACATGTTAGATCACAGGCAATCAGCTAAATCACCTGGCGGCTGGCCTGGATCCAATCTGTTTGCACTTGCATGAAGTCAGTTCCAGCACTATAAGGGTTAAAAGGGCAATTCCTCTAAAATAAAGAACCATTCCTTCATTAAAATATATTTTTAAGCACATATTATTGAGAATTTTTTTTGCCAAGGGGATTTAACCCTAGCTAGATAAAGTACTTGGGGCAATCCTTTTGGAATCATAAGTAAAGATGAATGACTTGTCAGAGTAGGATAACCGCAGAACAACTGTTAACACCGAGATTAAATATTTTAACAATCATTCATTTTTGTCACAGTTGTTTGTTTATGTCTAATGCTGTATGTGCATTAACCCTTAATTACTGCTGGTGAATGCTCTGCCGCACCACCACGGTGCTGACGACGAAATTGGTTGCGCATCTTCCTGTTTAGCGATTTTAGGAAAGGTTTTTGCTATTTTCCTAAATTTTGAGACAAGTTATCGAAAAATCTTAAAACATGATTTTACCCTTATTGAATCCAACCGCCGACAAACCATCAAATACAAATTTGGGTGCAAAATGTCTTCAGTACATCCCTGATACGGAGCACTGTCAGTGCTTTGATTCTGTGCGATATTCTGGTCAGTGAGGATGTTGATGTTGATCGGTATTACCTTTATGGAGATTTTACACAGAGCAAGGTGCAAATCCCCGGGACTTTAACATAGATAGTGGATAGATAATGTGTAGATAAGCCTATTAAATATCAGGATTCTGGTGTAGGATTTAGGCCATGAGAGGTGGCAGCTATACAAGATTGTGGAATCTGATAAAATACTCAGGGATTAATCTATTATCCATTACTTACCAATATGACAGGTCCAAACTCAAAGCATCTGTATAAAGTAATTGTTTGCTATCATTTGTAATTCCCTCATGTTTACTTGATTATTCTCTCCACCATAGTGGCTTCAAGGATCAAATATAACTAAAAAGAACATGAATATTTTCACAATTCGTTTAGGATAAGCATTAAGTCTTTTTTTTCCTTATAAATCCTCTTTTTGTCATAGTATTGTTTTAAAACAATTCTGCAAAGGTATTTATTGTCAGGTATACTAGGAAAATGTTAAATGAATGTTAACTTATAAACCTCTAATTCCAGCAGCTCATAAAAGCAATTTTGTTTGTAAAGCCTGGTGTCAGACTTAGCCGAAATAAAGTGATTAGTAGAATACTCTTTTTATCATTTTGTCATAATGGCTTTTACTAGTCCTTCAATACAGTTAGTTGCAGGGACCAGGGTTACATCTCTTGGTCTCTTATTAACTCATTACCACCTACGACCAGAAAGCATTGTGGCATGAGGAGAAATTGCTTGTGACAAGCAATTTCTCCTTATACCACATTGCTTTTTAATCTATTCACAGATCTCAAAAGCAGAACTGAAAGATTTCCATGTTTACAAAACTTTTTTTAAGTTGTCTGCTTCCAGTAAGAGAAATGTCGTCTGCAGGTGATAAAGAGTTAAGAAGTAAGTATGGTTCAGAAGGTCCATCAATTCAGGAACCAATCTGGGAGGTAACCCATGCATCATTTAAAATAACATTAACCCTTAGAAAGCTGGGTAATTTTCTAAAAAACAGATTTTTAAAGCAGCTTAATGTTGTTGACGAATTATACCCAGAGTAGCAATCAAGTTAGATCACAGGCCAGTTGCCAATTTACTTGGTGGCTGGCCTGGATCTAACCTGTTTGCACGAGCACAAAGACAGTTCCAACCCTATAAGGGTTTAATATCACAAACCATGAAAAGTAAAGTATTGAAGCTAGCTGATCTGTCAAGGTGTTTCTGCTATCCTGGGAGAGTATGATAGGTGTGTTATTTTAGCTCACCGACTGTTTATCTAATATACATTCATCATACTCAATGTTTACAGTGCCTGGAGTGAACTTGTTATGCAATCTACAGTTTGCCTTATTACTCATTGATGCTGCTCACATACTGCTCACATACTGATGCCCAACTTTAAATGAAATAAACAATGAATAACACAATCACCATGGTTAGACATTCAACCCATTACCAAACAATAACGACATTCGAGCAGTTTGTTGCAAACGACTCTGGAAAACATGGTGGATAAAGGAGCAATTGCTCTTAACGAGCAATTTCTCCTTTTCTCACAATGTTTTATGCCCTATCAGAAGATTATTTTCCAATTTCATCCTAATTTATAATGTCGTCTGCAAACTCTTTCAATGTGTGAAAATGCAGAATTTGGCATTTGGTAAAGGGTTAAAAGATTCTAATTGATTGAGAAAACAAAGGAACAGACAGAGAGTTTGCTCACGTTTCCAAATTGTAATTGGTTGCTACTCGCAGCAGAAGTTCATCACCAGCAAATGTCAAGGAAAAAATATTTTCAAAGCATTAATCTTGGTGGTCTTGCTTATCTTATATTTTGATTGGTTGATTAGACTGGTTTATGATATATTCAACACCTCAGTCATCTGAGATTATGGGATAGTTTATTTACATGATACATGAGATATAATGCAGCCATAGTTAGATCTGCCAAATTATGGAGGACTAGGTGTCTCAGCAATAGTTAACTTTTCTCTACCTTTCAAAGCGGGAATATTTGCAATATTTACATTGGATGACTCTTTATTAAGTAGGAATGACTCTTTATTAAGTAGGAATGACTCTTTATTAAGTAGGAATAAATGTAGTTTATCAAGTAGGGATGAATCCTAATTAAGTAGAAATGAATCTTTAAGAATGAATGAGGGTTTTTTTAAAGTTAGAATGAGTGTTTCTTAGGAATGGATGGCTCTTTCGTTAAAGTAGGGTGGATCTTTATAAATTAAGGTTTTATTGTTGGTTGGTAAGCTATGGGTTCAAGTCATTATCTGGGGACAAGTGTTTCTCACCTTTGGGTCCAAATGGGGAAATGGGGGGTTGAATGTGTTTTGGAGAATATGTGAACTTGAGAGCATCAACAAACACCAATTTTAGAGACGAATAAAGCATGTTGTCACAATAGTTCCTTAATTTTTTTGCAGCAGATATGAAAAACAAAAACTTGACTGGTTTGGGGGAGAGATTGTGCAGGAAAGGGAGATATTATGGAGTTTGTGGATAGGTAACAGGTCGAAGTGTACCAGGGGGGTTGGGGGTGGGGGTCAAAGTCCACCAGGTGGGGTGTAACAGTGTAACATTAGAAGTTTATTTTGCTAATTATGATCAAATTTCTTGGTTATTAATTATTTGTAGATAATTGTTAGAATACTATTTTTTTATTAAGTTTTCTTTGAAGGGGATTTTTTTTTTTTGCGACATTTTTTACCTGGAACTCGGCTCATGTGAAAACTTTGCTTTTACAACTTGATTTTCTGTCTTTTGTGCTGTTGTAGAGGGTAAATCGGAAAAGAAAGAAGTATCTTCACAAAGTATTTCTTAATATCTGAAGATTTTCCGTTTTATTAGTTTATATGTTAGGAGTAAGAGCAATTAGTGATTGTAATCAGATACCTCTACCAAAATTATACAACCATGACCCCACAGGTTATCCACCCAACAAATGGACCTTTATTCTCATTGTTTTACAAACATATTATGGCTTAATGAAGTTGTACAGGGGCCTCAGTGGTTTAACCCATTACCATACAGTAACGACATTTGACCAGCTTATTGCAGATGACTCTGGAAACCATTGTGGGAAAAGGAGAAACTGCTCTAAACGAGCAATTTCTCCTTTTCCCGCATTGTTTTCTGCCCTATCAGAAGATTATTTTTCAATTTCATCATATTTTGAAATGTTGTCGGTAAACTGATTCAATTTGGGACAGTTGAGAATTTGGCTTTTGGTAAAGGGTTAAGTATAGAAATTCAAGCTACATGGTCCTTCTCTACTTGGGTTCAAGTGTGGAAAAAATGACGGCATCTGGGTTTTCATGAGAGTTAGTCTCCAGACTGACTTACAAAATGCCAATGATTCTTCCATGCTTGACCAGCCCATATAGAGGGTCCAATGCAAGACTTTAGTAAGTGCTGCATGTTTGTGAAGCATTTATTCTATAGCCGTGCATTGTACACTCAATATAGCCAGTTGAGAATGGGGTCTCCCTCTATCATTACAAGACATTCCAACATAGCTGAAAAGAAGGCAGGACTCCAGATAGATCACATGCTTTTTATGAGCAGACCTACATTTTTAGAACTGTTTTAACCCATTACCAAACAAAATGACATTTAACCTGTGTTGCAGAAGACTCAGGAAAATATTGCGGGAAAAGGAGAAATTGCTCTTAATAAGCCATTTCTTCTTTACCCACAATGTTTTCTGCCGTATCAGAAGATTATTTTCCATTTTCATAACATTTTGATATGTCGCCGGCAAACTCTTTTAATTTGGAACAGTCGATAAACTTGGCGTTTGGTAAAGGGTTAGAATGTCATTTTCTGGAGGAATATTGTACATTGTCCATGGTCGGTGAAAAAGATTAATACTAGGTGGGTGGTATATATCAAAGTGATGTCCCACCATCCTGGCAGATACCCTTTCCCTTATTAACCATTTACCATTCCAACTCATGAAGTGTGGGGAGAAAGTTTCTTATCACTGTTTGAAAAGGGCAAAATTGTTAACAAGCATTTTCTCATTTTCTTACAATGTTTTCTTCATTGGCAGAGGAAAATCAATTGGTCATCAGGACAATTCCCAGAAATGTGATTCGAAGTTATGGTTTAGATGAGCCATTTATTCCATTTTCACCAATATTCCCAAAAAGCTTTGAGTGGGGTGTGTGTAAAACATATCACATGCTACTGTCTGCATAAGGTGAAAGGAATAAAACATAAACAAGTGCATTCTGATCTCTGTAAGAAAGGTGAAGGTAGGTTTTGATGTTTTGATTAAAGAAATTGGATCTTTAGCTATTGAAAGAAATGCACTGTATGAATGTCATTTATGCAACCTCGGGGGCCGTCTGTCTGACGAATACGACTCCCATTTCGGTACATCTGACCCTCAAAAGCAAAATAAAATGATCTGTTGCATTTGTTCAAGGGGTGGGGTATATTAATATGCATGCAATATGGTCCTATGAATACAAAAGCTTTTCCTCATGTTTATGAAACACAGGAGAAACTATTGTGAAAAAAGAAGAAATATTCCAAAATAAATTGTTGTTTGACATTCATATTTGCTATAACAATGTTGGGATACTTTCAATTTGAAACAAATAATAATAATAATCATTGCAAAATCCTTTATGAATGAATGACTTCATTATATTCTTTCAAGTATATTATATTCATTCTGCAAACATGAGTTTAATGCTTAATATAAACTATACAAGGCTAAATAAATATACACAATTTCTTTGGAAATGACTAATTATTTCAACTTTTTCATGTAGTTATATAACAAAAACTGCCATCTTTTACCCATGCCCTGACATACAATGTTTTGTTATTGATCCAAATTGAAAGTGATGCAGACGGCAACATGGAGGTGTAAAATTAAACTTCTAACAAATGTGGGTAAGTGGGAATTTATTTTAACTTGTTGAAAATTTGTCTGAATGAGCATTTTTTTCCTTTTGTCACAATGGTTTCATGAATCATCTGGATCATCGAAGCTATATACGATTATTGCACTCAGATGTATACTGAATTTACCACTACCAGAGGCAAAATAAAAGTTGGAGGGCGTACACTAATCTATCAAGATAGGCTGGATCTATTATGCAAATTATCTTTTTTCATGAATATGTAGATGATGTGGGATTTTCTTGCTGTCTGTTAGACTTGTGTTATGTTTTACTGTATAGTGAGAGATGTGAGGAGGAGGGGGGTAATGTTTTGTTTTAACCCTTAGAATGCAGGGTGAATTTTCTAAAAAAAATATTTTTGCGTTCTGCTTTCCAAAACCTTTAATATCTGCTTAATTTTGATGAGGAAAGAAACACAGAATAGCAAACAGGTTAGATCATAGACCAGCTGCCAATTTACTTGGCAGCTAGCCTGGATCTACCTGTTTGCATAAGCATGAAGTCGGTTCCAGCACTTTAAGGGTTAATGCTGAGCACATCAACATGAGAGTTATTACCCTGTCTGCTGTTTTCTCCATTATAACTGGTTGCTCATTTGGTGTCTGCATTTTGTTATATGGTACTTACACTGTTGGTGGAAATATGTTGAATCTTAGAAGTGTGAAACAAGAGGAATAAATAGGTCTGGTTTTGTAAATTGTGCTGGGGTTAAACCTAAATGTCAAAGGTTTTCAGTAAAGAACCATTAGTCAGTTCTTATTGTATCTTGGAGAGAAAGTAAAAAAATGGTGACAGTTTCATGGATTATGATTCAATTAAGGGTTTTTATGTAAACCTGCATGGAATTTCATTGTTAAGTTATGAGCATGTATAGAGACTTGGTTGGTTTGTCATGATGTTTCATTCTCATTTCTCTTCTTCAAATGTCTTATAAATGAGACAACAGAGATGGCATCCTCAGAGCGCTCCTATCAAATAAAGGAGTGTACATGGGTTAGTTTTTTTTGTTGGAATTCATTACACGAATATAGAAAAAAAATCCTTTTGTTGTGATAGGTAACTTATAGGCTCTCGAGATATATAAAGTAGACAGTTATTATCTCCTACTGTGAGTTTTTTGCATTCTGTGCTGATCAAAAGATATTGAAAGTCTCTTCTGTTATTATTAACTTAGTGGGTAGTGACAAATAAAGACGAATCACAATCCTCCGTGGCATATATAATAGTTGGTTATTTCTTTGAGACAAATAAAAGATATAAAACTCACCACCCGGTCACCCAATGAAGTGTGATGAGTTGGTTGGAGTGACATAATGATGAAACAGATGAAGTGTGCGACCACCGACTGGGATGGGTATGATCCGACACCCACCCTTGTTTGTGACTGTGTGTGTATCGAGGAGTATGCGGGCTACGCAGCCCCGAGCTACGGAACGAACGGGTATTCACAGACTGGATATAACGGATATGGTGGTGGATTTAACAACAATAATGTGTATTCAAATGGATATAACAACAACAACATGGGATTTAATAGAGGGGACATATCAGGTAAACTTGGTTCTTATACAGTTTTATTCTATTTTGCCCTTCCCTAGTGTGTGTTTATGAGTTTCACCACATAACGCGGGTTCAGTGCTAGACTATAGTGATACTGGTTTATACAGTGAAGCCTCTTTTATCCAGACCCTGATTATCCGGATGTCTCGCAATCCAAACGATATTGTTAGGGAAAGGGATTATTTGACCAGTTTGTTGCAGACGACTTTTGAAAACATTGTGGGTAAAGGAGAAATTGCTTGTGACAACCAGCAATTTCTCCTTTTCCCACAATGTTTTTTGCCATATCAGAAGATTATTTTTTAATTTCATCATGTTTTGAAATGTCGTCTGCAAACTCTTCTCAATTTGGGACGGTCGACAATTTAGCGTTTTCTAAAGGGTTATAAGTATACACGTGCATACAGACCGTTTATGACTTAATGTGTATAAGAACATGCTCTGCTTCATTAGTCTGGATGATTCGGTAATCCGGATATTTTGTTGGGAACAAACATGTTCGGATTAACGAGACATCACTGTATATCAGACAAACTAAGGACTGATTGTGATTAAAGAAGAAATAGCTGGTGCCAAGCAATTACTCCTTTTGTCACAACTGTTCCTATCTATCATCTCAAAGGAAAAGTTATTTTTGCATACTTTATGTTGATTGCCATACTCTAGCTAGGTTTACATAATTCACAAGATCCTGTAATGTATTACAGGGGTATGAAGGAATTGTATATACTTTTTCCTAGCTGTTTAGATTAATCCTTATAGTGCTGGAACTGACTTAATGCTTATGCAAACAGGTTAGATCCAGGCCAGCCACCAAGTAGATTGGCAGCTGGCCTGTGATCTTACCTGTTTGCTACTCTGAGTATCTTTCCTCAACAAAATTAAGCAGATATTCAAGGTTTTGGTAAGTAGACGACACAAAAATCTATTTCTAGAACATTACCCAGCATTCTAAGGGTAAAGTTGGTGAGCAGACAACACCAATCTGTCTGTAAACCATTCCTTCATGGTGGATCCTTAACCCTTTCCCAAACAATATTGACACTTGACCTGTTTGTTGCAGACGACTTAGGGAAACATTGTGGGAAAAGGATAAATTGCTTGCAATTTCTCCTTTTACCACAATGTTTTCTGTCCTATCACTATATCAGAAGACTTTTTTCAATTTCATCACATTTTGGAATGTCGTGTGCAAACTCTTTCAATTTGGGACAGTTGAAAATTTGGAGTTTGGTAAAGGGCTAAACTAGTTTGGAAGTAATGGCAGAAGGCAATTACTAAGATAATGTGATATTGAGTAGAAACCATCGTCTAAGACAAGAAATCAAACTTGTTGTCTATAAAATGTGACCTTCATGCAGTTGGTAGCAAACTACTGGAGATTTTTTTTTGCAAAAAGTTGTCTTTGATAATGTTATGAACTAAACAATTTTCCTTTGGACAAAATGTTGTTGTTTTTTTTTCGGCATTAAGATTGTTTGTATGAGATAATTTTCAGAATGTTAGTATATGGCAAACAATTTAATAAAGAGTTCATCTTTAAAGCATAGATCATTACAGAGATGCTGATTTGTTGATGCTTGTGGGTTGACCCATTACCAAACAATAACGACATTTGACCAGTTTGTTGCAGACAACTCTGGAAAACCTTTTGGGAAAAGGAGAAGTTGCTCTAAACGAGCAATTTCTTTTATCACACACTGTTTTCTACCCTATCAGAAAATTGTTTTCCAATTTCATCATAAATGTATTTTGAAATATCGTCTGTAAATTCTTTCAATATGGGACTGTTGAAAATTTGGTGTTTGGTAAAGGGTTAACCTGGCGAAAAGTTATAACCAAAGAATGAGATTCAATAGATCATGATAGGAAATGGTTTGGGTTTTGCCCATGATTTCTTTTTCTCCCAAACTTAAGATGTCTGTTGATGATATCATCACTTCAATGTAAACATCAGAAAAAAAACGATTGGGCTAGTATACTATTGGGCTACGTATACATCCTGAAAACTTACACGTCAGCAATAAGGGCCATACATTGATCTGTATTTGGAAATTTTCATCCTTTCCAACAATTTTGATTCCTGTGACTGGTCCTAATAAAAAACACAGCAAAAGACATACTATTTGAAAACTATAGAGGTGTGTATTTTCTTAACCATTTGTCAAATGTTTGACTGTCCCAAATTGAAAGAGTTTGCAGACAACCTTTCAATATGTGATGGAATTGAAAAATAATTATCAGATTACAGAAAACATGGTTGGAAAAGGAGAAATTGGGCAGTTTTCCTTTTCTCACAAAGGTTTCCACAGTCGTCTGCAACAAACTGGTCAATTAAATGTCGTTATTGTTTGGTAATGGGTCAAAGATTATGATTAAAGGTCATGATTGTAATGAATTTTAACAAATTGGGGATTTCTTGTCTTTTTCTCATGGATTTAATTAAATTAGAGCTCTCATGAAGATTTGACCTTAACTAATTATTTTCAAATGATGAAACAAAAAACAAGAAATGAAGAAGCAATGGAAGTCAAAATTCCTTACTTTATTGTCTGGGTTTCTGTGTGTAAAGTGCATGGTTTAAGCATGTGCCAAAATACCACTTTGTGAGGAGTGGGCCTGGGTTTTTGTTAATGATGGAAAATAAGGTATGCTCTTTGAGTGGGTAAAATATACACATGTATAGAAGTTGAACACCAGGGTACCTTTCTACTAACCAGTGTATGCTAAAATCATTGTGAAAGTTCAAAACAATTTTTGTCTTATGTTAATATTGGGCTAAGCATTATTGCAAAATAATGGTTAATTGGAATAGTCTCTCTAAAACGCTTCCATTATGACGGGTCACAATGCAATGTTGTACTTTATTTAAGATACTATCCATGTTTATCAGTTTTGACTTACACTCACAAAACGAACCCAGATCTTTATTTTTCCTAGTCCAGAGATCACAAAAAGGGGAGGTTACTTACACATTCTTTCTTTCCTCTAGCCCATTACCAAACAATAATGACATGTACACTTTGTTCCAGACAACTCGGGAAAACATTGTGGGAAAAGGAAAAATTGCTCTAAGCGTGCAATTACTCTTTTTCCCACAATGTTTACTGTCCTATCAGATGATTATTTTTCAAATTCCATCACATTTTGAAATTTCGTCTGCAAACTCTTTCAATTTGGGACAGTGGAAAATTTGGCGTTTGGGAAAGGGTTAAAATATGTACGTTTTGATGTACCTAACACAGTCTATTGCAGAAACCACTGACACATTAGCACTTTTTCTCAACTCTCAGCTCAACATGCAATGTTCTAAAGTCACAATCGTATCTACTCGGCAATCCCAGTCACAAGTCAGTAGATATACCTTGTAAGCAGTTCATGAATACACCAGACATCCTTGGGTAATATGGCTGTTTTCCGGCTGATAACTCACATGATTACAACATGCACACAGGCACAATATATTTATGTAAACACACACAAATTGGTTATATATATATCACAATTGAATTTTTTTTTATAATGTTTTCATAAAAGATTATCATATCAACACATCTTTGTTTCATATTTTCTCAATCGTAACTTCTCGGTAATCCCCAGCTTTTGTCGGGGATTGCTGAGTAGATACGATTGCAAACGGACATGCCCTTTGTTAATGAACTACTTTCAAAATGGCTCCCCTTTACCTCCGAGGTTATTTTAAGAAATGGCCCAGGTGTTCCGAATGCTAAAGTCACACTGGCCCATTTGAGTGAGTTTTTGAAGAATCAACTTTTCCTGACACATCTCTGACTTATACCTTTCGCATTTAACCTTTTAAGACACAATCTTTCATTCAACATTTTAAATGTATCACATGGACATGAAGTAGATGACTCTTATTGATGATGATGTTGATTGGCAATTGACTTGTTGCTAGAGCTTGTATTTACTGTATGTATTGTACATTATTTCAAGTATGAAATTCAACAACACAAACAATTAACAGCTCTAAAGGATTTGACAAAGTGTATTCTTCGGTAAATGGAAACAAAGCAATATCAAATGACATCATCAAATTCACTCACTCTTACAGTATGATAACATATAATATACTTATTCGACAAGACAAAAACAAGTTTAACCCTTTACCGATTGCCAAATTTCAACTTTCCCGAATTGAAAGAGTTTGCAAACGACATTTCAAAATGTGATGCAATTAAATGTTGGAAGGCCTAGTTTGAATTCAAAATTTGCCCATAAAGAGTGAAATTTCATCTTAAGTATCATAAACTTGATCAAAAATGTCCTTTTTGCTGATGCATCAAAATATTTTCTGAATTAATGCTGTTTATTTGACAGAATGTTATTGTGTGGTTTCTTGATCGGCTGGTGTATAAAACTTTATAATCATCAGCATTTTTTTCTTTTGATATAGAAGTATAGCATTAGGATGTAAGTGATATTCCACATAGAATATTATATGGAATTCTTAAAACATGCCTATTTCACTTTAATTGTGAAATAAGGGTTTTTACACCAAACTTTGACTAATGAAATGTCGCAAAGTAACTCCACTGAGCCTTGTGTTGGGTGGTTGATGCTCTATCCAATGACTAATCTGATTTTGAAAACAGTCTGTTTTGATGGGAGGTTTATACATACATCAATAAAGATGTTGCTCATTAAAAGCATTTTTCCTTCCTCTTAACCCATGACCAAACAATAACGATATTTAACCACTTTGTCGCAGACATCTCTGGAACCATCATTGGAACAACCAATTTTTCCTTTTCCCACAATGTTTTCTGCCCTATTAGAACATTATATTTCCAATTTCATCACATTTTGAAATGTCGTCTGCAAGCTCTTTCAATTTGGGACAGTGGAGAATTTTGTATTTGGTAATGTGTTAAATGATTTCAAAGATCCTCCCTCATCTGCAGATGTACAGCTGTTTAGTGAATGTTTTATAGGTTTATAGGCAATATTCAGGTCATCCAGGCTAGATGTTGATTTTACTGTCTGAATGACCTAGATATGACAACGGTTAATTGTCCTATAAATCATAATTAGTAGGTATATTTCCTCTATCAGGGCTGCAGTATGAGGATACATTTCCTGTCCCAATGTATGTTTATAAGGGAATCTCTATGTTGTTGGTACTTATGACAGAGGTCTCACTAGTAAGAGCAAAGAATTTGATAAAGAGTTGTTTAACCTTTTTTCTCATTTCAGAATTTATAACCGGTCCAAATAGAAAGCAACAGTAGACCTCAAAATGAAAATAAAACATGACTTTCGGTAGAAACCAACCTGATGTAAGCATCGCTTGGTCTAGTCCAATGAATAATTTCATTTACAATTTTAAGTTATTCCCATTTCATCTATTACCGTTTGGAACAGTTTCCATTTCTTCTAGGTTTCACATTATGTATGTTGGACATCGATAAAATTAATATGTGTTATGTTTTCATATCTGTTTACAATTGTTCCCTTATATGCACTTTATGATCTTAGTTGCTGATGCCCCTTAAACCCCCATTTATTCATGTTCCCTTTTAACATCCATGTACTTCTACTTGAATTTTTAAAAAGGAATATTTAAAAGGCATGTAATATATGATAAAACCCAGGAAGAGCAAAAAAGATGAAATGGGAATGGGAATGAGGGGAAAACTGAAGTGGACAAAATGGGACTAGACCTAATGTCGTTAGTGTTTGGTAAAGGGTTATAATAGTCCTAATGAATACTCCAAGGGTTCCTGCATGGTGCAGTGGTTAAGGTGGCAGCTCAGAACATTGGTGTGGGGGGGTTAGAGTTCCACCAGTACATTCGGTTTTAGTGAGTGTCCATCAGCAAGGCCTTTTAGAGTCCTGTCTTAGTACAGGTGAATCCAGGAAAGCTGTTACATCACTGAAAAATGGTTGACACAGTGATAAACCCTGTATAGGACAATGATTACGGTTTATAAAGAATTTCTTGTTAACCAATTACCAAACAATAATAACATTTAACAAATTTGTTGCAGACCACTCTATAAAACATTGTGGGAAAAGGAGAAATTGCTCATACTGTCCTATCAGAAGGTTATTTTACAATTTCATCACATTCTGAAATGTTTTCTGCAAACTTTTTCAATTTCGGACAGTCCAAAATTTGGTGTTTGGTAAAGGGTTAAAGGGTTTTAGAATTATCCCCCCCCCCACCCCCAATTTATTGGACTGAGCTAAGCTCCTTATCTGGACCTCTGTATATAAAATCATATAAACACTGAACTGTCTCCCTGGCAACCAGAATAAGTGGTTTGTCTCCCAAACATATTTATCTGTAATATTGGTATAATCATAAATATATCAAATTGGACTTGATCATATCTTGGGATTTGGCTTATTTCTTTTTATCTTTATTCGATTACATCTTCTCATCTTCTAGTAAACCTTTTCATTAACCATTTACCAAACAAAATTTGACAAGTTTGATATAGACGACTTGGTGAAACATTTTGGGTAAAGGAAAAATTGCTCGTGATGAGCAATTTCTCCTTTTCCCACAATGCTTTCTACCCTATCAGAAGATTATTTTCCAATTTCATATTCTCTTTCAATTTTAGGACAGTCGAAAATTTGGCGTTTGGTAAAGGGTTAATGTGTGAGTTTGAAATTGGCTCAAACTGAGAGCAATAGCAGAAGAGATACAGCGAGCAGACGTGAACAATTGCAAGAAATAAAGCTTATTTGTGAGATTTGTAAGCAATGTTCAAAACAAAACTATTAAGTGAATTCCAACATTTCCTTGTAATGAAGACTTTAACTGCAGCAGATATTACATAACCAATTTCAAGGGTTTATTGCAAGACTATAGTGAGAGCTTGATTAATATGAAGCACTTACTATACTATCGCACTCAACCCTTGATTTGTCTAAATGATATACTGATAGATATCTATAAAATTGCAAAAAGCTGATTCATTAAAAGGCAATGGTTTTGACTTAACTCTCAGACTGCTGGATTTTTTTTTCTAAAAATAGGTTTTTTGTTTCCTCTGCTTTCCAAAACCTTGATATCTGCCTAATTTTGATGAGGAAAGATACCTACTCATAGTAGCAAACAGGTTAGAGCACAGGTCAGTCACCTATTTAGTTTGCATAAGATCAAGGTCTGTTCCAGCAGTATAACGGTTAATCGGAAATTCTTTATTCAAATCAAATTCTCTTGTAGTCACAATGCTTTGTAATGTGTAGATAAAATGTTAGAATAAAAACCTTTGTCCTTTATCCAGGGCAACAGGTATGTGACTCGACCTTCAGGCTGTGTTATTGTATACAGTTATAAAGCTTCTGGTCTAATTCGACCTTGTTGACATAGATTTAACCTTTTCTTTAGTCTGACTCCACAGACCATTCCAAGCAAATGACATTACAACACATCTTGAAGTCATGTATTGTTTTCTTATTTGTTACAGTGTAATGAAACTTTTTTGGTGATAAAGAAATTATGTGGTAAAAAAGACATTACTTGTTATAAGCTGTTACTTCTTTTTCTACAAAGTTTTCTTAAGTTGACTTGTGTAGATTCATTACAATAATATGTGTTATGATGTAAACAATGGTAAACATTCAAATACTGTCAACATGAATTTATATACATAAATATATTAACCTCAAAGGTATTGTTTAACTATTTTTCTTCTGCAAGTAACAGTAATTAAGTATTTGGTATGGTGAAATAGGAGAGAGATGGGAGGGAAAGTAGACAGGTCACATTTGTTCTGTGTCTGTACATTGTCTAGGAGCATTGATAAACCCCTTCCTTCGTTCCTCTATATTTGAATAAATGTCTTGGACCAAGGACTCATAAAGCACTGGTATTCGCAAGTAAGGGTAAAAGAAAAGAAATTAAGTAACACACAAATTCTCATTTTATGACATTCTGGTTGAATGTTGTCAATAACTGTTTCATTTACTCCATTAAACTTTTGTTTGAACTTAACTCTTTAGAATAGTTAAACGAACTTTACAATGTGAGAGAATGCCGTCTGCTGTAAATGAATCACAACTTAGGGAGGGTTAGAAAGATTCCGGGATCTATTTTAGACTGCAAGGCTATCAGGCAAAAATAAACCTTGGCATATTTCATAGAATGTAGTTTATTCTTTCATCTTAAAAGAGCAGGCTATCAAGCAAAAATAAACTTGGCAATTTTGTAAGAAAGTATTTTTAGCATATTTGTGAATTATCTTCTGACCCTTCCAGCCAAAAAGGCTGATTCTGGATAGAACACTGAGATTCCACTGTAAATAATCTCTCAAAATGTCTGGCCCAACTTCGGTCTTTATGATTGATTTTGTTTATTGCTATCGTCATCCTGTTAATTTGGTGGGGGTTTTTTAATGATAAATCTTCTTATTCAAGATCTAATTTACTAAACAAAATCGAAAGTTTAAGTACAAGAGTAGAAATTGATTTCAAATTAATTTCAAATTAATGAAGCATTGTATGAAATGTGTTTATTTGTTTGCGATCTTTTTTGTTAAATGCAATGAAAGGCAAGCAATTTCTTAGTCTTGTGGTCTGTTTTTTATTATGTAGCTTTGAATTAAAAAAGACTAATTTTTTTCAAACACCAAGTATTGAAGTAAGGAAAAGTGATTGTTAGTTTCATGAGTGTGAAACAAGTTCTTACAACATAAATCTGATTCTCACTCATAGCCAATTGTGGAGTAATGAAAGGTTGCAAGACGGAACCCGCTACTCACGGGATTCAAACCAACAACCTTTGTGTCTGGAGGCCGACGCTCCACCCCTAGACCAATGTCCTTCACAAATTGATACCAGACTCCAAGATCTTGAAAAAACTGGAAGCTTTATAAAATAATGTAATCTATAGGTATGGTTAAGAAATTATTGGGAAAAACAACAAACTTGGAATAGATCAAATTAAGTATTTTCTCCAATGATCAATGCATTTCCATGAAAGCTGTTTATATGAAGCATCACTGAAGGAATATTTTTTGCATATTTTTGTTATCCAAGTTTCCTGTTGAATGTGCTGGGCATGAAGTAGATTTGATATGATATTGGTTTTTGTTCAAAATCTATATCACTGTTTCTGGCAAATTTTCAAGGTTTCCCAGCATAATTATGATAAAACATTCATTAATTCTCATTAAATAATTTTATTCTCATTAATTGATTATACATGTATTTGGGTTTGTTGTAGTCTGGGAAAGTCAGGTAAAGAGGAAATTCAACTGGCAAGCCTTTGATGCACAAAAACAAGCACTTTGGGAAAGGGCCCTAACTTCACATATGTAAAATAGTAAAGGGGCTTAATTTCACATGAAAATTGGGAAACAGGCTTAATTTCACATGAAAAATAGGAAAGGGGCTTGATTTCACATGTAAAATAGGAAAGGTCCTTTTGGCACCATTTTCTTTATTAAGGAAAGGGATTTCTTTTCTACGGGCTCAACCTCGTCTATCCCAGACTTTAAGTATGCATCTGCAGTTGGTTTCAACATGGACCAATCACAAAGACCTGTAACTCATGCTCAAATATAGCTCACTTTGTGGCGTTTGATGCAAATGACTGAGGAAACCATTGTGACCGAAGGATAAATGGCTTGTAAGGAATGTGTTTTAAATCATTCTTCATTATTGTTGTCGGCTTTGGCATACGGGACTTAGTAGCAGCTTCTTTTGGCAAGACATCTCAGAACCCTAGCTTATTACTATGACAGTAAAACCTCTCTAAAGCGGTCAATCTTTAAACAGGTATGGATAATTATACATGCAGATGGTTGCTTAATGCAGTATGAAAGGTATTCAGAAAGCTCCCGGTGGAGCTTTTTGCATTACTTTCAACCTACATTTAGCAGTCACCTGTCTTAAATTGCTAAACTGAATTGCGTTTTCTATGACCGCTATAGGCAGGTTTGACTGTACTTATAAAATTGTTTATAGAGCATGATCAGGTGTGGTGATCATGTGATCAATGTTTACAATATAAAACAGATTGCAAATTATGGGACCCATGAATGAGCAGGTATAATGCATTTTTTCAGCAGATTACAAATGTTTTCCACTATTTTAAATACTCCCATGTTTCGACGATCAATTTTCAGCAACCACTAGTGAATGTTGTTTCCATTTTGGCTGTGCTTTTCGCTCCAAGACCTAGGGATAATTCAGATTCAACGGATACAAATGACTAAAAAACATCACGCATCGACTGTACTTTCTCTACAGAGTGTAAGACAAAACGCAGTTATAAACCATGGGTTACCATATACCACCAGAACCGGAGAGTTGATGGTCGGAACATGGCTTATATAAAATATTGGAAAACAAAGTAATCACTGAAAAAAAAGCAAATATACCTGTGGCATGGCCATCATGTTTGGACATATTTCAGAAACATTGGTCATGTGATCACTCTGCCTTCTTATACCCAATATAAACAAAGACAAGGTAGACCAAGAAAGACCTGGTCAGACTGCATTGTTCAGGACGGGAAGGAATGCTACCTTGACAGTGTCAGCCCAATGGACAGAACAAATTGCAGATTGGGTATTAGAAAATCTAGTTGCCTGCTGCCCACCCCAGTGACTGGGACGCACACAGCAGATGACAAATAATTTCAGCATAAAGCTGAAGTAAAGTCCCTTATGAGTGGTTAGCGAGGTTTCTTTGCCTGGTATTAAAGTCTCCCTTTTATCTGGAGCGGGGTAGAAGTTTGTCTAGACCGACTCACTAGTTCTCCAGACAGATTTGAGACAGGAGACCACCTAAGCTACTTTTATCCCTTTTCCTACAGCAGACGTTGACAGTTCCCCTCCAAACAATAACAACATTTGACCACTTTTTTGCAAACAACTTTAGAAAACGTTGTGGGAAAAGGATGAGAAATTTCTCCTTTCCCCACAATGTTTTCTGCCCTATCAAAAGATTATTTTCTCATTTCATCATATGTCGAAATGTCGCCTGCAAACTCTTTCAATTTGGGACAGTTAAAAATGTGATGTTTGGTAAAGGGTTAATAATGCAGACATCAGAGATAGAAGTTATGATTTATTTCATAATGAATGGCATTTAGATTCAATCTGGCCATAACAACTATGAGTTAATGAATTATAGGAAATATTTATTTAGACAGGTTTTTGCCCCTTGTATCATGGTTTTTTCTTTCTGTTTAAAAATTGAAAAAGAGCAAGGATCATTTTTGCTTTTTTTTAAAAAAAGAAACTGAATAATTGTCATGATTATTTAATGTTAATGTCTCCTTGTTATCGTTTCACATTTCAGATGAAAGTCAAGGTCCAAAATGAAATTGAAAAACTTGGATCAATTCACTTTTTCCAAGGGTTTTAATTGTTGTTTGTTATTATGTGGAAGTTTGTAATTTGTCACCCGATCAGTAAGGTGTTACAAGGCTATCTTATATCGTCTCCCACCTTTGTTATCCTCCATGGTAAACCCTTAGAATGCTGGGTAATTTTCTAAAATACATTTTTTGAGTCGTATTCTTTCAAAAAACTTAAATATCTGCTTAATTTTTATGCGGGAAGAAAATCAGTGTAGCAAACAGGTTAGATCACAGGCCAGCTGCCAATTTTTGTTTGCATAAGCATGATGTTGGTACCAGTATTATAAGGTTAAAACCAATTCACCCCTTCCTGCAGGTTGTAATGGGAAACAACTTGCAGGAGACAACAAAAATTGCATGAAATATTTATGTTTCATTTATTAATGCATCTTGACATAAGGAGAAATTTATCCTTTTGTCACAATGGTTTTTTCAAGATGTCTGTAGCCATTGTTATAAAGAGAGGACTAAAGGTATAGGGGCAAGACCATTTCTGCTTTTGTTTTCATGTTTTGATGAATTGAAACCATGTGAAAGTTAATCCAAGTATGGGAAATGATAAAAAAGAACAACCCATATAATTCTGTAGTAACAATATTTTCCAAAGATATGTACTTCTTGGGAAATTACATGCCATGCCATTCCTTACCTCAACTAGGGACCATGTCTCATACACAACTTTTCAATATATTGTGGGAAAAGGAGAAAACTGCGAGAGACGATAATACCGGTATTTCCCAATGTTATCACAATTTGTGGTAAAGAGGTAAACACTTCATGTTAACAAAGAAATCAATGTTTTTCCCATGCATAAAACAAAGATTCATTTGTATCCAATTTTGATTTTAAAGATCTCAGGATAACCCTATACTTTTCCTTAGCAAGACGAATTCAATTGCTTTCCATTTGTTAAATGTATATGTGGTGTTTTTCCGTTTTTGACAATAACTTCAGGCTGAAGGTTAAATGATTGTCACTAAATTTATTGATCCATTTAAGTATTTCCTCAATTACTATAAATTTATTAAAACTTTGGTGTTCATAGTGCCATAGTGGTCAGATACTTGGACTAACCATTAAAATGCTGGGTAATTTTATAGAAATGGATTTTTGTTTCGTCTCTTTCCAAAACCGTAAATATTTGCTTGATTTTGTTTAGGAAAGATACTCTGAGAGAAGCAAACAGGTTAGATCAAAGGCCAGCCGCCAATTTACTTGGTAGCTGTCCTGGATCTAACCTTGCATGAGTAGGAAGTTGGTTTCAGCACTATACGGATTAAAATGGACAAGAGGTGTCAATGCTGGATAAACGCATTTCAATGGACATGTTTGTCCTCAAGTTGACGACTTTTTGCTAGCCTGGTACTGGTACATTACCCAGGAAGCGTTTATAACTGAAAGATTGTTGAAAATAATGTTGAAATCCATTGAATGTTCATAGATACATGGTTATCACTGCAGGACTGGTAGTTTTAGTTTTGTAACAAGAAACTCATCCAACTCATCTGGCTTCTAACATAGACCAAAAAGTAATCATGGAATCGATGGTGCAATGGTAGAGCGTTGGCCTCTGCTACCGAGAGTCCACAAATTGACTCTGCTACCGAGGGTCCACAAATTGACTCTGCTACCGAGGTTCCACAAATTGACTCTGCTACGGAGGGTCCACAAATTGACTCTGCTACCGAGGGTCCACAAATTGACTCTGCTTCAGAGGGTCCACAAATTGACTCTGCTACCGAGGGTCCACAAATTGACTCTGCTACCGAGGGTCCACAAATTGACTCATGTACTGGTTATGTATCCAGGAAGCAGTCATACAGCGATACCCTTCATCCAATCGGAACTACTCGGGTATTTCCGTGAGCTGTGAAATACACCTCGGATATAAGTGTAGGGTTACAATTTTACGGGTAAATCGGCATCCGCCAATTAGCACATTTTCTAAGCGTGCATGTTAATTTAAGTAGTTCAATGTGTATGGAAGTGTTGGACATCCTGTTAAATCATTTTTTATCAGTAGCTCATACCAAATTGCGAAACCGTTGTTGTGACATGTATGATTGGTTCCTCAATCAAATTTAAGGACTTTTAAGATTTCACATTTAAGATCTATTTTTAAAAACGAAAGTAAAGTGATGTCATTCTCGCGGGAAAAAATATCATGCGTCATCCCTATTATTTCAGAGGTGTTTTCATTGGATAAACCTGATGTGTTCAGATTGCCCGTCATCTAGAGTGAATTCTATAAGCTTAAAGCTTCAGTTAGAATCAATTCAAAATAGATAAGTTTAAACTTGGATTTTAAAAGAATTTGCAGAAGCCAAAATAATGATTCATATGAAAGAAGAACAGTAGTTGTTTCCGGTCCCATAAATTCATTTCTAATGAAAATTGAAATCTAGCTGTCTAAAAATTGTTGTGAATAATGGAAGACATGTACATCAATCATACAATTTTTTTCAGTTTCAGTGATAAAGAACTTACATTAGAAGAAAACTTCATTCAGACTTAAAGATTGCTCATCAAGAGCAGATTATCCTTGAGTCCGCAATGCTTTTCAGTGTTAGTTGGTACTTGCAACATGGAGAGGGGTACAAGTGAAACAAGTGGGACATTGCAGAATGAAACAAATGAGTCTGCTTGCATACCACAAATAGTTGCAGATGTCTGTCATAGATGCATATGGGATGAGATAAATATACTTTCTGCTAGCTAACATTTGTGGGGAATTGTGCCACAGGCATGAAGTAAAGGATTGATAACAGTTTTTTACCCCGTCTGCATGCATGGAGACAATTGTTGACTTGTTATTGTCTGCTGAAGTTGTTTGGGTTAGGGAAAAAAAGGTGACATTTTGCAAACAAATTATCCCTTTACCAAACGCCAAATTTTTTCGACTGTCCCAAATTGAAAGAGTTTCCAGACGACATTTCAAATTTGATGATATTTAAAAACAGTCTTCTGGTAGGGCAGAAAACATTGTGTGAAAAGGAGAAATTGCTCATTTACCACAATGTTTCCCAGAGTTGTCTGCAACGAAGTGGTTAAATGTCATTATTGTTTGGTAAAGGGTTAAAAGGAGTGATACAATAGTAAAAAACGTGAGTGTCACATAATGTGAGAAACCCCAATTTATAACTTAATGATGTCAGATATCGTGCAAGGATCATAAAAGCTCCATTAACTCTCTTACTTCATATAGATTAATTTTAATGCATTTGATGATGAAACCATTATGATCAAAAGGAATATGCTGTGGAAAACTTGCAACAGGTGATTGAGTTTTCTTTTGCCTCAATGTTTCTCTACAAAGTATTTAAGTTAACATGTTGTTTTCCACATACATGTTTATACTGTCGTCTGATACTGTTGCTTTCAGTTTGGACTGGTTGCACAATTTAATATGAGTGAATGGGTTTAACCCTTTACCAAACACCAGATTTTTTCGACTTTCCCAAATTAAAAGAGTTTGCAGACGACATTTCAAAATGTGATGAACTTGGAAAATTATCTTCTGATATAGTAGAAAACATTGTGGGAAAAGGAGAAATTGCTCGTTAGTAGCAATTTCTCATTTTCCCAGATTGTTTTCCAGAGTTGTTTGCAACAAACAGGTCGAATATTGTTATTGTTTGGTTATGGGTTAATCAGGTATCCAGTATATATACACTCTTTATATGATCACTTCTTGTGGGAGGAAAATACTGGGAATTCGGAATTGCTTTAATTTTAAGGTAAATAACTTACTTATCACATTGTTTTCATGTTATGAGCATTATAATGTTTCACTTTGGACCTTAACATATATAGGAATGATTTTGAGCATGTAAATGATTTAATGTACTTTTACCCACATCTTGATGGCAGGTAAATGACCTAAACTGTTAATGCACTTTAGAATTCATTAATTCATTTTAAAGGGAATTTTTACCAATCCTTAAAAAAGCTCTAGCAGACGACAACTTTGCTATATACAACAAATGTTCTTGTTATATATTTGATTCTGTTTGAAACAACATGAGAATAAGGAACCTAACAAACAATAGTATCATTATGATGATAATGATCTTATTTAGTGTCTGTAGGAATCAGATTACTGATAGGTCTCTGGTTCAACTTCTGGCTTTAACCCTTTACTGAACACCAAATTTTCGACTGTCCCAAATTGAACGCTTTTGCAGACAGCATTTCAAAAAGTGATAAAATTGGAAAGTATTCTTCTGAATGAGTAGAAAACAATGTTGGAAAAGGAAAGTTTTGCTCAATACGAGCAATTTCTCCTTTTCCCACATTGTTTTCCAGAGCCGTCTGCAACAAACTAGTCAAATGTTGTTATTGTTTGGTAATGGGTTAAGGAAGCAATCTATCTTTGAATATAGTGCTGCTAATGAGCAGTTTCTGTCTAAGTTTTTTGCGTTTTGGTTTGTTGATATCTGCTGTTGCATGGTTTCAATATGGGATTTGGGTTTTATATGGTAAGGTTTAGTATAAGAGTTGAAATCTGACTATCCCACAGTTTTAAAGATAGTCTGTCTGTAGATTTTGATGCCTTTTCTCTTTTGCCAGCTCCGCAGGTATAAAAACATCCTTTTGTGAAACACTGATGAATGCCATTGCAAATTTATGAATGAACTTTATAAGTTAGTTAGCCAACCAGAAATGTGATTCAATTCAACCAATCAGTAAACAGTAAACTGTGGTGGGTAAATGTTTTTGCAAGTGTTGCAATACACTGTACATAAATCACTGTCATCAAACTTTATTGGAGGCTTTAGAACCATTGTGGAAAGACTAAAAGTTATTTGTCTATTTTAATTTGTCTGAGCAGGAACTAGCATGCCTATATCGAAATATAAGGGAGTATTCCATCATGATGACATTTATTTAGTGTGTCAATCTATTCCCGCATATTTATGAATTTTGGTAGGTCCAAATTGAAAGCATAGACATGTGAGAATTCTAGTATACAGAGCATACCATACGTAGCAAGTTTTTTATGTTTTTAAGTTCTTTCTGTAGCCTTGCATTGAACCTTTGAATTATAGAGTATGTAAAGTACCGGGTAATTCTACTTTTGTTGAGAAGAAGTCAGTTTATCAAAAGGAGGAATTATTGTTTTTTAAAAGCAATTGTTTCTAGTCTTTTAAAACATAAATTTTGTCATATTGGTTTCTTAAAAAACCTTTGATCCAATGGTTTCTTAAAATATTTGTCCCAATAGAGGTTTCTTAAAACATTTGTCCCAATGGTTTCTTAAAACATTTGTCCCAATGGTTTCTTAAAACATTTGTCGCAATAGTTTCTTGAAATAGTAGACCCAATGGTTTCTTAAATCATTTGTCCTTTTGGTTTCTTCAAAAAAAGAAAACCAATGGTTTTTTCGAAAAATTGATCCAATGGTTTCTTTAAAAATTTGACCCAATGGTTTCTTCAAAAATTTGATCCAACGGTTTCTTCAAAAATTTGATCCAACGGTTTCTTCAGAAATTTGATCCAATGGTTTCCGCAAACATCTGTTTATTATGTATTTGTCGCAGCATGTTTAATTAAGGGAAAGAGTGGCTCAAAGAGGAGAGAGAACCTGTCATTTATAACATTCTCGTTTCACTTAAAATTCTCATACACATAGCATATAAAAACAGGGGAAAACAACTGGAAAACACCAAAATATTCCCCAGTTTCCCTTGATCTTCTGATAAAATTCTCCTTAAAATAAAACTGCCTCCTGTAAAAACAAAGTTCATTCCAGCTGTAAACTGTATTTCTGTTTTCTCCTGTATCGCCAAGTAAGGTGAACCTGTGTCGGGATTGTGAAATATCTCATTGGATTGCTCAGTCAGAAGCTAAACATCTAGACAGTTTATTTTTTCTTGAAACAATGTGACAAAAGTCAAGATTGTCTAACCCTAATCGCTTGGAAAGATTCAAGAACTTATTGATGAACTTCATTAGTGTTAAATGGCCGTTCATGAACACTAAACTTTTTTTATAACATGAAGTTCAAGAACATCAAGTTCAAGAACATCAAGTTCAAAAACATCAAGTTACAGGATCATGAATCAGCCATGAACGTGTTCTTGTTGTTCCTGAACGTGTTCTTGAAATTCATGAGGAAGTTAAGAACAGCTTTGTGTTCATCTTTTGCAGTTGCATTGGAGAAAGGGTTGAGTGGGCCTGTTTGTTTTCTCATGTTTCTGCACTTGCTTGTTTTTGTGAATGGAAGTTCTGTTGAATTTTTGTGGTTTGATAAATGTCAGTGATTTAACTCAGGCAAAGATAAACCCTTTCCTCCATATTAATTGGTTTCCAAGTACCTGCAGAGGTAGACTTAAGGGTTCAATGCAAAACTAAAGTAAGTTCTTATCAAATGTGAAGCACTTCCTGTTGTCTTGCATCGAATCCTTGACTAAACCCTTTACCAAATGCCAACTTTTTGACTGTCCCAAATTGAAAGAGTTTGCAGACAACATTTCTCTATGAGCAATTTCTCCTTTTCCAACAATGTTTTCCAGACAATAACATCATTTGACCAGTTTGTTGCAGATGGCACTGAAAAAACATTGCAGGAAATGGAAAATAGCTTGTAACAAGGAATTTCTCCTTTATCCACAATGTTTTCTACCCTATCAGAAGGTTGTTCTACCCTATCAGAAGGTTGTTTTGCCATTTCATCACATTTAGAATTGTCGTCTGCAAATTTAACTCTTCCAATTAAGGACAGTTGAAAATTTGGTATTTGGTAAAGGGTTAAAGGCTTGATATGCACTTGGTAGCCCTTAGATGAGCTGTGTTATGTGATAAAACTTAACTAAAACCTTTCATCATTAGGTATTTTGTGATGTTTCTTAATCTAAACCATAAGCTTTCAAAATTGATTTTATGACTCAGAAATTGTTTTATTTCCACCCTTTACAATACACTTTGTTTCATATACAGATGACTGTGGTTAAATGATAGAAATGCACATATGTACCAGCTTTTACATATTATTCCATAATATATTATTTATTTCCTGTTATATAATCTTTATTTCATTTATTATCTACAAAATCTCAGATTTGGCAGACTACGAGAGAATTTCATAGATCTGTCTGCTTCCTGGATTCCCCAATGTTAGGTGGGCGCTGTCAAGTTCTGCCAAAGACAACTCTCCAAAACATTGTGGAAAAAGGAGAAATTGCTTTTAACGAGCAATTTCTCCTTTTCACACAATGTTTTCTGCCCTTTCAGAAGATCGTTTTCCAATTTCATCACATTTTGAAATGTCGTCAGCAAACTCTTTCAATTTGGGACAGTCAAAATTTGGCGTTTGGTAAAGGGTTAAGACTTCTGCAGTTTACCATCAAAGAGATGTGTCATGGAATAAATGGTTAACACAGCTTATAGTGGCAGTTGAAAGTCTTCTTTAATCTATTTTATAACTATGACACTTTTGGCATAACTGAAATGCTTATAATGCAAGGCAAATAAAAAACAAAGCAAAACAACTTGTCAAAAAGTATTTTATTGGGATGTTGTTTTTGAAAGCGGAAAGGCGGGGGGATAATTGTGATTACATTTCATGAGAGGAAATAACTGCTTCAACCATTTACTTCTTCATGACGGCTGACTTATTCATAGTGGGACCTCAACTTGGGGGTTCAATGCAGGGCTCTTGTACGGAGGGTCCTGTGTTCGAATTCCCGTAAGGCGAGGTGAAAATTTCCGGGACTAACCCACGAACCGGCGCGAGTACTGGTGTAGTATCCAGGAAGCAGTCATTGAGAGTGACTTTGAACAAGCTTTGAGCTTCCTTCACAATGGATGCAAAACAAATATGGTGAATCTATGGTGAATCTAAGACTGAAGTAAGTGCTTTATGTTTTTGAAGTACTTACTTTTATTAGTCTTAATTTTATCAAACCTTCAAACTGGAATCAAGTTATGAACTTATTATTTACCCAACACTCATTCAAATCCATACAGAAAAGAGGTCCTAAGAAAATAATGTAGAAGTAGAAGAAAAATAAAGATGGATTTTGAAGGGGAATTGATTCTTTTAATTGCATTAGTAGTTCTTATTTCTAAATGACACTATTGATAATGAAAAAACTTCTGTGCTATGCTTGTTTAGGGGTTTCTTTTTAACCTTAAAATGCTGGGTTATTTTCTTAAGATAGATTTTAGTGTTGTCCACTTTTTCAAACCTTAATTATCTGCTCAATTTTAATGAGGAAAGATACTCAGAGTAGCAAACAGGTTAGATCACAGGCCAGCTGCCAATTAAATTGGTGGCTGGCCTGGATCCAAGCTATTTGCAAAAGTATAAAGTCGCTTCCAGCCCTATAAATTTGGACAGATATCCAAACAATCCAAGAAGATGGAAATAGTAAAGAAAAGAAAAAAAGGATGTGGATAGCATGTTATTTGAACCACTAACCCTTTAACAGTTCATGTTGATTTGACTATGATTAATGACATTTCCTTTTTCCCTTGGCTAAATGGTAAAATACCCAACAGCTACCTGAAAGACCAGTATGTGTATTTGTGTCTCAAATTGTAGTGTCAATTGGCAAGGCATATTTTTATAGCCATGTGATTTGCAACCAAAATGAGTGAAAGATCTAGAGCATACAATTTTGAATAAGTAAGCCATCATTACATGAAGGGGTTTTCCTCTGTTATAATGCATATTCATTACACGAAGGGGGTTTTCCTCTGTTATAATGCATATTCATTACATGAAGGGGTTTTCCTCTTTTATAATGCATATTCATTTCATGAAGGGGTTTTCCTCTGTTATAATGCATATTCATTACATGAAGGGGTTTTCCTCTGTTATAATGCATATTCATTACATGAAGGGGTTTTCCTCTGTTATAATGCATATTCATTACATGAAGGGGTTTTCCACTGTTTTAATGCATATTCATTACATGAAGGGGTTTTCCTCTGTTCTAATGCATATTCATTACATGAAGGGGTTTTCCTCTGTTTTTGAGAACTTGAAATCACATGGCCCCTCTCCGCGTGGGTTCAAATCCTGAGAGGGATATGGATTTTCATGAGAGGCAGTCTCCCGACTGACTTACGGAATGCCGATGGTTCTACCCACCTTAACCAGCCCCTATGGGTAGTTGAGTATGGGGTCTTCCTCCATCATTAAGAGTCGGGCATCGCTACATAACTGAAATATTGTTGATGTGATGTAAAACCCATATAAAAAAAAAAAAAAAAAAAAATTCCTCTGTTTTAATGCATATTCATTACATGAAGGGGTTTTCCTCTGTTTTAATGCATATTCATTACATGAAGGGGTTTTCCACTGTTTTAATGCATATTCATTACATGAAGGGGTTTTCCACTGTTTTAATGCATATTCATTACATGAAGGTGTTTTCCACTGTTTTAATGCATATTCATTACATGAAGGGGTTTTCCACTGTTTTAATGCATATTCATTACATGAAGGGGTTTTCCACTGTTATAATGCATATAATGCATATAACAATGCACCTGATGCAGATGATTTAAAAAAAAGGATGACTTTTTTGCTTAACCCATCACTAAACAATAACAACCACTTTGTTGCAGACACCTCTGGAAAACAATGTGGGAAAAGGAGAATTTGCTTGTGACAAGCAATTTCTCCCTTTCTTTCCCACAATGTTTTCTGGCCTATTATTAGACATTTTCCAATTTCATCACATTTTGAAATGTCATCTGCAAACTCTATCAATCTGGGGCAGTCAAAAATTCGACGCTTGGTTAAGGGTTAAATGAGAAAGTGTTCTTTTTTCGAGCATGTTCTAGTTTTGTCAAAATGGATTATACCCAACATCATAATATAATGATTTCATACCTTATTTTCGTCTGTTGTTGCTTTTGATTAAGACTAGTCACAAAATAGGTTAATTAACCTGTTTTGATTAACCTGTTGAAGATCCTATTTAGATAACAAGATCTCTTGCTTCCATTTCAGGACCAGCCATGATACGGATGGTCTCCAACAATGGTCCACGCCAGCCAATGAGAATGCAGCTACCACCGGGCCACTTGGTCCAACAGATTGCTGATGAGAATGGTATTCTAACACATGTGATAATCTCTCCCCAACCGCCCACCATGATGGGCAATCCTATTCCAGTAAGTACCTGTAGACTCTATTCTCATTGGTCAGGATTAAATATCATTCACTTTCATTGGTCCGTCTCAAACGGGATTAAGATATGATTTTTTGATGAGGTTTTTCCTTGCAGTATTTTGAAAACTATACAGAAAATATTAGTTTGCGGATTATCAAATTTGTCTTGGCATGACAATTCTTCATGAGAAAATATAATAAATAATATGTTTATCAGGCAGGAATAATTCAGTCAGCAATGGGTATAACCTTTTATGATATACTCTGCTATAATTGCTTGTATACTTCAATTTTCATTGGTGAACCCATGTTGACGACAAAATAGGCATCACATGCTAGACCAGAGGAATATAACTTTAATATGCTAATCAATAAAAAAAAAACTTGGTAGAAAAAGTTGTAAAACCTTTATACCCCCAGGTCATTTTATCCCAACGGTGTAGCAAGGCCTCAATGTAAAATGTTCTGTCCTTTGGACATAGTGGGACTTTATGTATTTTGATTATGGAGGAAACATTATAATTATCGGGGAAACACTTGTCACAATGTTTTTCAACTTTACTGGAAGTTAAAAGTTTATAGATGGATGACTTATCTTATTCTTTATGAATGCAATGTAAATGTTGCATTTAGATTATGAAACAGTTTTGACAACGGTTCTTCTGTGGCAAAATTGGTTTCTAATTAATGAACAGAACAGAACAGAACATAGATTTATTTGACAAGTACAATATACGTAGTCATTTTACAATACTAACTATTTACAAATACAAATACAAAACACTATCACGTGATTTAATGTAATTAATATAAACTTGATATGTTATTGATCCTTTTTTTCCATCACTCATTTGGCTAGTTATTAATAGGATAATTACCGTGAACCTCAAACATATATAAACACTTCACTTCTAAGTATCAATGTAAAATTTTCACCACTAATCTTTTCTTAATGAGACCCTTAGTTCTCTTCATACTGCCCAATTTTCGCGGAAAGTCTCTCTTTCACTTCAAACAATTAAGTTTATTTGGTGTGTTTTTTCAACATTAACACTCTCTTTTTAATATTCTTATTTTAACCCATAGAATGCTGGGTAATTTTCTAAAAACAGGTTTTTGTGTCATCTGCTTTTCAAAATCTTAAATATATGTACAATTTTGATAAGGTAAGATACTTAGAGTAGTAGACAGGTTAGATCACAGGTCAGCCGCCAATTTACTTGGCGGCTGGCCTGGATCTTACCTGTTTGCATAAGCATGAAGTGTGTTCCAGCACTATAAGGGTTAATGCAAAACAGTTGAGATAAAAAGGTTTAATTTAATTCTTTCTGGCCCCATCCATGTGAGTTCAGGACCCGGTGACAGCATTTTGATTTTCATGAGGTGAAATCATCAAGCTGACTTTTGGAATGTCAATGGTTTCAGCTTAGTTGACCCACCCTTGTGGGTAGTATAGCTTGGGATCTTCCACCATCATTACAAGCCATGCATCGCAACATAGCTATGGGAGTCACAAGTTTAGGCATTTATCCTGTACCAAACAGTTTACAGTATTACAACTGAATAATGTTGATGAGATGAAAAACCTTTATGAATGAATAATTAGATACACTCTTTAGTTGGGCAACACCAAAGACTCTATAAAGGCCTTTTTCTGTTGCTACAGTAACAAGACTATCATCTAATCTTTAAACTGCAAGACTTTAGTATTGGATACTGGTAAAGATCTTCATAGCTTTAATACTTAACCAAAGTTCAATTACCTACAGCTAATTGTCTGCTTTCTTATTCAGAGTATTATTTTGTTTGTTGCATAATGAAAACTAGTTTATATGGAAATTTCCCCTATGAGTTTGCAAATAAGTAATGGGATTCCCATTTCATTGGGATTTATACACTAATTGTATGAGTCTGCACAATTCTCTCTTTGTTTTATAAGTCATACCTGTGAAATCAAACAATTAATTGAGTCCCTCCACCCCAATGTGTGTAACACAAGTCACCTAACTATTCTCACTACACTACAACTTTCCTTTGTATTTAATCTGTTTAACCCTTTACCAAAAGCCAAATTTTCGACTGTACCAAATTGAAAGAGTTTGCAGAGGACATTTCCAAAAGTGATGAAGTTGAAAACTAATCTTTTGATAGGGCAGAAAACATTGTGGGAAAAGGATAAATTGCTCTGAATGAGCAATTTCTTCTTTTCCCATAAGGTTTTTCATAGTCTGCAACAAAGTGGTCAAATGTTGTTATTGTTTGGTAATGGGTTAACACACCTTCAGTTAAAGCTTTTACCAAGCTTATAGCCCCCATTATACCTCATTTTAGTACATCTGCAGCAGAAGACCAGAAACCATATTTTAACTCATGATGAGTAATTTCCCTGCAATCATTTAAAAAGGTTTATCTCATGCATATAAAGAAAACCTTTGTATTCTAAATTTTTCCCTAATATGAAACCCATTAAAACAGTTTAAGTTGAAAGCATATATAGCATAGAAAATAACATGAAATTTGATGACAGCGAGGTATAAACCATTGTGGTTAAAAAATGGTTTGCCATTGTCACATTAGTTTCTTATGTTTTCTGCAGAAGATGTTAGACTATGTGCTATAATGAGCTATTATGGAGCAATAAGGATGTTATAAACTGTTGAAGGAACGTATTGACAAATTGGAGGGTTAAGTGGATTGAGGCTAGATGATGAGTTATGTAATGTCATTATGAAAAGTGTGACAAGGCCATACTAAATACTTTATCAGAGGTCAAGTGTGAAGGAGGGTCATTTAACTCCAGCACTAATTCATTTATCAGATTATTCTTATTTATTTTACAGTGTTTGTGAAAAAGCTCTAACAAGTTACATTAACCCATAACCAAACAATAACAGCATTTGACCAGTTTGTTACCGACAACTCTGGAAAAAATTGTGGGAAAGGAGAAATTGCTCTTAACGAGCAATTCCTCCTTTTCCCACATTGCTTTCTGCCCTATCAAAAGATTATTTTTCAGTTTCATCTCACTTTGAAATGTCGTCTGCAAACTCTTTCAATTTGGGACTGCGAAAATTTGAAGCTGGTAAAGGGTTAAGTCTTTATTCTGCCTGCTTCCTGGATACATAAGCAGTACTTGGTGAAAGGTTGTTGAATGCACCCTGATTCAAACAAGAACCCTAATGATGCACTATTCCTGCCCTCTTTCACCTTTTGACCTATATAATGCTAAGTGGTGTATTTGACTTTGAGTCTTAGTTCATTTCTGCTTCAACAATAGAAATGCAATTACTATAGGATCTTTGCTCATCCTAAAAAGTGTGAATGAAATATCTAATATGATAGCGAATAGAAACCATTGTGACAATATAAAGCCTTTAGGCACATTTTTTTTTTTTCGAGACTTCTTCTGCATGTATGTAAAAGTGCAGTACTATGGAATTCGGGGTAAAAATTCTAAATATGGGGCAGATAGGTAGTTAACTGTATTCATTATGGAGTTATATGTACCGGTAACCTGTGTAGGTGAGAGGTTCTCTTTGCACAGTAAACCCTTTCTCATGCTAAAAATAATCTGTAATGGGTGACTTTTAAATTAATTGACAAAATGACCAAAGACTTTCTTTAAGAAACCGCATCATTGCTTTTCAAAGAATGAAATAATTCCTCAATATTGATAAGTTTCTCTGCTTTGTTGTTATGTTTTAACTGCCATTTGCTGTGAAAGGTTGGGTTTTTTTCGGGTGTTAGAAAAAAAAAATTTAACACCTGTTCCCTTGAAGGGATGTGCTGAGCCATATATCATCTGATTTATGAGGCTGATGAATGCAGCAGATCATGTTAACCCTTTACCAAACACCAAGTTTTCGACTGTCCCAAATTGAAAGAGTTTGCAGATGACATTTCAAAATATGATGAAATTAAAAAATAGTCTGCTAATAAGTCATAAAACATTGTGGGAAAAGGAGAAGTTACTCGTTAAGAGCAATTTCTCCTTTTCCCACAATGTTTTACAGAGTCGTCTGCAACAAACTGGTCAAGTGTCATTAATGTTTGGTAATGAGTTAATTGGTTTAAACTAAAGATTGCCCAGGTGTGTAGAAATGTATATGTATATGAGGAAAAAGGTGTAAATGTGTCATCTTGGATCAAACTGTGCATACCAAGGGGCATTTTGTAAGACTAATTGTGTTCATCTTATCAAGTTTATGCATAGATATCATTATTAATCCCCCCCCCCCCCTTTGGAAAACGTGTGGGTTGTCCAAACTGAAGGCAACAACAGATGACAAAAAATGCATGAAAGAAAAAAAGCTTTTATTGCAATTATTGTTTAAAATCAATTGTGATAAAAGTATTAAATGCTTATTAAGCATTTATTACACTTAACTGCAGCAGAGAATCATGCTTAAGCATATAGAGGTTTTGTCTGGGTCAAATTTTGTGAGGTCATGTCTTTACAAAAATGATTTCTTTACTAAACTTTCTGAAGATGTCCTTACCAAATGTATTGACCATATGAGGAAACTATTCCTTTGTTCCATTGCTTTCGTTGTATAGGTGTTAAACTTAGACGTCTTAGAGGAACGACCTATTTAACACACCTGTGTGAGACAAGATAACAAACCATCTGGAGTAATTAGTTTAATTCTATTGGTGCAGGTGTGATACCCTTACTTAATACTGACTCGTATAAAAGGTGCTTGTTTGCAGATGTGAGGAAATTTGGAAGTTAAGAATTAATTCCTTTAACACTGCACAACAGCTGTACTGCTATATGATACACTCTTAAGAATAGTCGTTGGAAGCAAAATTAGAACAGGTATCATGATCGAATAGCGGGACACATAAAAACTCAACATCCTTAGATAAGTTGGAGCTTCCTAAATTAATAATGCTTTCAATAGGTACTTTTAATTGTATATCAAACAACAATACAAAAACTGTATTGTTTCTAGAACCTTTTAGTTTGACTTATGTTTTTTGTCTTTTGTGAACAAGCAACTTTAACATTCATACGTCAGAAAATATTTTGTTAACAGATAAATGGCTCAGATGTATGCATGTTCTCCTTTTGTACTCCTTTTGTAAATATAGTTTGATAGTTAATATTGCCGTCTGCTGTTTGCCACTTTAACCAGTCACACAATGAGGGACTGATTAGAACATAATTATTTTAATACCAATTGAACATATGATACACAGCACACAACACTATTGGTCAATAGTCATATTATCAACTTTGGCAAAATGGTCTGGCCACAAGTTCTAACAACTTAACCCATTACTAAACAATAACGACATTTGACCAGTTTGTTGCTGACGACTCTGGAAAACATTGTGAGAAAGGAGAAATTGCTCTTAACAAGCAATTTCTCTCTCCCACATTATTTTTTTGCCCTATCAAAATATTACTTTCCAATTTCATCACATTTTGAAATGTCGTCTGCAAACTCTTTCAACTTGAGACAGCCTATAATTTGGCGTTTGATAATGGGTTAGAAAAGGCCATAACCCCTTATTGGAATGATATGAGGATCAATGGATTGGGCGCTCTCTATAGAGCAGTGAAAACTTTTGGCCCAAAAAATCTCATAAAATCTCCCCAAAACTCACTACTTTCATTTATTTTAATCATCTTTCTATAGAAAAACCCATTAATTTTTAGGTTTTGGTAAAAAAAGCTCATTGATTTAATTAAGAAAAACAATCACTGATAGGGTGGTGCTCTAACTGTATTTTCTCATCTATTGCAGGGTGGACCAAACAGTGCCCCACAGTATTACCCCACGTATGGCGGCGGCCCGTACACCAATCACCCCCAGTATCCATCTCCCCATCACCATACCCACGGACCCCCCACCCCCGGGCCGCGAAACACCCCGTCTCATATACCCCACCAGCACGGAACACCTCCGCCTGCTAACTGTAGTAACCATGGACAACCAGGATACTCACAAGGTAGGTCTGTCTCTCTTCACAATGGCTATTGCTGATGATGGAACCATTGTTGAAAAAAGGAAATTTGTGCATATTAGCAGTTTTTCAGTTTGATCTGCCTGCTGATGAGAAATGTTTATTAAAGGCAAGATGTTGATAATAAGCAATAAGGTGATTATAGGTACATGAGCTTAACCCATTACCAAACAATAACAACATTTGACAGTTTGTTGTAGACAACCCTGGAAGACATTGTGGTAAAAAGGAGAAATTGCTCTTAAGGAGCAATCCATCCTTTTCCCACAATTTTTTCTGCCCTATCAGAAGATTGTTTTTCAATTTCATCACATTTTGAAATGTCGTCTGCAAACTCTTTCAATTTGGGACAGTTAAGAAATATGGCATTTGGTAAAGGGTTAAGACAGTTCATATTTGTGGTAATTAAGCTGAATGGAAAGTTTCTGGTAGCAATTGATTTCAATGATCCTATACTGATGGATGATGCCCCATCCTTGCATGTGTCTATAGACCCAATCAAAGAAGGTTGCAACTGTTGTTCTAATCCTTTCCTTCATACAACAACAAGAAATCACAATTATTACGAATTCCCTACAAGCAATTACCATTTTGTCACATTTGTTTCTAAACAATTTTTTAAAGAAAATAGTTTATTTTCATGCGCAGTTTTGGCATCATCTATTTTTTCCATACGGGCAATGGGTTATTTCTCATCCTAATGCAAGCATTTTTGTTATGTTTACACATAAATATTTTCTCTAAATAGTGTGATAAAACATTTTGAGTTCTACCTCAGGGGTTAGGTCTTCAAGATCTCCTTTATAGAATTTTCCATTTTGAGAAAATTCAATAAATTACATTTTACATAGATTTTCTTCCTTTTTTTTTTCCGTAGTCTGTGTTGGGTAGGGAAAACTGTGGATGATTATTTTAGCAGTGGTCAGATTCTCATGTTACCTGTCGACTAATCTAGTTAATTGTGACTCTGTGGTCAGTTAAAGGTCAGATCTGTCAATCAATGGGCAGTCAAGTAGATCATTTCTCGATTGATTTAATCACACACACACCCCTGTAGGAGTTTGTGATTGATCCAAATCAGGGGCAATGGCAGATGACAATTATTAAAGCCATACTTGCGCTCATTTAGAATAATTGAAAGTTAACTTAAAAGTACCTTAAATTCCCTTTTACATGGTAATCGAGACTATCACGTTCAGATGATGCTTTTAAAAGAGTGAAAACTATAAGCTTTGTTTACAATTAGCGATAAAACAAGGTCGGCCGTGAAACATTGGGAACCAATAACACCCAAGAAATCCTCCATTTTGAATGTCCACTTTGTAATATTGGATAGATGACAGTATCTTATGTGTTTTATGTGATTTTTATACGCGTCGCGCGCATGCGCAAAAGGGTATATAGTAGGCCTAGTATATAGCGATCGTACGGAATCTTTCTTTACCTATAAGGGGTTAATCATCGCCGAGAGAAAGCAAGTAGTTCCAACTTCTATGTTGATTGTAATCTGTCTATAACTGCATGAATTATTATCGAATTACATCGTCATTTTTTTAAATAACTCTTTCTTCCTTGGTTTGTTTTGGATGCGTCTGTGATATGCAGGATGGTGATAAAAGGTAATGCAAACAATCCACGTTAATTTCCAAACATCCTAGAACTTCTAGAAAAAGGTATCTAGCGGCACTGGATTACAGTCAAAACGGCCCGATGTCAAAATGTCCCACGTTCAAAATGGCCCCGAATAAGTAAAAACGGCAAAATTATCAGTTCTAAGTGTTAAAGTATAAACCTTTATTTGGGCCGTTTGGACTGAATGAAAAATCAACAATTAGGCCGTTTTGACCATTCCAGGGCCGTTCTCATCGATCTCCGGGCCGTTTTGACATGGGGCCGTTTTGACATGTTCCCACGGCACCCGTATCTAGGCCGTGGGATTTCCCCCATCTTTAAAGGAATCCCCAGTATTTTTTTACTGGCTGAGGAACAGCCTATTCTTAAGCAGTAGCCATGTACATTATTTCTGGTTTGTTTTTGATGTTCTCTTAAATAGGACTGTGATCTGCCCAAATTGAGGGTAATATAGCAAACAGCTACTTTGTAAGAGAAGTATTACTACTTTTTTCTTTCCTGTTGAAATCAATGCTACAGAAAAGACGATGAGCGATTTCTATTTTTGTCAAATTAGTTTTCATAACTTTTTGCTTCAGACGCATTTGTTCCTTTATGCATAAACAAGGTTTGGGTGAAGTTGGACTTTCTCAATGATTAATGCAGTTGTTCATGGAAATTATCTTTCAAGTGAATAATTGTTTTTTATGATGTCTGCTAAATTTCCTCAAGGGTTCTATTCAAGACTATAGCTACTACTTCACATACATGAAGCACTTACCAAAGTATTCCACCTTACCAAAGTATTCCACTGAACCAACAACAGACAGGAGGGGGGGGGGGGCCTTTAGGGGCGAAAATAGAGAAAAGGTCAGTCAAAAAAATCTTATCCTTATTAATTGTCATTCTGAGTAAGGCAAATGTAAAGCAACATCTTTAAAATTTGAGAAAAAATCTGTTATCTTGAACTGGTTAATCAAGGAAATATGATGAGATGATTTTAATGATAACGAACAATATAGATTAAAGAGAAGAAATAAAGTAGTGGGCCAGGAGAATTGCAAGCAAAAGGTGTATGTAGCTACTCTCCTTTGCCCCCTCTTCCTTTGCCCCTCTTCTACCAGTTTTATCTTGGTGAAAACATGTTTACATCTTCGTTATAAACATTATAATGGAGCACAAATAAACCAAATTTCCTTCTTACCCAAAATGATATCTATAAGATATGAAAATTGGGGAAAGAAGGACTTGTGAAGTGAGAAAATATTTATGACCCCTTCTTTCCTTTGGTTGACTCTCCTTTTCATAGGTTGATCCCTCATTCTGGTCCCCTGTATAGAAGTCTGATGAGTGTGAAAGCAGGCTGTTTCCCTGTCTAGACTGGTGCTGACCACAACTGAAGAGTACAAGTTGTAAAATCGATACCAGACTAATCCTACTTCCCTGTCTGCTATGTACTCCCCAGCCAACATATATCAGATTGGATGACTCACTGGTACAAAATGAAATCACTTTCAGGCAGAAAATTAGAAAAGATTTTTAAGACTTAAGAAAACAATGACCAGTGTAGTGGGCTTGGGAAATGGCTCATTGGGATAACCATTTACCAAACTTTCAACTGTCCCATATTCAAAGAGTTTGCAGACGACATTTCAAAATGTAATGAAATTGTAAAATAATCTTCTGATAGGGCATTGTGTATTTCTAAACTATTGATGCTATCATACAACATTATATCAGTAGATTGTTTATTAGAAAAATATATTATTTGCATCAATTGGCTATGATATTGTAGATTCTGAAATGCATTTAATCCTTTACTTCATAATGATATGAGTTTTAAGAACTTACAGCAGATCAATCCAATCTGTAAAGGATGAGCTACAATGCTCAACATTGAACACTGTTCATTAATGGAGAATGAAAGTTTGTGACAATTAGAGAATTTGTTAAAACCAATAAAGAGACAGTGGGACTTACTTTGGTCTATGATATATTGATATAAGAAATAGTTGAAAACAACATTAAAATCCATGTCCCCACATTGGACACTATAATCATGAGTATTAAGAGTGGCGTTTTATGTCAAGGGTTTAAATATTTGATCAATACATACATACTGTACACGTTGAACGACCTTCACCTAGGTGATTATACCATACTGTCAGACAGACAGTAGTGTTGGGTTTTTAAACGAAACCACTTTATATTTTTATGACTACTTCACATTTGCACAGTTTTAATCGTAATTTGATAACCAGTCTAGGGTTGTTATAAAAGGATACTTCTTTTTGCCACTTGAATGTAGGTAGTTTTGCCCATATGTTGTGCATAAATTCTTTAAATGAGTTGGAGTTTTTACCCCACCCACTTTCTGTTTAGTAGGTGTAAACAGACCTAGGTTGTGTTTGAACCTTTTTCTTCAAGTGTGCTCAGTTAATGTACCCTCTAGTCTATGAACCCTCATGAGCAAACTCTCTGTTTATGACAACTATCTGATATACTTCATAGATATCTGAATCCCACATGTTAGTCAATAAAGGATTTTAACCCATTCAAAACCAGCCTTTATTGACAGTCATGTTTGTAGTCTTCCTCCATGATATTGTTTAAGTTTGTTTGTTTGATTTGTTTTACATTGATTGTGAAGTAAGCTTAATAAAGCCCATCGTGTCACTCTCGATGAATGCTTCCTGGACAATACACAAGTAATCGCGCCAGTTTGTGGGCTTGTCCCGGCAATTTTCATCTCGCCCATTGGGGATTCGAACCCAGGAACCTCAGTATAGTAGTCACATCCTCTACTGCTGTGCCACTGTCGTCAATCTAACCCAGCCATTGCAATGTAATGGAAATGATGTTGACAATGTGAAACCCACAAGAATATCTATGAATGAACCCTCCCCCTCAATTACACTTCTGTTTAAGTCTTTCACAAACACCACATTTTCTACTGTCCCAAATGGAAATAGTTTGCAGACGGCATTTCAAAACATACAATGTAGTTGAAAAATAAACTTCTGATAGGGCAGAAAACATTGTGGGAAAAGGAAAATTGCTCGCTAAGAGTAATTTCTCCTTTTCCCACAATGTTTTTCAGAGTTGTCTTCAACAAACTGGTCAAACATCGTATTGTTTGGTAATGGGTTAACACACGCAGATGACAAATCAATGAACAAATGAGACAAAAGCAGAAATGACTTTAATAGATCTATAAATGTATATTTCCTTTTATCTCAATGGTAACATACCAAACTACAAGGTAAACTTTATGCTTCATACTGAACTATCATTGCTTTCTTTTGCTTTCCATTGGGATCTTGCTTATATAACCAACATAGCTAAGATATGTTACGATGGAGATAAACTCCCATATCAACAGACAAACCATGGAACCGGTTAAAAGATTTATATGAGGAAGGGAATAGGTTAACCTCTATGGTATAAGAATGAATTACCTGTATGACTGATAGTGGACAGAAGCTTCTTTTTCCTTTCTCTCATAGTCAACTTATGTGTGGGACAACTTTTTAAGCATTGCAGTAAAAATAGAAAATGTTTTTTGGAAAACAATACAGCATCTCCTATGAAGAGTCCAACATAACGAGGTTTCCATGCTAGACTATCGTATGTTAAGTCCTTTACAAATATAAACCACTTACTATAGTCTTGCACTGAACATTTGCTTTTTTCTTTGACAGTGAGTTTCTCATATTGATTTCTTGATTGAGTAGTACAATTTATCATCAAACATGAGTAGTACAATTTATCATCAAACATGAGTAGTACAATTTATCATCAAACATGAGTAGTACAATTTATCATCAAACATGAGTAGTACAATTTATCATCAAACATGAATAGTACAATTTATCATCAAACATGAGTAGTACAATTTATCATCAAACATGAGTAGTACAATTTATCATCAAACATGAGTAGTACAATTTATCATCAAACATGAGTAGTACAATTTATCATCAAACATGAGTAGTACAATTTATCATCAAACATTAAAGATAACATAACTCCCATCATTGTAAATTTGTTTTTTCCCTTTAGGCACAGCAGCAGAATTTTCAGAGTTGAGGTTTCCTTTTGTTACAATGTTGTGTTTAATAAGTCATGTATCTGATCAAATCCTACATATATCTTATGATCTGCTGTTGCTTCCAATTTGGAATAGTCACAGTTAGAATTGAATTAGAAGATAATCTATTGGTCTCATTACCTCTTGCTTTTTCAAGTTGCTGAATGAGTGGATAATGATATATTAATGTTTGTTTCAGGTCCCAGTCCACCATTAAATTCAATGGACGACCGAGCCACCCGTCAGAGAAATCGGATGAGAAAGAAACATCAAGTTCGGGAGAGCGAAGGTTTCTATAATCGTGAACGTGGCTCACGGCGGCAAAACTCAAAAGGTTTGTACACAGAATTACTGGAATCTTTGTATTATTGAATTAAATATTTCTTACTCTTCTTGATCAACTGCTTTAACCACTGTTTTGATTAAATTTTACACTTTTGCAAAAGAATACTAAAGAAACCATGTGTTCAAAGGCAATTGTTGCTATCTACAATCAAATTTTTGTTTTTGTCTCCTAGGTTTCTACAGAGTAGCATCATTGTATAATTGTTAATTTACTATCATGGTGATTTGCTGTGTTTCTTATTACCTGGCCCTAATCCCAAATGAGGGAGTTTGTTAAAGATCCAGGAAGTCGTTTACAAGAGACACCAACTTTCATTGAAAAAAAAACAATAATCAAATATGATGATTCATCTTGAAAACAAATAGAAAGCACGGAGTTGATTAAATATTATTCTCTTCTTAGTTTGAGTGAATATATCTTGAAGCAATTGTTTAACCAAAATTATGTATAAAACTACATCATAAAAAAGATATGCTTAAAGGCACATCAAAGGAGATAAGTACAAATAGATTACTAAAAAAATATATGGAGTTATTTTATTATGTTCATAAAAGTCATGAGAATTAATTTACAAATGCATTAAATGATTTAGACCCTATTAAAAAGATTCCTTTAAAATAAGTTATTTTGTGCTTAAAATATAGTTGTCTCCAATTCAATCATGTTTATCAACAACCCGTTTGTTTACACATTCAAAATAAAGAATCTGATTGGTCGATTCAAATGTTTGTGTATCAACTGTCAAGGTCAGAGGTGAAAAATTTGATAATTTGAATTATTTAACTTGCTAATCTTGGTTATTTCTGGTAAACTTTCATGTTCAAGTTTTTTGCTGATGGGTTTTTTTGGTGATAACTAACTTAATCTGATCAAAAGATTACCAAATAAAATAGTTTGGTATAGCATCAATCTCCTTTTATGTGCCTTTAAAACAACATTGCCCGACATGATTTAAAAACAATAAAATTGTATTTGTGAACTTATGTACAAAGTTAACTATTCAATTAAAGTTGCAATAAACTTTTAGAAGTTTGACCTACGAAGGTTTATAAATCGAGGGTTCAATGCAAGTCTATAGTAAGTGCTTCATAACCATGAAGCACTTACTAAAGTATTGCACTGAAACCTCGAAATGGTGTGTGCAACATAAATAGAGCATGCAAATGTGTGTAATTCCTTCTACTGTTTGTGGAATCTCAGATTTAAAGTTGTAATGATAATGCAGTGAGTTCTGTTTGAAATCATTGTCTAGTTTTGATAACCTCTAATTTCCTGCTGATTCCTTTGATCATCCAAACTTCTTAGCTTCAGAGACCCTTTCCATAGCGAGATTTTGTATAAAGGCAACAGTTACCTGTACGAAATGTTCACATTAAACTGCTTCATCGATAGGCAAACATTGATGTCATTGTGGCAGAAGATTGAACAAGCACTTGATTGTAATGAACAAATTTTCAATCATGTAACAGTGTTTAACAGACCTGCTGTTAAGATGTTACTTTGTTCATGTATTAAGGGACTGTTTACAGTAGTTTAATGAAATCTGGAACAATTCCAAACTGAAAGCATCTGGTTATAACAACAAAAAAACATAGAGGGATAATTTCTGCTTTCTGAGCAAGATAAGTAAAAAGCAGTCCTACATAATGGCAAAAAGCTTCTTACTGACAAATTCTTGAATGTTTTTAGTGGTCAAATTGATGGTAAACAATACTCAAGGTAGAATAACCATAAATTGCCATTTTGAAACTCCTTCTTTCATGATTACTTCATTTGTTCATTTATAAGCATTACCTCAACATACGTCAAATGTTGTCTTCACTTCTGACCATTCACAAAACCCCATTTGAAGAAATGGTCCGGTTGGTGAGGCAGTCAATGTGACAAAAATAATTTGTTCTAGTTTTCAGGAAGATATTGTTTCTGTCGAATGATAGTTTAAGATGTCTGTAGATGATTAAAATTTTGCTAGGTTTGGAACCATTTGCTCATCTGCATGTCCAGGGTTGAATGCAATACCATAGTAAATGAAGCGCTTGCAGCGGTTACTCTAGTATTGCATTGAACCCTCGGTTTATGCATGAAGTAAGGATTAATTGGTCATGAAAGTCTTTTATCTTCACTCAGGGATATGTGGTGTCCATACAACCCATGGCCAATAGATGGCATGTGTTCAACTTTAATCTTCACTCAGGGATATGTGGTGTCCATACAACCCATGGCCAATAGATGGCATGTGTTCAACTTTAATCTTCACTCAGGGATATGTGGTGTCCATACAACCCATGGCCAATAGATGGCATGTGTTCAACTTTTATCTTCACTCAGGGATATGTGGTGTCCATAAAACCCATGGCCAATAGATGGCATGTGTTCAACTTTTCTCCAGCCTTCAAAGGTTTTTCAAGATACAGGAGTTAGGAACTTTTTCCTCATACAAAATATCTGCAGCATAATCCATGTCATTCATTTTGCTTTAACCCTTACAGTGCTGGAACCAACTTCATGCTCATGCAAACAGGTTACGTCCAGACCAACCGCCAACTAAATTGGCGGCTGGCCTGTGATCTAACCTGTTTGCTGCTCTGAAAATCTTTCCTCAACAAAATTAAGCAGATATTAAAGGTTTTGGAAAGCAGACGGCACAAAAGTCTTATTTTTAGAAGATTCCCCAGTATTCTAAGGGTTCGAACATTCAGTTGAAGGATCTCGGCAGTGGCTGCCAACGGCTTCCAGCGTTTGCTCTATCAAAGTCTAATTGTGATCAAAGGTTTCCTACAACCCTTTAAATATGCTGAATATTAATGAAAATGTGTGCTTAGACTGCAAAAAGCTTTGAGATATACCAAATCTTGTTTGTTTGGGTTGTTTCAAAAGTCACCAACAGCTTTGGAAATTTGTCCCAGCTGAGTGTCAATCTGATAGCAAAATTGCCATCAACTTTTGAAGAAGGCCAAAAATTAATGAAAATGAGTTTGCTGGCAGCCAACAGCTTCTTATATTAAGCCCCATTGATGTCAAAACTATTTCTTGGAATGCTTTGCTCAGATCAAAAGATGGTTATGATAACAATGCCTTTGTTTTATTCTCTGAAATCTGTATTTCCTTATCTATGCACAATCATTGTGTACTGTTGTTGTTTAGTGAAAAGGGTTAATTGGAGTGGAATTTTGCAATGATGATAGGTGCCAAGAATTTGACAGCTTAGTTGTGATAGAATCAAGTGCATCTGTTTTTGCAGTTGTTTTTGTGCAGAAAGGGAAGTGTCAGGCATCCAGAAAGTCATAGACTAATGGAAGTTTTTTGTTGACTGATTTTACATAGCTTAACTCTTTCCTCCATCTTGTACACGCCCGGTGAATCTGCAGTAGAAAAGAAGCGGAGTTGTTGTTACCAAATGAGAAATTTCTCTTAATGAGTGGGATGTGATTCTGCTCACGTCAAGATGGTAAATTTGCTAAGTCTGACATGTAAACTTATCCATTCCCTTTCAAGAAATTTTTGACTTGACTCATGTGAGTTGGAATCTCCTCAATTCAACAGCATAAGCAATGTCAACCCAACCACATAAACAATGTATTCCATCTATTTACAGGAATCAGTAAGTTTGACTCTTCTCAACCCAACAGCATAAACAATGTCAAACAAACAGCATTCACAATGTCAACCCAACAGCATAAACAATGTCAAGTCAAACAAACAGCATTCACAATGTCAAACCAAAAGCATCAACAGTATCAACCCAATAGCAAAAACAATGTCAACCCAACAACATTTACAATGTCAACCTAACAGCAATATTAATGCATCCCATCTATTTACAGGAACCAGTGAACTCGAATCTCCAGAACCCAACAGCATTAACAATGTCAACCCAACAGCATTAGCAATGTCAACCCAACAGGATTTACAATGTCAACCCAACAGCATTAACAATGTATCCCATCTATTTACAGGAACCAGTGAACTCAAATCTCCAGAACCCAACAGCATTAACAATGTCAACTCAACTGTATTAACATTCTCAACCCAACAGCATTACCAATGTATCCATCTATTTACAGGAACCAGTGAGTTGGAATCTCCTCAACCCAACAGCATTAACAATGTATCCCACAGCCCTGAGGACCACATCAAGTACGAAGAGGAACGACGGATCATCCAGTCCCGCCTCTCCAAAATGCCCCTCCCCAAGGTCAGTTGTCGACCTCTAAACTGGGTCAAGGTAACATTTTCTCTTATATGCATGGAGACCCCACGGGGAGTGTGCCATGCATGGTAGGAGGAGTTTATTTCTTATTGCCACTGCATTCTGGAAAAACATTGCTGACTTCGGAAGGGAGACTAGTCTATTGAACATTTCTTACATATATACTGATTCTAAAACAACAGATAAAACTTTGTATCAATCAGCATGGTTTCTCATATAGCGGCTTGTGATATAATTGAAGTGAATAAACCTTGAATGGTATTGTAAGTTCAGATAAAGAAGATATGGATTTCTCATAATACATTTATACTGACAACTCGATATGACATTTCAGCAGAGGACATAGGAAATAGGATTGTTATAATGTACAATTCCTGAGGGTGAGAAATTATTTGTTCTCCCATAGGAAGATGTGTGCAATATTGATCAGTAATCCAGTTTTTGTTGGATAAGTTATGTCCCTTTTCTCCATACTATCTTATTTTGCCACATTTGGTGCAGAAGAATTTAGAAACCATAGTAACTGTAGAATAATTTGCCCCCAATGGGCAATCTATCCTTTTGTTACAATAGTTTCAACACAATATTATAAAGAGAAATTAAATTATACTGATGCAACTGTTTTGTAGTCTGCTGTTACTTTCAATTTGGACCAGTAAACATGTTACATCTGCTATGAATTACGCTCAGCAATGGGAGTGTTTGAAAAACAGTTGATCATTTTTTATTCACCAAATATTTGTTTACTGGTGATCTTTAGAATGTATAACTAATAATTTTCGTGCTTTTTTTCAATAAAAGGTTAATCAATTAAGGCAATACAGAAAATAATTTATATTCTCATGTGTGTAATTCAAAGCACCAGCTGAAGCCAATTACAATTCTGATTGTGATCTTGATACAAAACCAGTACTATCAAAGAGGAAATGGCTCATAACAAGCAATTTTGTCTTTTCCACAATGATCTGTTATTGCAATTGTAACCGTTGCGTAAAATCATGTTTGGGCGTGAGAATAGGTTTAACGCAACTGTTAGGAGCTATTAGAATTGTGAGATATCTCACTTTCGGTGTAATAAACTTCCTTTCAAGGACAAAGTTCATCTTCTATCTTGCTGCATGGAGTGATTTAGATTATAATTACAGTATGTGTATGAGGTTCTTTCAAGAGAAGAATTGATTTTATTATTTTTATACTAATTCCTTATTATGATAATTGAATGTACATATATTTTCTTTTGTTTGAACCTACTTCTCTTGTTGCCATTTGAAATTGATAGCTTAATCAGAAGATAGTTAAAAAAGAGGAAATATGCCAGTTAGAAGCAGTCTCTTTCTTCTAACAGTCTTTTTCTATCCTAAGATCTAGGAAATCATTATGCCAATATGAGCATTTGCCTGTGACAAGCAATTTCTTGTTTAATTTGAAGGGAATGCACTTACAGGTAATATCTTAAAGATAGATAATTTGTGAAGTCAGTGGGAGCTTTTATGGATGGAATAGGATGAGCAGAACCCCAAAAATAGCACAGAGTTTGAAATTGATTAAACATACAAACCCATTCTTCAGCAAGTTGGAATTATCTAAATTATTTTCATTGGAAAAGGGTCTCCATTTTTCTTTGCCTAAGTCTGTTTGTCACAGTTTGTTCTCAGTTATGATTGCTACTCTTCAAATGCTTGAATCAGTACCAGGATACTTAGGAAATATCATAATTAGTGAAGTTGGATTTTTTTTGTTTTAATATCCTATTTCCTATTAAGGGATTTGCAACAAATTTAATTGAAAACAACTTCTGATGGAAGTTGTAATATATAAGTACTTAGTTTGTTAAATTGATTGGAAAGATTGAGACAAATGTAGAAACTGCTTATTGTAATTAATTGCACAGTTTTTCAACCTGGCCTTGTTATGTGTTCTGCCACAATGACAGGTATTTCGGCTGAAAAGGCTTAAGTGAATGTGATAACATTATTGCATAATTAGTCTTGTGTGATGAATGGGTTGAACTCTCAGAATGAAAACAGCAGATGTCAAAATTTGCGATGAATTGATGCCTGAATCAATGGTAGTTTTCCTGTCCCCAAATCACATGTAAACATAAAAGTACAATATCAATAGTGGTTGTTTATGTTTCAGGTATCTGGGATTGTGTCTAGAAGTGCTGTGATACACCTCTCCCCACCCGACTGGGATAACAAAGAGTTTTACTATGATCCTGCTGATTTCTGTTATGAACTCTCGCTCTGTGAGAAAGTCAAGGACGGAAAATATAAACCAGTTTATAAGTGAGTCTTCTTGCATTTTGTAGCTCAAATGTCCCTTATCCATGACAGATAGGCTCAAATGTCCCTTATCCATGACAGATAGGCTCAAATGTCCCTTATCTATGACAGATAGGCTCAAATGTCCCTTATCCATGACAGATAGGCTCAAATGTCCCTTATCTATGACAGATAGGCTCAAATGTCCCTTATCTATGACAGATAGGCTCAAATGTCCCTTATCCATGACAGATAGGCTCCCACTGTTTAACTTAAGTACTCAAAAGTTTATAACTTAACTCCTCAGGGTTGTAAGAAAGAGCCATCTGCAGGCCAATTTGACTGCTTCAAATGACCTTTTATAACGCCTCGAATAACAAAAAAAATGATAAGTGGTCATAAGCAACACCTAATTTTTGTGATGTGTTTGCTTCATTGGCCTTCTCAAATCAAAAGTCAGCCTCTTACTCCAAAATTAATGACAACCCTGAGTACTAAAAAGATTTAAACTTTAGTACTAGAACAGTGTTTAACCTATGTACTGAATTTGAAATCACAAGTCTCCACTCCATGCAGGACTAAATCTTATTAGATAGGTTGATTTGGATTTTCATGAAACTTGCTATATGTCAATGGTTTAACCCATTACCAGGCAATAACGATATTTGACCAGTTTGTTGCAGACATGTTGTGGATGTGGACTTTGGAATACATTGTGGGAAAAGGAGAAATTGCTCTTAACCACCAGTTTCTCCTTTTCCCACAATGTTTCCTGCCCTATCATTTTTCAATTTCATCACATTTTAAAATGTCGTCTCCAAACTCTTTTAATTCAGAACAGTCCAAATTTGGGGTTTACTTCCATTCCACTTAGCCTGTCTTGTCAGTACTACAGTACTTATTGTGAAATACCAAAACAAAAACTTTAAGGACATACAGACGTGATAATACTAAATGTCTGACAGTTCATTAACAAGTCTGTTGTCTTTAGGGTTTCCATGACAATTCATGGGACCACAATAAGCATGAGGTTTCCATTTAAGGAAAAACTCCACCTAGCTACCTTACAAACAACCATCTGTGATCATTCCTCCACAGTGATGTTCAGGCAAGAGCCTTAAAACTAATTAATCAATTATAAAACAAATGTTCTATAGAATGTGGGAAAAGGAGAAATTGCTCATTAAGAGCAATATGTCCTTTTCCGACAATGTTTCCAGAGTCGTCTGCAACAAACTGGTCAAATGTCGTTATTGTTTGGTAATGGGTTAAGACACAAGTCAATTTGCTCCTATTGACCAAATTTGTCTTTTGGTCACAACAATTATGCCCTATCAGAAGAATACTTTTCAATTTTATCACATTTTGAAATGTTTTCTGCAAAATCTTTTAATTTGGGACAGTTGGAAATTTGATGTTTGGTAAAGGGTTTATGAAATTCAGATGTAGGCTTCTCCAATTATGTTTCAAGTCATTTCTGTTAGTTATGGGGTTAACTTCAGAAGTGTTTTAAACGGATAACCTCATCATGATTTATGGTGTTTCTTTACTCTACTGACCCCAGCTTATATGTGATTATTCTATTCCAGTGGAGATGCAACAGAAATCTCATTAACAGACCTTAAACCAGCCACAGAATACCATGTCAAGTAAGTAACCTCCATTGATAAGTTTAATCTTAAGTTCATGATGAGTCAGTGACATTCCTTCAGCAGAACATTTAACAGGAAAATCAATGGAGTGAATTGTTTGAGCTATTCCTGCTTACGTGACAATGATTTCTATGCTATAGAATGGAAAATGATTATATTATACTTAATATCTCCTCTGTACAATTAAAAAAATATTTATTCAGTTGAATTTTACCAGTATTGATCCTGTGATCCCTCTTTGCGGGGGTTCAAATTCGGTTGACGGCATTTTGATTTTCATGAGTGGCCGTAAGACTTACAGATTGTAGATGGTTCTACCTAGCTAATCAGCCTTCAAGCGCAGTCTAGTTTGGGGTCTTTCTCTAGTTACTTCTTACAAGTTAACTTGAAATACCCATAATCCACCATTTTGAAACATTTTCTTTCATCGTATTACTTCAGTCATTCTCGGCATACACTGGTCAGGTTGTATTCAGTTTAATAGGAATAGTTCTGGCTCAGACTAATGTATATCGAGAACAACCGAAGTAAACCAACTTCTACTTTAATGCAATAGATAAAATAGGAAGAGCTTTGACATATGACATGTTTCTCACTTTCAGAGTGTGTACTATATTAGATGATATGAAAGGTTCATCGACAGATGCAATCAGCTTTAAGACGTTACCCTGTGAACCAGACCAACCTTCCCCACCCATGTTTGTTCAAAAATCAAAAACTTCCTTGTCCTTGAAATGGAAAGTGAGTATTAACTGCTAATTTCGTGAACTTTAACATTTAGAATGCTGAGTAATTTTCTAAAAAGTAGATTTTTGTGTCATCTGCTTTCCAAAACTTAAAATATCTGCTTTAACGTTTACCTCTTATGGGCAGGTAGGTTTGGAATTTTCCTCCATCACTCAAGTGAAAACTGTTGAATTAATTTGATAAATCCGTACAATCACAACAACCCTTCATCTCTGTGTATTTGTTGTGTTTATTTGTAGACTTCCCCTGAGAATGGATCTAAGATCTCGGCCTATATCCTGGAATGTGAGACGGGGGAAGGCAGTGGGAAGTTTGAAGAAGTCTACAATGGCTTACAGAAACAATATAAAATGACAAAACTATCAGCTTCCACTAAATACACCTTCCGATTAGCCGCAATAAATGGCACGGGGAAAAGGTAAGATATTGCTTTAATCAATTTTTCATATTTAACCCATTACCAAACAGTAACAACATTTAACCAATTTGTTGCTGTGACTCTGTAAAACAGTGTGGCAAAAGGAGAAATTGCTCGTAACGAACAATTTATCCATTTCCCACATTGTTTTCTACCCTATCAGAAGATTTCTTTCCAATTTCATCACATTTTGAAATGGCATCTGCAAACTCTTTCAATTGAGGACATTTGAAAATTTGATAATTTGTAAAGGGTTAAGGCGCATGCTAATACATCAGTAATGTACTCAATGGCCTCATGGTTAAAGTACTGAACTTATTATCGACTATTGTGAGACAAGGATCAATGTCTTATTAGGAGCAATTAATCTTTTTGTAACAGAGGTTTATATAATGTGATTGAGTAAGAAATTAAATTCACCTGGGGTACATAATTGAAAGAATACACTAGCCACAAGAAATTAACATTGATTTACACTAGTCACAAGCAATTTCTATTTTGTCACGATGCTTTCTTTTCAATTTCATAAAGGGGTTATTCAATGATTAATAATGAAATCTGATTTGATAGGTGTTATACATGTATATGTATTTCAGTTTGAACAGCGAGTGTGTGAGGTTTTGTACGACTAATGATAAAATCTGATTTGATGGGTGTTATATAAGTATTTCAGTTTGAACAGCGAGTGTAACATTTTGTACGATTAATGATAAAATCTGATTTGATGGGTGTTATATAAGTATTTCAGTTTGAACAGCGAGTGTGTAACGTTTTGTATGATTAATGATAAAATCTGATTTGATGGGTGTTATATAAGTATTTCAGTTTGAACAGCGAGTGTGTAACGTTTTGTATGATTAATGATAAAATCTGATTTGATGGGTGTTATATAAGTATTTCAGTTTGAACAGCGAGTGTGTGAGGTTTTGTACGACTAATGATAAAATCTGATTTGATGGGTGTTATAGAAGTATTTCAGTTTGAACAGCGAGTGTGTAACGTTTTGTACAATTAATGATAGAATCTGATTTGATGGGTGTTATATATGCATTTCAGTTTGTACAGCGAGTGTGTAACGTTTTGTACGAGCGGATCTCCCCCCTCACAACCTGACCCCCCGATGTTGTCTGAGGGCTACGTAACGGAGCTGATTTTATCATGGATCAAGCGCCCGAATGATGATGATTTCCTGCTACAATATGACGACATAGATTCGGTATTTACTCTATACATAAGTAGACATAGGGATTTGGGCTGGGACAGGTATCCAAGTATCTGAGTATGGGGCTGAGAAACTCATATACCCGGTTAATAAGTCAAAACTGGGTCTATTATTGCAGCAATACATGTGAGAAAGATTTTCCACCCAACCCAACTGTATCAGTAGTATATTCTTTCTTTATTTATGTCATAACAATCTTTAACTTTAAATGCTTTGTTTCTCTTCCAAAATGATGTACGTCAGCTGTTTGCTTAAAATATTGATAACAATGGTTGCTCATTTTGAATAAAGTATAGGTTAAGAAGGCAGAAAATATCTACCCATCCTAGCTCTTATAGGAATCAATAACTTAACCCTTATAGTGCTCGACCTGACTTTATGCTCATACAAACATGCTAGATCCAGGCCAGCCGCCAAGTTAATTGGCGGCTGGCCTGTGATCTAGCCTGTTTGATACTCTGGGTATCTTTCCTCATCAAGAATAGGCAGATATTGAAGATATTTAGAAAATTGCCTAGCACTATAAGGGTTAATCATAGATACAATCATCCCCTTGGCCTGGTGGTTGGAGTACATCTTTTTAACTTAAATCACATGGTCTCTTTCTGTATGGGCTCATATCTCAGTGACAGCTTTTGAATTTTGTTGAGAGGTAGTCTCTAGGTTAACCCAAAGAATGCTGATGGTTCTACATGGCTTGACAAGCCCTTATAGGATTTGGATTCATTTCGTGGTATTAAATATGAGGTCTTACTCCATCATTATGAGTCGAACATTGCAACATGTCCGAAATAGTGGGCAACAGTTGTTATGTGATAGAGCCTTGGGTCCCAGGTTAGATCACTGTTATTGGCAAGGAGTAAATGCTTATAAATCGTCTAATTATATTGTTATGGGTTAGAATTGGATTTGTTATATTAGGTTAAACATTTGGATTTTCATGAGAATCTAACTTATTGAATGACGATGGTTCTAGCCAGATCGACCAGCCCTTATTGGCAGATCAATATGGGGTTTTCCTTCATTAATAGAGTTGGGTGTAGCAAGAAAACTGAAATAGTATTCACCCAACATAAAACCTGTAAATATGAATAAGTAATTTAGAGTCGTGAGTTATAACTGGTCTATTTTTTAGGTTCATGAGTTATAACTGGTTTATTTTAGGGTCATGGTTTCCTGACAGTCTATGATGGACCGTTATTGTCGTACAAGCTGGACAATCTCATCAGAAATAAAGATTACAGATTCCGGGTAAGAAGCACTTTGATATAGGCATTAAGCTTTCCCTCCATATTTACTTAACCCATTACCAAAGAATAATAACATTTGACCACTTTGTTGCAGATGACTGGAAAACATTATGGGAAGAGGAGAAATCACTTGATGTTTTCTGCCCTATTAAAAGATTATTTTCCAATTTCATCACAAATTTAAATGTCGTCTGCAAACTCTTTCAATTTGGGGCAGTCCAAAATTTGGTGTTTGGTAAAGGGTTAAGAAGATTCTATCCTGCTACAAGCTCAAAAATATGAGTGTCTGACAGAGCACCCTATGAAAGACAGACTGCAAGGCCTTACAAAAAACAGACTCAAACGCAGGAGTTTTGTCCATGAGACCAACACACTCCAACAGAAGCATACATCCCTCAGTATTGAAACCACACCTTTGGGCAAAACAGACTTCACAGATCCCTGCGACAATAACAGGGAGCTGTCTACAATTAAAATTTGCACAAGCGTTTCAAACTTAGATAAGAAGAAGGAGGAAAATGACAACACTAGAAAAGTCCACACTCTAGCCATGATCAATGACGAGTATCCCCCAGAAAAATGGATCCATGTCTACACAGATGGCTCAGCAACTGATGCTGTCAAAGACGGTGGAGCTGGTGTTCTCAATCAATGCCCAGATGGCTGTACCGAAACGGCCAGTGTATCAACAGGAGTTCATTGCAGCAGTTACAGAGCAGAGTCTGAAGCAATTTGACAGCCATTTCGAAAGTTGAAAACATGGTAGATGAAAGCTCTTGTGTCATCTTTCTCACAGACTCTCAGTCAGTTATCCAGGCCCTGACAAACAGAAAGCTACCCCAGCTAGCCAGAGCACTTCACCAACTCAACACTGCCTGCAGAGTTGCGATCCAGTGGATTCCTGCACATTATGGAATTCCTGGTAACGAAAAGGCAGACAAGTTGGCAAAACAAGGAGCAAAGTCTGAACAAACCAACACCAGTGTAAGCTACTCTGAGAGAGTAGCCATTATCAAAGCTCTGATGAAGCCCAAACCAGAGAAGGATGCTTGTCATCAGCTTGACAGGCCAGAACAGGTTACAATTGTAAGACTGAGACCAGGACACAACCGACTGATTTCCCATATGTACAGAAAATACAAGCTGGTACAATCACCACTCTGTCCATGTGGTAGAGGAACAGACTACAGAGCATGTCCTCCAAAGATGCATGCGATATAATCAGCAGAGAACTGAAACGTGGCCATCAGCTGTCCCACTGAACCGCAAGCTACACAGAGACGTAGAGGACCTGAAGAAGACCGCCAAATTCATAGAGGAGACTGGCTTGACTGTGCAGAGCGAAAGAAAAGAACAAGAAGAAGAGGATTCTGTCTGCTATCGTCATTGTTAAGGTTATTTTTATCCTATTTTCAGTTGGCAGCGAAGAATGACGAAGGGATGAGTAAATGGAGTGATATTGTGATGTACAGAACCAACCCCTCGACCCCTGACCCACCATTTAAACCACAAATCAAGGGCAAAATACATGCACATTCATTCAGAGTGACTTGGGGTAAGATGTATTTTGAATTAGAATTTCCTGATAGTATTAATTCCTTACTCCATGATAACTCTATTTAATGAAGAAGTCTTAATACCAGTGGAACAAAGGATAATTTGCCAATGATTAGAAGTTCGTTCTTTTGTCACAATGTTTTCTACACAATCTCATAGAGAAAATGTATTTTTTCGACATCTTTTTTTGTCACCTACTGTTGCTCTTGTATTTTGACTTAGAGCAATTTCATCATGGGCAACATTGTCTCAATTTTGGAGATCTTATGTAATGCTTTGGCCATAAGCCATGGCGATAGAAATGTTCCACAAATCTAACCATCTTCAGAATAGATTTTATTGGAAAGAGGCCTTACCTGATAGTTTCGTAAAGTTAATTGCTCAGATTAATGAAATGTGAAAACTAAAAGACAGTGTTATTTTGAAATTTTGATTATATTTGGTGTTTAATGTGTGTATACAATTGTTCAATTATGTAAAGGCTTTCCCTCGTTCACAAGTACAGTCTAACTTGTGTTAAGCAGCTGCCCTTTTAAGCAGCCAACCTGCCTTAAACTGCCACTACAGAAGGTCACATTGTTAGATTTATAGTGTACATCAACTTGTGTTAAGCAGCCAACCTGTCTTAAACAGCCAATTTACTCTGTCCCATAGGCTGGCTTCTTAACACAAGTTTGACTGTACTAGACCAGAGCTCTGAAGTGTGTTGCCATAAGACACTCTCGTGAAACCAATGGAGCATGGAACCTGAGACCCTTGAAGTATAACATCATCATCTTAACCAATTGGTCTGGCAGAACCTGAGGTTATTACTAAATGTGCTTTGAAGAAATTCCTTTAAACCCAAATTGTAAAACCAACCCTTGAATGTTATTTATATGTTACAGACCCTCCGCGTGATGATGGTGGTTCAACCATAAACAAGTACATAGTCGAGCTGGATGATGGAAAAGGTAGGCTTAATACTGTAAATTTAACCCAATACCCCATTCGGTATTTTAGAATTTCTTCAAATGAAAAGAAAAAATTAGATTGAAATTTCAAAGTATGAATGATTACCTTGATTTCAAGGTATTTGGTAGAATCTTTAAAGGCTAAAATAGAATTTGATTGTCGCAAGCAATTTCTCCTGGTAGTTTCACAAGGCTTTCTAAAGCCTCCTGTTATGGGCTGTCAAATTGTGACAAAGAAAACAAGTTCTCTCCTCTAGTAGAAAGAAAGATTTATGAGACAAATAGATATATAAAGAATAATATTTGTTTTTTTCTGATGAAAATATGCCTTGATGATGGCCCTTTTACTCAGAGAAAAAACCAAAAAGTGGCAATATTAATTGAGTTAAGCATGAAAACTAAATGGTTTTTCATTCTCCATTGCTACAATAGGATCAGGTAAAGAATCCCTGCGCTTTTGTATCCCTCCATGTTTTCTGTACAGTGAAATTTATCTGCATTATTTCCAAACAGTCCCTGTTATAAATCACCTCCTGCTTTTTTCCACAATTGTCCCACCTGTATAGTGCAAACAAATTCACCTGTCATTCACCTTTTATGCAAGAATAAAATAAGATAAGGATGATGCAGTATAACCCTTTCCCAAACATTAACGACATTTGACCACTTTGTTGCAGACGACTTTAGAAAGCATTGAGGGAAAAGGAAAAATTGCTTGTGACAAGCAATTTCTCCTTTTCCCACAATGTTTTCTGGCCTATCAGAGGATTGTTTTCCAATTTCATTACATTTTGAAATGTCGTCTGCAAACTTTTTCAATTTGGGACAGTCGAAAATTTGTTGTTTGGGAAAGGGTTAAATCAATAATCGCCAATAGATCGTACATCATACTTACAGTGAGTAGTCACTTGTAAACAATAGACGGACAGTCCAGAAGATATTTATAGAAACCCAATGTAGAGTGAACTTATGATAATATAGGTCATCAACGTCAGGTAAATTTGTTCACACTATACCTGAAGCAGAAGGTGTTACCGTAATTACCCTATATGTTCGGTCACCCTTAATGTCCGGACACCATTAATTATTTGACAAAATAATTTATTTTATGTTCCTTACTAGTATTTCGGACATCCAGAAAATTGAACATTTCTAAAAGTTAGGACATGGTTTATTCAGTTTGTTGTGACATATGTGAGGTCAATATTAACGAAATATCCCATATACAGCATTGCCAGTAAGTTTTTATACGACTCATATGTACGGCATAACCATGAAGTTTAGATAGGGAGGAGAGTTGTGTTTCTAAACCTCCCCAAACATATGGCTTTGATATGAAGCGGTCGGCATCCCAAATAGGAAGTCTACCTACAATTGCACTCCGAAGGCGTGAAAATCAATAACTCTCTGGGTAATCTCCATTGTTTGTCACGGTCTTTTAAACAAAGCGCGTGGCCTTATACGTACACAAACCGTGACCCGAGGGAAGATTTAAATCTATGTGTACATAGTGTTGATAAATTACATAATATACATTAGTTTGTACACGCTTATTAAGGGGAGTGTTTTATGCATGATTGACTCAAAACTTATACTGTTGTGACAAAATGATAAACTATTTGTAATGAAAGATTCCTGAACAATTTCTTCTTTTCCCATAATATTTTCTGCCCTATCAGAAGATTGTTTTTTAATTTCATCACATTTTGAAATGTCGTCTGCAAATTCTTGAATTTGGAATAGTTGAAAATTTGGCGTTTGCAAAAGAGTTAGGGGAGTAGTTTTGCATGTCAGATACAACCTTACTTGTGTCTTCTTGTTCCTGCAAAACGTGTCAATGAATGGCTGGCTTTTTGATTCTCTAAGAATTAATTTGTAGTTTCCTCATTGTAGTAGTTTTGTTTCTTGATTTTCCATAGTTACAGTAAAGTTACTTTGGTTCCATTTTGTAGTTTCTGATTTTCACTTTACTGTAGGCCTTGTTCTGTTGTAAGCCATCCTGTGATAGGCTCTGATGAAGATAATATTAATTTCAAACTGGACAGAGTGAAATGTGTGAGATCAAAAATCTCATTGACAGATATCTCACAGATTGAATGGTTTTATGAAAATTATGAAAAATAGTTCTTGTTAAACCTATATTTTATGATGGTTGTCTATCATTTAAAGACTCTTCCTCTTTAGCTTAGGGAGGTCCATTATACAATGATTGACCTAAGAAAATTATGTCTTAAACACATATTATTAAAACACAAATACATCGGTTAATCCATAAATTCATAATGACAAGCTTTGATTGAGATGAAAAAGAAGAATAACCCATCGTAGCGAGGGAAATGTTGTTTTCATTATGTGTTGTTGTGTACTGTTGTGTATATTTTGTTCTATTACAAAATACTGTGTCGGGAATGGGCAAGTGCTTAGATAGCATGAAAATTGGAATAGGAGACACTGCCAATGTTTTCCATTACTATTTTGCTCATATATCAATGATGTTCTATTTTTTAAAACTATTGTTGATGCAGTTTAATAACAGATAATTGTAGATCTCTTGACTTTTCATGTTAATTCTTGCAGTCAAAATCATCAATCATGCACCATCAAGGTATTTTTCCTAGCCCTTGAAGGGTCTTGCTTGGCCCAGTGGTTTAAGTGGCAGACTTGGAATTCGGGGGTCTTAGGTTTGAGCCCCACTGACACCTCTGCTTTCATGGAAATAACCTTTGGCAAGTCGCTTCGAACCCTATCCTAGTACTGGTGTATCCAGGAAAGCTATTACATAACAGAAATTTTTGATACGGGGTTAATCATCATACAAACAAGATTTTCAGCCCTAGAACGGATAATGATAAATGAACTGTTTCAATTACAGGGATGTATAATATTAAATAAGCCTCTGCTATTTTAGGTTATGAGACGTTGTATGAGGGAACAGATCGTGAGCACACATGTGATAGATTAATGCCAGGCCATAGTTACAGGGTCCGTGTGGCCGCAGTCAGTGCCGGGGGAAGATCAGAGGTAAGTCTTGACATGCAATATCATTGAAATGGGTACTGGTTAGCCATCAAAGCACTCAATGTCATGGAAAATTGGTTCACATTTATTTTAAGACACCGCATATGTTTATGCAACTTTAGAATAAAGAAATTAAGAATGACCATTTGTTTTAATCACCATTTAAATCTTTGTAACTCGGAATCTGTGTGTAAGTTCCTTCATCTTGCAGGTTTCACTTTAAAATAGACCTTATTCCTTATGCATACTTTTTGTGGGTTGTCAAAATGCAAAGCAACATCACACAACCATTACTCACTTTGAATTTTACCATTTCTTCGTAATAATTTATGCAAATTATTGCAATAAAAGTTGAAACTACACTGCAGACTCATTATACCGCGACCCGTTATAACGCGATACTCATTATAACGCGGGTCTCCTATGGCTCCCAAAATTTCAAGCACATTAGGGCTTAAACAATAGCCTAAATCTCCCCCTTTCTGCAAAATGACGCGGTCGGCATCCTAAATAGAAAGTCTACCTACAAATTGCACTCCGAAGGCGTGAATATCAATAACTCCCTGGGTAATCCCCATTGTTTGTCACGGTCTTTTAAACAAAGCGCGTGGCCTTTATACGTACACAATCCGTGACCCGAGGGAAGATTTAAATCTATGTGTACATAGTGTTGATAAATTACATAATATCATTAGTTTGTACACGCTTATTCAGGGGAGTGTTTTACACCTAGTTTAAATGGTAAAGCACTATTAGGTACACATGCTGGGAGAACTTCGATAAAATTTACTCACTCCTAACTTGGAGTTTAAATCTATAAATAGAACATGAGTTAACTGAATCCACCCTCCTTTTTCTGTATTTAAACTGCACGTGCCTCTATCAATGATCCTTAACTTGAATCGTAATGAAACAAATAAAAAGGAATATATAGTTAAACATGTAAGTTTTGATTATGTTTTTTATTTGCTTTTCTTTTATTCACAATAAATTCAATGATAAGTCCGTAACTCAACACAATCTTGAAATATGAATAGACTACTTCTTGAATCTTATTGTTTCTTAAGTGGTTATGGTCTGGCATATAGCGCGTAAGGGACCTCGCGTTATATTTGTCAACCCCACTATTAACGCGGACCTAGCATCATGGCTCCCGACGACCGCGTTATAATGAGTCTGCAGTGTACTTGTTACAAGTGAGTTCTTGTAATTTTGCAAGTCTTGTATCAAATCTTAGCCCCTCTCCACACGAGTTCAAATTACCGAGACGCCATTTGTATTTTCATTAGATGTAGTCTCAAAGCTAACTAATGGAAAGCTGATTACTACCAAGTTTGACAAGCTCTTATAGGCAGGCCAGTTTGGGGTCTTCTTTAATCATCATGAACCTGGCATGGCAAGAGGATGTGATGTAAAACCCATCCGAAATGAAAATAATAATTTGTATTTTTCAGTTCTCCGAAGTTTGTGTTGCGACCACACAGGCCATTCCCCCTGGCCAATGTTCAGTACCCAAGTTACAGGGCAAGCCCAAAGCTACTTCACTACACTTACGATGGGGTAGGTGGACTCGGCATTTAGCTGCATGTTTACATCTTACAGGAACTGACTCTAGATTCTAATTAGATTCCCTCACATATTGCACTGAACATCAAGCTACTTTGTGCAAAATGTGAATGATTTGAAGACATGTTAAGTACTAGTAAATGACAAAATAGTATCATTTTAATATTAGAAAATGGCTTAGCATTACATTTAAACAGATTTTAAAGTTTGCCTATTTTTATCAAGTTTTGAAAGATCCAATAGTTATTTGGAGCAGTGTTATATTTTGTTAATTTTGTCACATTGTTTCTACCCTACATCTTGAATAGATTATATTTCGTAAGGTCTTTCTTTGACTTCTGTTGTAACTTGAAATTAACCCTTATAGTGCTGGAACTGACTTCATGCTTATGCAAATGTAAACTTTGTGGGAAGTCAAGTTTGGGGGTCTTCTTTCATGACTAAGACCTTAGCATAGCAATACATTGAAATAATGTTGACGGAATACAAAACTCTAATTAACCGATTGCCAAACAATTACGACATTTAACCCCTTTTCCAGATGACTTGGAAAACATTATGGGAAAAGGAGAAATTGCTCGTAACAAGCAATTCCTCCTTTCCCCACAATGATTTTTGCCCTATCAGAAGATGATTTTCCAATTTCATCACATTTTGAATTGTCGTCTGCAAACTCTTTCAATTTGGGACAGTTGAAAATTTGGCGTTTGGTAAAGGGTTAAAGGATAACTCATGTCTAATACACGGTTTCCTATTGACAGCCTATCCTGATTATAATGGGGGGTCGTCTGTATCCGAGTTTGCCGCCCAGATGATACTACCAGACAACACGAGTAGGGAGGTCTATATGGGACGAGACCTAGACTGTATCGTCGCTGGTCTACAGCCTGGCAGACCATATCTCTTCCAAGTTCGAGCCTTCAACAGAGCAGGGGTAAGGAAGTAAAAATGTCTTCTTGATGCACCCCCCAAAGTGGAATTTGTTAATGTCCAATGTGGAAGTAAACAAGTTGTCTTGATGCAACCCATCCCCCCCCCCCATAGTGGAATTTGTTACAGGTCCAATTTGTGCAATGTAACTTGAAACATATTTTAGATTCTGCAACACATGTGGTAAATGAAAAAAATAGGGATATACAATTTTAAGACAGTATTTGCCTTCTAAATAATTTTCTGTCTGTACATGAGCTTTTAACATACCTTTATGATAGAAAATCAATGACAAAATATGACAGATGCCTGTTTTGATTTTCAATTTAGACCTACAGTTACAAAACCATGTCTTGAAGTAGACAACCTTTTGCAGACATCCATTACAAGTTAGAGAATTACTACAGTTCCATTGACAAAATGTGATGAAATTGGAAAATAATTTTCTGATAGGGCAGAAAACATTGTGGGAAAAGGAGAAATTGCTCATTACGAGCCATTTCTTTATTTCCCACAATGTTTTCAAGAGCCGTCTGCAACAAAGTGGTTAAATATCGTTATTGTTTGGTAATGGGTTAAAAATATACAGACAACAAATACTTTAATTTTCCTTGTTTTATTTTATTCAGGGCGGCCCCTGGTCCGAGCCTCTGGAGGTAGTGAGTGGTGCGGGCGTACCAGACCCCCCGAAGATGCCCGTATGTAGTTGTAGATCCTCCCACAGTGCTGTGGTGGCCTGGGAGGGACCCGTCAATAATGGTGCTACCATCACAGACTACAGGCTGGAATGGCAGTTAAAGGCAGACTTAGACTTCACACAGGTTTGTGGTACTTCAGTCTTGTAACCCTTTTTTAATAAGATTTATTGCATGCAGGTTTAAAAGGTTCATCCATACAGGTTTACACCTCTCATACTTAATGGCTGGCTGTTCATATGTCAGATATTACACATGATGTCCATACATCCTTGTTACAGGGGTTAAATTTAGTCTTTGTATGGGATATTGCTAGGTCTACTAATTGAAATCATTATATGACAATTATAAAAATGATTTTGTAATTGGGATTCTTGATATAAACTTTGTGACAAATGGTAGAAGCAATTTCTTCCTTTCAGGCAACTTTAACAATTACCTCCCTGATCACTAGGAGATTAACCAACCGTTCACATAAAGCCCAAAGGCAGCCACGGCACTTTGGTTTATTCCGTCGTAGGTACCCATTTTATGATAGTGGAAAACGAAAAATATGCTGATTAGTTTCCTCTGCCGCATATTCATACAAACATGTGAATGTTGAAGATTAGTTTTGAAATCAAGACCTTTTTAAAGATTGTGATATCTGTTGTTTTGAATTAGATATAAAGCTATTAGGTAAATAGAATCTTTTGTGTTTTATTGTTCCAGCTTTATTATGGTCCAAACACAAATTACGAGGTAAAGGGATTGAGTCCAGCCACCACATACACCTTTAGGGTCCAAGCCATCAACAGCGCGGGGGCGGGGCTCTATAGTCCTGCTGCGTCATGTCTTACCCCACCCTCGAGCCCGTCACCCGTCATCTCAATTAATGCTAGTCCAACGGCAAACACAGTGCGCTTACAGTGGAAGGAGCCCAATAACAATGGCAGTGAAATTCACATGTACAATATAGACATGGGCGATAAACAATTAATATGTGTTAGTGCTGTCACGGAGCATCTGATTGAGGAATTACAGCCTGAAACCACATACAAGTACGTATCCACAGTAACCAGGGTTCCATTTTACTAAACAGTTAACGCTTAAGATTTGCGTAAGCCTAAAACAACAATTCCTCTTATTTCAATATTGGGCTAAGCAATATTGCAAAATAACACATCATTGGAAGCGTCTCTCCGAGACACTTCCAATGATATGTCACATTGCATTAGTGTGTTTTCGTTTAAGATACTATACATGTTTATCAGTTTTGACTGAAAATATTTTCCGTCAATCGTTTAGTAAAACGGTACCCTAATATGGGATTATTCAACTTGTCCAAATTGAAAGCAATAACAAACTACACTAGTATGAGAAAGAAACATTTTCTTTGGTTGCGAGAAGAAACAGCAATAACAAACTACACTTATAAAGTATGACAAAAAAACATTTTCTTTGGTTGCGAGAAGAAACCGTTGATATAATGAATGAGAAATTGCTTGTGCAATTTGTTACTTGGTCATGTTAGATCCTTATATCTTTTGTTTATATAAATTGTTTAAGTGACGGAATAGTAAAATATTGCTGTTTATACAGGAAACTGGACTGGAGCAATATGCAAGACAAACAAGCCAAAATACTGAATTGATAAAGACCTGATTGTTTCCTTTACTTAAACCAATTTGTTCAAAGTTTTACAATATCTACCTGTTTGAATTTTGCTCGTCATATGGAAGGTTTTTTTTTTCTACATTAATTTCAATGTCAATTATTAATTCATGAATTTTTTATGTAGATGTTTGTTATCTTCCTTTATTATGATAAGCCTAAATTATGCACATATTCAGTAAAAAAGAGATTCATTAAAGGTTAAAATGTTGTTTTTCAGTATCTTCAATCTGTGGTGTGTGTCCATCTGTAATCACTTTCAAGTTGACTTGTACTGAAATGGGGATAACAACTAGGTCTTATATTCTATCTGATCCCTTTTGTACTCCATAACACTTTACGTTACCACATCTCCTGCAGAATTCTTAAGGTTTCATTGTGACTAAAAGATTAATGAGCATTTCATCCTTTTTGTGACAACATTAAATGTATTTGACCAGTTTTGAGAGATGAATTACACCTCTTAATATGAGCAAAGGAGAATTTCTTATATTACTAATAATGATTGTTTCCAGAGTGCGAATCCAAGCTGTGAATGATATTGGTGTTGGTGCGTTCAGTGCCCCAGTGAAGTTTACAACACGAGCATTACCCCCGCGTCCACCCAAACTTGAGTGTAACGGGATCGCACCCAACAGTCTCAAGTTGAAGTGGGGCGAGGGACGGAATACAGATCTCAACACCTTCACCCTGGAGATGGATAAGGATGACGGGAAGTAGGTCACACATGTTGTTTACCTGTCCTCCTCACACACGGGAATTTGTGACACATCTAAACTGAGAGAAACACTCTATGACAAAATTTAGCATGAAACAAATCTTTTTTCTCAATGCTATTAGCCAGAAATCTTTGTGATAAAAGGATAAATTGGTTATTAGGGAGAAACTTTAACTTAAAAAAAAGGTGATATTTAAAGTCTTTCACAGCACATACTGCAAACGAGGTAGAATTATTATGGTCAATAATTTCTGACAACTGGTTTTATTTCTGTAAATGGTCCAAATTGAAAGAAACAGCAGACAACATTAATAAATTATGAACCCATGATGATGATCACAATAGTGTTTTAAGGTTTCCTCATACAGCAAACTTTAGCTGAGTAGACTTGTGACAAGAGAGGAAATGCTTGTGACAAGAGAGGATTTTCTCTAGTAGTAACGTTTTGCACAATTTTGATAGAATTTTATTGTGAAATGTTAATTCTTCATGTATTGTGAACACATTGCTGCAGATTAGGAAATTATCTAAATTTCTTTACGCAGTAGAATTCAGCTGACAAGAGAGGAGTATTTGTGTAAAACAAGGATTTTTTTCTAGAGAAAGAAATCTTTCTATCGCAATTTTGATTGGAGACATTAATTGTGAAATGTTAATTCTCTGTGTATTGTGAATTTTCAGCTTTCAAGAAGTATACAAAGGCCAGGCTTTTATCTGTAAAGTGAACCGACTGTCGGAGTTGACGAGTTACGACTTTAGGATATTTGCGAGCAATGAGGCGGGCAGTGGACCATTTTCAGAAACTTACACATTCACCACAACAAAAGCACCCCCACCCGCCCTCAAAGGTGAGACGAGATGGTTGGACAAGATTAGGGATTTATTAGCCCATTACCAAACAATAACGACTTTTGACCAGTTTGTTGCAGACTACTATGGAAAACATTGTGGGAAAGAAGAAATTGCTCTTAACGAACAATTTATCCCTTTCCCACAATGTTTTTTTTCATATCAGAAGGTTATTTTTCAATTTCATCACGTTTTAAATTGTCATCTGCAAACTCTTTTAATTTTGGACCGTCAAACATTTGGTATTTGGTAAAGGATTAAATCTGAAAGCTTTGTTTTTAGTGTCTGGTAATTTTCTCAGTTTTTTTCTGCTGCCAAGTGAATCATATTTCGAAATACCAGTAGATTTGACAACAGTTTTGTATAAACATTGATTTAGAAAGACTTGAAAGAATGTTTAAAGACTTTCATGACAAAAATGAGGAGTTATTTGTTTCAAGTCTTTGCTGTCAGCAGTAGCTTGTTAACCCCTCCCGATGGTCCTGTGTGGCCCAGTGGTTAAGGTGGCCGACTTAATACTTGGTGGTCCCTATTTCGAGCCCCACAGACACCTTTGGTTTCGTGGGAGTGACCTTTGGCAAGTTATTTCAGACCCATAGCCTAGTACTGGTGAATCCAGGAAAGCTGTTACATAACTGAAAAATTGTTAATACAGCGTTAAACACAATACACATAATTAACCACTCTACTTTGATATATTTAGCATTAAAATGGGGATGATTGCAATTCCTTCTTCAATCATAAATGTTTTCTTCTGAATAGAAAGAAAAGGTAGTTGATGTACTTTGTGTACAACATTTTAAGCTTTTGATTATAACACATCCTTCTTAAGTCCATTTTTTAGATTGAGTTAAGTTTTAAAGACAGGTTCATGGGACTTAAATGTTTTGAGACTTAAAACAAGGTTAATGAAGTATGGTAACAGACCTTGGGACTTTATTGAATAGTTCCTTTTTTTCTCTGAGCCCTGTCATGTGGGTACTCATGAGATTATTGTTGTCAAGACAACACTGGTGAGTACCCACAAAGTAGGATTTACGCCAAAAAGGTCTTAAAAATCTTTGTTTAAGAGACTTATACATCTCTTATTCTCTTAACCACTCTAGTTACATGTATGATTTACTTTTAGCTCCTAAAGTTGATAACATCACCAGAACTAGCTGTACTGTGGAATGGCAGACATGTAAACCAATGGGAGAAGACAGAATTTTATATCTTTTACAATTACAAAGTAAAGACCAAGATTTTAAACAGGTTTGTAACTTTGCCAAATTAACACCCATAGAACCATGTTGGTTAATTTGCATTACATGGGTTAATGCAAGACTATAGTCCATCACTTGTGTTTACCCTTATAGTGCTGGAACCAATTTCATAATTATGCAAACAGGTTAGATCCAGGCCAGCCACCAAGTTAAATTGGCTGGCCTGTGATCTAACCTGTTTGCTACTCTGAGTATCATTTCTTATCAAAATCAAGCAGTTATTGAAGGTTTGGGAAAGCAGACGAAACAAAAATCTAATTTTAGAAAATTACCCCGCATTCTAAGGGTTAAGAATTCACTTTAGTAATACATTGAACCCGTCATTAGGAGATATCAAAACAATGTCCATGTGTAGTGGTTTGTGGGATGTTTGTAGACTATTGCGTTGATTTAATAATTAAGAGTACTCATTATGACATATTTTATTAACAGATCAGTTTGAGACAAGATTGATCTGCTTTGTTACTGATATATCACTGTGAACATCCTCATTCAAGTCATATTCAAATCTTGTATGTACCTCCCAGCTATGTACCGGTATCTTCACACCATTTATAGATTTAGTCCATATGTATCCATACATTGGATGTAATCTATATACATCTCTAATACATCTCAAAGTCAATAACTCCTATCGGAATCTGTGACTTTTCCAAATTTTAGATAGACCGTAGTAAAAAAAAATGTTTTTTCTGTTTGATGTTGAAAATAAACATTGTGTTTAAAAGAAGTTTTGACAAACTGAGCCAAGATGTGCTATGTGGTCTAGTGGTTAAGTCGGTGTACTAAGAACTTGGGGTATCGAGTTTCATGGGGCACCATCGGTTTCATGGGAGTGACCTTGGCAAGTCACTTCAGAGCCCTAGCCTAGTACTGGTTGATCCAGTAAAGCTCAAACATAACTGAAAAAGTGTTGATACAGCAGTAAACACCATACCCAATAAAAATCATTGAGATTATAAAATAAAATTGTAGTGATAAAAGTGGAAAATAAGAGCAATTTTACCTTTTGTCACTTTAAGTTACCTCAGAATTTTCCAGCAGTTGTGTCAAAGTGAAGTTTGTTGGAGTAAAGGGTTAAGAGTTTTCTCATCTGCAACAAAGTGGTAAGATGTCATTATTGTTTGGTAATTGGTTAACCCTTTCCCAAACAATAACGACATTTGACCACTTTGTTGCAGACGACATTTAGAAAACATTAGAAAAGCAAGTTTTCGTTTTCCTACAATGGTTTCTGCTCTTTCAGAAGATTATTTTCCAATTTCATCAAATTTTGAAATGTCATCTGCAAGCTATCAATTTGGGACAGTTGAAAATTTGGCGTTTGGTAAAGGTTAAAGAGTTTCCTCTTCTGTTTACAGATATACAAGGGTAAGGATACCTCATTTACAGTGGAGAGTTTACACAGCAAGTCAGACTATCATGTTCGCGTGTGTGCAATCCGAGTGTCAAGCGAGGATACAGAGTTACAGGGCGTGTACAGCCCCGCTCAGTGCTTCAGTACTCTTAGTCCAGAACCAGTGAAATTGTCGTCATCACATGTTACTGAAAATAAAGTGACAGAAGTGAAACAGTGGACAGATCAGCAACTGTCTGCGATTGTTGTTGCCATTGTGATGCTTTTTGGTGTCTTTATCGCCTTCCTTGCACATCTAATTTTCTTCTGATCGTAGTGCGGCCACAGAGCAAAGGGCATGTGTTTCATCATTTATTGACGACAAGACAGTAGTATGATAAAAGTTTGTAATTCAACTTCTGTCTCATATATTGATGACAAATTTTTAGCATGACAAAAGTTTGCAATTTGACTGTTTGATCACTTATTGATGACAAAAAGGTTTCACAATATGATGGGACTATTGTGTCATATATTGACACATGTTGAGGAAGCTTTGTTTGTTGGAGGGTTGGTTGCAAGTCATAATGCTAAACTTCATGACAGATATACTAGCCAGATATACTAACAATGGTGAATGGCAGAGTTGTAATTTATTTTTGTTCACTTATTGTTATCATTTCTGAAGCTCGCCTTTTCAATTTATTGAAAAGAGATATTGCTTTAACTCCTGTGTCATATTCATGAATTTTTATCCCATGAGTTTTATCTGTTTCTAGCTAGTAACAGCTTGTTCCCTTTACATTGACTTTCCAGTCTCCATTATTGGTCTGCTAAACAGTTATTAGAAGTTACCTGTGTTGGGGAAGAGGTTTTTGTGGTTCTCCACAGATTTTTATTGTCAAAGCTTAAGTGACAGATAACTGAACAAATACATATATATTTAGTGTAACAGTTATAAGCTTGGTTTACATTGACATGTATCTTTTTGACAATTCGGGGGCTCAGTGCAAGACTTTAGCGCTTAGTTGCCTCATCTTTGTGAAGGACTCACTTTAGTCTTGCATTGAACCCTAGTATTTTCATGAGCTGCTGAGTTTCATTTGGATCATTCACATGATTCCAAAAGAATTAATATGTTTTCATGATCACCTGGTTGCTATGAAGATTTCTCCGTTATTTCAAAGACACCATCTATGTAGTTATACTGACATGGTGTATTTTGCCACACTTTATCTGTTTAATCCACATAAAAGTTTTTCGTAATTTTTCAACTCTTTTTCCTCGATGTGTTTTTACTCTTTCTACCACAACATTCTGAAGTAAGAGGTCTCTAGAAACTGGAGTTAGGAAAGGAGAAAATGATCGTAGCAAGCAATTTCCCTCTTCATCACTTTCGTTTCTTTCTAAGATTGCAAACAAAATTTTATTTTTGTTCTTTACTATTATTGTGTTATGTTGCTATCCATTTGGACCAATCAAAAGTCCTGTAGTATGGAGAGGATTGACATGTCATTAAAGGCGGAGGAGGAGAGAGAGAATAGACGTCATGTGCTGGCACAATGGCGGGGCTTTAGACAACTTTGCTCAGTGCTATTTTATATACTTTTGCTGTAGATGGCTGCAGTTGTAGATGTGTTTAGTGAATCAGTTATTAAGTAATTACATTGTCTGAGCTTGTTATGTTTTCTGTTGATTGTTGTCTCTTGTGTAAGTTTTTACATATCGAGATGACTCTTTCTTTGTTATGTATTTTTGATTGTAGCTCTTTACTGTTTTTCTTAACGCATTGATTTTTCTGAGATGTAGTTTACAAGAGTATTACCATTGCTAACTTTCTTATCTCTTCCCAAAATTCTATATTATGTGTACTTGTATTGGTTGGCTTGGTGAGACAATTCGTTTGAGTCACATCCCCAATGGATTTTGTGATTACCTAACCCTGTGCTCATTAATACCTTATATTGTTGTATCTCCTGCAAACAAGCTTTACAAACCACTGTGCAATATAGGATTGATGGCTCCTAATGAACCATTTATCCCTTTTTCACATTGGTTTCTACCCAATAGCATAAAGATTTATTTTTGCATTTCGATTTTTTTTTATGGTATTTCTGTGAACTGCTGTTTCTCTCACCTGTATGTCTGAGTTGTTTCTAACGTCTGCTGATGTGGTTAAGTGGTGAATTTAGGAGTAAAGGGTTGAACTGGTTATGTCTGCTGGGGGCAGCTTTTGTGTCATTTGAGGGATACAGTTAAACAAATCTACCAGGACTCTTTTTTTATATAACTTTCCTAAAAAGATAAAATGAGGAGCAATAAAAGATTGTTTGTATAAATTAAGATTCTTTTTGTCAAAATATTTTGCATATTTAAAGTATTAAGAACAGAAATGGTCTTTACAAAAGTAACCAATTGCTGTCGGCTTATGGTTTTTTGTTCTGACCTTAACTTTGGTTATGAAAGGGCATTTGGTCAATTTCTACATTTGGTCAATGGCAGTCAAGTGAAGTATTTGGAAGATGGTTTGAATCACTTCCTCATGTGAGAATTTATAACTGGTCCAAATTAAAAACTAAAGTAGAAGACCAAAAAAGGAAGGAAAAAAATTATTTTGTGAATGAATGATATTGAGTAGGAATCATTTTGACAAAAGGATAAGTTAATCCTGTTGTCAAGGTGATTTCTAATGTTTCTGCAGCAGATGTGTCAAACTGAGGAATTATGGAGTATGGGGTTAATTTTATAAAACATAAAATGTTTGTATTACCCTTTACCAAACAATGACAACATTTAACTTTGTTGCAGACGACTTTGTTGAAAAAGGAGATATTGCTCGTCACGAGCAATTTTTCCTTTTCCCACAATGTTTTCTGCCATATCAGAAGATTAGTTTTCAATTTTATCACAATTTGGTATGGCGTCTATCAATTTGGGACAGCCAAAATTTGGCGTTTGGTAAAGGGTTAAACATTAAATGATTGTTTAAGCTTATGTGAAATTGTGTATACATATTGTGGAGATATATGAATAAATATATAAATATATATAAATACAACATACATATAAATTCTGTATAAATTGTGTAGATAAACAAATGCTATTTTATGAAAAAAAAATCTTAAATAGTTATTCGATATTGTAGTGTGGTCCATTAGTGAAACCTGTTCATTATTTTGTCTGTTCTCATAAGTTCCCAACAAACAACAAGAGAATCAAGATGTCTTGACAATTGTGAAAATTGAAGTTTTTTGCGCGCAGTATTTCAAAAAGAAATGTGATTACTGAAACTAGTTTTGTGGATGCGCATTTAGACTGTCTTAATAAGTCAATTTCAATGAGTACTCACAATTTAAACCATTACCAAACAATAACGATATTTGACCACTTTGATGCAGATGACTCCGGAAAACATTGTGGACAAAGGAAAAATTGCTCCTAACAAGCAATTTCTCCTTTTCCATCAAGGTTTTCCGCCCTATCAGATGATTGTTTTTTCAAGTTGATCACATTTTGAAATGTGGTCTGCAAACTCTTTCAATTTGGGAGAGTGGAAAATTTGGTGTTTGGTAACGGGTTTCAGGGTTTTTAAAAATAAAGAAGCTATGAAGATGCCTCTCTTATTCAAAAGAAGGAGAAATATATAACACAGCAATATCACAAGGTTTGATTGTTACTGGGAATTATGCTTTATATGCTTTGCTGATATCTTCTGTTCATTAAAATCAATTGTGATTGCTAATTTCAAGCCATTTCTCATTTTGTCACTGTGCTTTAGTCATTGTTCTTATAGTGACATTCTCTTCATTTATCCAGTTTGGACCAATCGCCAAAAACAGCCCTTATATGATAATACATGTAGATCAAGATTTGTTTTTATTAAGTTCCCTGTTAAGGGGATGACTTTTTTGTGATTCTTGGTTTGTTTTTAATGTGCATATGTGAAGGACCATATTTGACATGTACATACTGTATTGTGTATGTTCTCTTCAACGGCATTTTCCCATAATGAAAGCTCTGATAAATCCAAATTGGGGCAACAGCAACACATTAGTGTAAACAATTTAAACACATTCTTTGAATGATGTTGTTTAAAAATCTATGTGAAATGATCACAGTGGTTTCTCAAAATCTTTGCATCAAACAAATAATAGTAAGGTTCTATTGAGAAAAGGATTCAAGGCATCAAAAGATTCTCCACTGTTATCATAGTTAACCTTTTGTCCTTTGACCTTTAGCACTTATGAGAAAGTTTCGAACTGTATTTTCTTTCATTATGTCTTAATTCTGCATGGATAAAGCACATCCGCAGATTCATCACAATTTCAATATTGAAGTGTTTAGGCCTTTTAAAAAAAGTCCTGGAACCGACTTTATGCTTATGCAAACAGGTTAGATCCAGGCCAGCCGCAAGTAAATTGGAGGCTGCCCTGTGATCTAACCTCTCTGCTACTCTAAGTAACTTTCCTGAACAAAATTAATCAGATATTTAAAGTTTTGGAAAGCACTCGACTTATTATTTTTAGAAATTTACCCAGCATTCTAATGGATAGTCAAAAAAGGTCGGTCAAAATTCAATCAACAATATAGATAAAAACATAGAAATCTAACACAAGGGAACATATACAGTCATCATATAACAATAAAGTAATGCTAGTCATATTTTTCTCTATATTTTGTCTAACTTTTGTGCTGGCCTTTACAGTGATTGATGTATATAAAAAAAAATGTGTTTTTTTCTTGTTTCATGACTTAAATAAATAATCAGAGACACAGATATTTTTCATGTCTTTACAGTTGTCCCATTTTTGAAGAAAAAAGGGAACTAATAAATCCTGAATGTAACTGCAAAAGTAGGGATAAGGGAAATGTGTTTGGGTCAGTTTTAAAATATGTTATTGGTCTAAATTGAAAGCTAATGCAGACGAGAAAAGTGTGATTGATGTGTATTGGATATAAACCATTGTGACTAATGAAGAATTTGCTCATCATAAGTAATTTCTCTTTAACACATTACCACTTGACACCACATTTTTGCATATTTCAGCAGACGACATTCAAAAAGCATTGTAGTAAAAGGACAAAATGCTTGTTACAAGCAATTTTTTTCCTTTTTTCCCCAATGCTTTTTCAATCTATTCATATATCGCAACACCATAACTGTAAGGTTTTCAGATATTTATAAAGATTTTTTTAAGTCCTCTGCTTCAAGTAAAAAAAAAATGTCGTCTGCAGTTAGTAAAGAGTTAATTTCTGGTTGATAATTAAGTATTTTGCTTCAGCCTGCAGGTGTGTCAAAGGCTGGTTTTATGCAGTAAATGGTGAAAATAGTTATTTGTAAAATGTGGGACAATCAGGAATTAACCCTTTTCCCAACTGTATATTAACTGATCCAAACTAAAACAAACAGCAAATGGCAATTACTTGGTTTGTTATGAAAAAGATAGTATTTGTGTTTGTGGGTTGAAACAAAAAGAAACTCTATTTCTGCTTTTGTAACTGTTGTTTCATAGATATTTCCATGTAGTTGTGTTCAAATGAGTCTGCATGAGGAATAGTACCTTTTTCCAGTTTGTTTCATCCGTACTTATTCTTCTAAACACTGCCATGCATAAATGAGGGATTGGGGGTAACTTTCGCTACTTCCTTCAGTGTGTTTGTCTTGTGATAATGGAGAGAAACTGGACGGTGTTTTAATAACTTCTGTTTCACAATGGTCTTATTTGGTTTTAATTAAACACATTTAAATTCAATTTTTTGTATGTCGCTTGGTGTTATTTCTAAGTCATATACAGTCAAACTTGTGTTAAGAGGCCAACCTATGGGACAGAGTAAATTGGCTGTTAAAGACAGGTTGGCTGCTTAACACAAATTGATTTACACTATAAATCTAACAGTGGGACTTTTTGTAGTGGCTGTTTAAGGCAGGTTGGCTGCTTCAAAGGGTGGCTGCTTAACACAGGTTAGACTGTACTTCAGACTTCTTTTAGGAAGCAAATCGTCAAATCCATAGCTACATAATTTGTTAATGCCAAAACTAAATTGTCGGGTATTGATTCATCAGTGTCCTAAACTGAAGGAAATCTGTTTAAACACAAAATTCTGTTGTATAAAAAAAATGTGAAGTGATAAATCAAATGCTTTGAAGAGTTGGACTGGTTTGAGTTTGATATATGATTAACCACACAGAATGTTCCTATTTGTAACATTTGTTTCTAAGGTTATTAGCTTGGTCTATGCTATAGTGTTTGTTCAAGTCAATGTGTTAACCCTTTCCCAAACAATAATGACATTTGACCACTTTGTTGCAGACATTTTTAAAAAACATTGTGGGAAAAGGAGAAATTGCTCGTGACGAGCAATTTCTCTTTTTCTTTTAATGTTTTCTGTCCTATCAGAGCATTATTTTTCAATGTCATCATATTTTGAAATGATGTCTGCAAACTCTTTGAATTTGGGACGGTCGCAAATTTACTGTTTGGTAAAGGTATAACCCCTATCTCAATGATATGTCACTTTGTCACATGTGATGTAGAAATGGTTAGAAACCACTTGGACAAAATCTTCGTAGAAGCTAAAGAAAAGATTGCATAAATAAGCCCCTACTTTGATTTACCAGTTGGGAAAAAAACCTTTGTTGATTTACTAATGCTGTTTCAATTGCCTGTTTGTAGTAGTTTGTCTCGTATTGGGGGGATTGATGGCTGAATGAAAAAAGAAGTTTACTAAGCACATACAGTTGCTATTGTTTCTAACTTGTTGCAGATATTTATATGGTAGACATAATTATCATTTGGAAGCGGATTTTTACCACTTTGAGAATAATAACAATTGGAAGGGACAAATTGACAAAAGAGCTCTTTTTTCCACACTGGCAAATCAACAAAGGGGATTTTTTACTCACTTGCAAAATTGGTTGAAGAGGATTTCTTCTGCAGGAAATTTTTCTGGGCACCTTTTTCATCATGTCTGTCTGAATTGACAAAGTTCTGTCTGTGAAGCGCATTTCCTTTTAAATTGACCCTTTTTTACATAAGTCACTTTAATGAACATGCAGCAGATGACTTTATAACTCCCATAAAGCGGTAAAGGCTAGAAATAAGGGTTAGGGTTAGTTTTATTTGGACCAGTCAAGGATTTCCACATGAGAAAATGTGTTAGAATAACACTATTGTCATTTATGTTTACTTAAACACATTACCACATTTTTGCGCCTTTCAGCAGACGACTTTCAAAAAGCAATGTTGCAAAAGGAGACATTGCTTGTTACAAGCAATTTCTCCTTTTTGCCACAATGCTTTTTCATTCTATTCACATATCTAATCAGCAGAACTGAAAAGGTTTTACACATGTTGACAAAGCTTTTCTGTAGTCGTCTGCTTCAAGTAAAATAATGTGGTCTGCAGGTGGTAAAGAGTGTATAACAGTTAAATACACAATAAAAACATTGTGAGACTAAGAGCCCTGTGTTAGGGAGTATCTGTGTGGTATCATGTACAAACCTGTATAAACCTATTCCAACATTGACAGAAATATGTGAATGGGTCAAGTTGAATAGAATATGAGACTATCATAAAAGCGATTCATTTCCTTTATGGTATTGATAAGGAAACATTGTGACAAGAGGATGAAAAGACTGGTTCCCTGTCCTTACTCAAAATAATTATAACATAGTATGATGTAGGGGTAAGGGGAAGGAACCCAGCCTAGAGGATTAATTGCTTACAAGGAGTAATTGATCATTCTGTCAGGCTGGTTTCTAGAGACCTCTGCCAAGATTTGTTAAAGTGAAGTAATATGGTGTAGGGGTTAACTATTTTCCTTCTACATTTATTTAGAACTAAGAAATATGCAGAAGACTACATCGCAATGTGTTTCTCCATTATTTCAATGCACATGATGTAAGAAGATATTTTGCTCATAATGAGTAGCTTCTTTTGTGTTTTTGGAGAATTGTTCTTTTTACTTTGATAAAAGAAAAATGAATCTCTTTGGAAATTTGTTTAATCCAAATTGAAAGGTACAGCAGACAAAAAGACAACATTAAAATGCAATTTATATGATAATGGGTGAAAACGATTTTGATTAAATGATATTTTTCTTGTTGGGGGCAATTAATTTCTTTTGCCATGGTGGTTTCTAAAGCCATCTGGAGCAGATTGGTCAAAGTGACGTAACATGGAGTGAGGGGCAAGCCATTATTATTGGGTGTTTCTTTGAAATTGGATTTGTCACATGTTCACAGTGGTGAATATACACCCTTTCTTTCCCCTACACACACAACATTACAAACCTTGGTAGCAGAATACAAATTAAGGTAGAATACCCATTATCCGCCATTTTGTAACTGATTCTTTCATTGGATTATTTTGGTCGTTTTCATTATACATCAGTCATGCTCTGCACTATTTGGTGTTAAGCTAATAGGTCTGGCACTGACCTTTATATACCGAGAACGACCTGAGTAATCTGATGTAAGAAACAGTTTCTAAATGGCGGATTATGGGTATTTAACCTGAGGCATATAAACACAAGGAGAATAAATATGCTTATTTTCCTTCATTACAGACAATATATAATCTATTGATATATAGTTTTTCATGAATATTTTGATGGAAATGAAAAAAAATCTTATTACCATATGCTTCAATTTTACTTTAACCCGTTTCCAAACAATAACAATGTTTGACCAGTTTGTTGAAGACGACACTGGAAAACATTGTGGGAAAAGGAGAAATTTCTCTTAGGGAGCAATTCTTCCCTTTCCCACAATGTTTTCTGCCCTATCAGAATATTGCTTTTCAATTTCATCACATTTCGAATTGTCGTCTGCAAACTCTTTCAATTTGGGACAGTCGAAAATTTGGCGTTCCGTAAAGAGTTCAACAGAGAAAGAGGTACTAATTCTTGTGGAGAGAGAGACAGAGAGAGTGATGTGCATGGTGCTGATCTGCTGTTGATGTTGGCCAGTGTTTATTTGTGCAATAAAAATATATATTTAATAATGATTGTAATTATGAACAGTGAAATGATTAATCACAGATTCAATAAAAGACCTGAATCAGTGTTTCAAGCTGGTGAAGCAGATACTATTGTCCTGCATTGAACGCTTGAAATAAACCATTTTGTTTGAAATGGGGCTGAATATCAGGCTTATAGACTCTGTGTATAATGATATAATGAAGATGCTTGATGACCAATAATTAATCCTTAGACAGACTTTTTCCTGTCAACCTTTTCCCTCTAGTTATATCCTAGGTCTGGACGAATTGAAATCAATAAAAACTAGTTTGAAAAATACAATACATGTTTTGTGATGTGATTTGGCAGATATGTTTGTGATTATATGATAAAAAGCACTGAAGGTACAAAACCCATTCTCAGCTATTTTGAAACTCATCCTTTCATCAGATTAATATGGTCATTCCAGTGTTCATCAGTCAGGGCCAAAACTATTAGCTATGAACCGAACAGTTCCAGCGCCGACCAATGTATACTGAGAACACCTAAAGTAAGCTGACAAAAGAATGAGTTTCAAAATGGCGGATGATGAGTATTCTACCTTAAGGAGCTATTCATACATTCACAATGCTAACTTGAGTCTTCTGTAGCAGATGCATGTAAATGGTGGACGGGGAGGGGGTAGTATCATAGAGTATCCGGTATTTTTATTTTTTCAAAATAACTCCTTATATTACAATATTTAGAAATGAAAATGTCCTTATGTAGGGTGTATGCTCTCAATTTGACAAGTTAAACCCTCCCTCCATAATACCGCAATTTGCCCCCATCTGCTGCAGAAGTGGTTACAAACCTCTGTGGCCAAATGTCAAATTACTCACTATGAGCAATTTCTCCTTTTGTTACAATGGTTTCTATCAATGATCATAAACATGTAAATTGTATGTTAGTATCATTTTTCATCTGCTGTTGCTTTCAATTTGGACTATTCACTCATGCTGTTATGGAGGAATAAGTTCAAATATTTTTTACATTAGACTTCTAATGGAAAATGTGTCAGCTGTTTTACTCTTTATGACTGTTTTTTCTTGCAGCAGACAACTTTTAAACCCTTTGCAAACAAGACAAAAAGTTTACAAAATCTACTGTTGTGATATGCGAATAGGTTAAGAAAGAAGAAACATTGTGGCAAAAGTAGATATGGCTTGTGTCAAGCCATGTCTCCTTTTGCCACAATGCTTTTTGAAAGTTTTCTGCTGAAAGATGCAAAAATGACAGAAATCTTAAAGTAAAAATGGTACAGTTAAGTAGTGGTTGGTACAAATTACGTAATCATTCATCCTAGGTCATTTTTTCTTTTGTCACAGGTGTTTCTTAAGTAGTCAGCTGCAAATGCTATGAATTTAATTTATATAAAGGGGAAGGGTTAACAGGAAACATTAAGCCTGAACTTTTGCAACAGTACTGAAACATTGCAAAACATCAATCCTTGCATGGAAAAACAGAAAGGCTTCCCTCATATTATCTGCTTTCAGGGATGAGAAAACCAATACACAAAATGGATGGTTTCAGCTGCCTTTTTACAAGGTGAAAATTACCTCCAATTCAGCAACTTATGTTATGAAGTGCTACTACATGTATAAGCATGTGTTAATAGAACACCATGGCCATTACCATGGCTGGGAACATGATCTAAAAGTTGGATTGCATTGATTCAGTACTGTATAGTAAATGGAAACTCTGTATAAGGTCAGTCTTGTTGAGAAAACAAATCTATGTTACTTGTATATAGGTATATTATTTCCAATAAATATCACGGGGCTAAAAAGTGTTGTTTTTGTGTATTAACCTTTTTGACCTGTTATAGGTAGCCTTCAGCATATGACATAAAGATGAGGAGTGAAATATAATCCAACATCTTCCATGCAACTCTGCTTTGTGCCAGCTGATTATTAAAGGAAAGCATTATGGTTGATTATTAAATTAAGACATCATTGATGGCCAGCTGATTATAAAACTAAGACATCATTGAAGGCCCGCTGATGAATAAATCAAGACATCATTGATGGCCAGCTGATTATAAAACAGACATCGTTGATGGCCAGCTGATTATAAAACTAAGACATCTTTGATGGCCAGCTGATTATAAAACTAAGACATCATTGATGACCAGCTGGTTATTTAACTAAGACATCATTGATGACCAGCTGATTATTAAACTAAGACATTATTATGACCAGCTGATTATTAAATTAGACATCATTGATGACCAGCTGATTATTTAACTAAGACATTATTATGACCAGCTGATTATCAAACTTAGACATCATTGATGATCAGCTGATTATTTAACTAAGACATCATTGATGATCAGCTGGTTATTTAACTAAGACATCATTGATGACCAGCTGATTATTAAACTAAGACATTATGACCAGCTGATTATTAAACTTAGACATCATTGATGATCAGCTGATTATTTAACTAAGACATCATTGATGACCAGCTGATTATTAAACTAAGACATTATTATGACCAGCTGATTATTAAACTAAGACATCATTGATGACCAGCTGATTATTAAACTAAGACATCATTGATGACCAGCTGATTATTAAACTAAGACATTATTGATGACTAGTTGCTTATTTAACTAAGACATCATTATGACCAGCTGATTGTTTAAACTAAGACATCATTATGACCAGCTGATTATTAAATTAAGACATCATTGATGACCAGTTGCTTATAAAACTAAGACAGCATTGATGACCAGCTGATTATAAAACTAAGACATTATTGATGACCAGCTGATTATCAAACTAAGACATCATTGATGACCAGCTGATTATTAAACTAAGACATCATTGATGACCAGCTGATTATAAAATTAAGACATCATTGATGGCCAGCTGATTATAAAACTAAGACATCATTGATGACCAGCTGATTATTAAACTAAGTCATCATTGATGATCAGCTGATTATTAAACTAAGACATCATTGATAACCAGCTGATTATTAAACTAAGACATTATTATGACCAGCTGATTATCAAACTAAGACATCATTGATGACCAGCTGGTTATTAAACTAAGACATCATTGATGACCAGCTGGTTATTAAATTAAGACATTATTGATGACCAGCTGATTATTAAACTAAGTCATCATTGATGACCAGCTGATTATTAAACTTAGACATCATTATGACCAGCTGATTATTAAACTAAGACATCATTGATGACCAGCTGATTATTAAACTAAGACATCATTGATGACCAGCTGATTATTAAACTAAGTCATCATTGATGACCAGCTGATTATTAAACTAAGACATTATAATGACCAGCTGGTTATTAAACTAAGACATTATTATGACCAGCTGATTATTAAACTTAGACATCATTGATGACCAGCTGATTATTAAACTAAGACATCATTGATGACCAGCTGATTATTAAACTAAGACATCATTGATGACCAGCTGATTATTAAACTAAGACATCATTGATGACCAGCTGATTATTAAACTAAGTCATCATTGATGACCCAATGATTATTAAACTAAGACATCATTGATGACCAGCTGGTTATTAAACTAAGACATTATTATGACCAGCTGCTTATAAAATTAAGACATCATTGATGACCAGCTGATTATTAAACTAAGACATCATTGATGACCAGCTGATTATTAAACTAAGACATCATTGATGACCAGCTGATTATTAAACTAAGACATCATTGGTGACCAGCTGATTATTTAACTAAGAAATTATGACCAGCTGATTATTAAACTAAGACATTATTATGACCAGCTGATTATTAAACTAAGACATCATTGATGGCCAGCTGATTATTAAACTAAGACATTATTGTGACCAGCTGATTATTAAACTAAGACATTATTATGACCAGCTGGTTATTAAATCAAGACATCATTGATGACCCGATGATTATTAAACTAAGACATCATTGATGACCAGCTGATTATTAAACTAAGACATCATTGATGACCAGCTGATTATGAAACTAAGACATCATTATGATCAGCTGATTTGGTCAACTAATGTGACATCACACACACACACCCCTCACACACACACCCCTCACACACACACACACTTATCCCCTCGTATACACCTAAATTATGTAGCATAATGTCCTTTTATTACAAACTGGTAAACCATTACCAAACAATAACGACACCAGACCAGTTTGTTGCAGACGACTCTAGAAGCATGGTGAGAAAAGGAGAAATTGCTCTTAACTAGCAATTTCTCCATTTCCCACAATGTTTTCTGTCCTATCAGAAGATTATTTTTCCATTTCATCACATTTTGGAATGTCGTCTGCAAACTGTTTCAATTTGGGACAGTCGAAAAGTTGGCGTTTGGTAACGGGTCAACGCATGGTCTAAGATCAGCCGTTACAATAAGTCCCAGCTCATTGATATTACCCAAGTGTTGAGTCACGTGATAGTACCACGCGATGGTCCTGGAGCAGACGACATTGTACTTACTTTCAGCAAATGGATAACTCCTTGGCTTATTAGGAAATGTTTAAATGATTATAAGCGAAATAATAAGTATTTAGTTGAAACCTTCAATTAACAAACAACCAGCACTCGATACCATGGAAATAGTTGTGTGCAATCATGGTCAACAAATATCGGGATGTCTGTAAAGGTGTGTCTGAAAAAGCTGAATTACGGGCAAAACCACCTACAAACGTAATCCATAAAATAAAACTTCACTGTTATGTTTCACTCAGGAGTTGAAATATCTTTATATTATGATATTCAACATTGAATATATTAAATGATGTTTTCTGATCATGATGAAACAGCGTGATTGTAAAAGCAGAAAGAGAGAGAGAGAACGAGATCTGTGTTTCTGGTTAAAGGTGTTACCACGATCGATTTCCCGCGCGTAAACATCAAGAGCACCTTAACTCAGATGATCAAAGCTGCATCTGTGTCACATGGATGAAATATCTACGTCTTTATCATTAGGACTAAAAGCACCCCACAGCATGGTTGACTGGCAACTAGTTAACTCAACCCTTAAAATGCTGGATAATTTCCTTAAAAAATAGATTATTGTGTCGTCTGCTTTCCAAAACCTTAGATGGCCTGAATCTAACCCGTTTGCCAAAAAAATGAAGTTGGTTCCAGCACTATGAGTGTTAAGTACTCTGAGGTCACAAAAATTACATGCATACTCGGAACAACTCGTTCATATCAATAGTCAGAACTGCTAATGTTTTGTTGCTTTGAAATAGTTAACAAAGATGGTAATATGTCCAAAAGCAAACGGAAAATGTATTTTAGCCTCTGATAACTAATATATTTTGGCTGGTCTAAAATAAACTATGGACACTTGGGGTAAAGCTCTGAATATAGCCATCTAATGTGATAGCTCACAGATTCCTTGATAAGGATTGGGTCACAGTTGGTGCGGTAAAATTTCGTCAATGTCTACAATTCTGGGTGTTGTATGACCGAATATTGGCGGGACATGAACTATTTTACTCGTCTCGATATATCTTTGGGTTGAAGATGCCCGTCAACTTTGTGTGCAAAGTAGAACTTGAGACTAGAAGTCAGTGTTTGTGTTCAAGCTCGACCATGCTTAATTCATTCCCCTATTTGGGGTGCGTGAACCCAGTCGTCTTGAACAGCAGACGACAAATATGGCATGAAAAACACGAAACGGATGCTTTAAGACACGTTTTCTTGAAGATACTATTTGTGAAAAACATTTAAACTGGTCGATAGGGGCAACTTTCCGTTTAAAGTTGTTTTAAAAGACTTCTACAGAAGATGCGACATTAAACTCAGATGCTCATGGGATGTATTTATCCTGTTTAAGATTGTGGATTTGAAAACTTTTTTAGCATGTCAAGTGATGAAGTTTCACGTAAAGAGTACACTAAATTGGTTCCATCTCAACAACTCACATAGACCTGGTAGACCACATGTAGAAACTATTTTGACAGAAGGAAATTGCTCGTAAAAAGCATTTGCTATTCTGTTACAACGGTTCTAAAATCGATACCACATCAAGACATTAACATATCTAACTGATTCCCCCTCATTGAAAACAAAAGCAGACGACAAAAAGTCAGCTTATTTATATTTGCGATATAATCAGAGACATAGAAAACATATAGATCTACGTCTCTGATATTAGGTAGAGTCTCTGATATTAGGTAGAGACCGTTATGTCGATAGGCTGTATTTTATGTTACTCACAGAGAGCAAATTATTGTTTTGTGACAATGGAGTCTCCTTAACCCATTACCAAACATTAGCGATATTTACCACTTTGTCACAGGATACTCTGAAAATCATTGTTGGAGAGGAAGAAATTGCTCGTAAAGACCAGTTTCTCCTTTCTCCAATCTTATCACATTTTGAAATGTCGTCTGCAAACTTTTTCGATTTGTGACAGTCGAGAATTTTGCGTTTGGTAAAGGGTTAAGTATCCCGAGGCAGGTGCCATAATGTGAGGCATCATCGTTGGAGAAAACCAAAGCCAATCAGTTACCATGAGACAACTTCGATCGTTGAAGCTTTGTGATTAAGTTATGACAACTTCCTGTGTGGTTTATCAGAGACATAGATACTATTTATGTATCTGGGTTTATATACAAAATAGAACAGAACAAATCTTTATTTTGACCCATATTACTCATCTGGCATAACCAGTGTGCGAGTCTGTAATCAGGTAGTTTGGTGAATATTTGACAGTTTTAGATAATTTTCCAATGTTTGCATTACAGCATTTCAATGTTGATTTTGCAGGTTTGGTTATATACGTACCGCTTGCACTTAATGTGTATTGGTACGTATTTGATAATAAAATACCGTTTGAAATCATTTCTATCACTTAAAACAAAACAATATGACAGAAAAGATAATATTTAGATGTATGGTACGCTAAGGTCCTGGTACAGTGGTACGCTTAGGCTCGAAAATGGTTAGCCTGGAGGCCAGGCTCCAAGCTAGAAAATGGAACGCTAAGGCAATGATACATGATAGTCCATCACCAATTCGAGTCATGCCATTTTCCGAAATGAGTATGGTCCTATTATCTATGACTGTTTTTGTTTTTTTAAGTGGTGACGAATGTTCCTTCATTGCTCAGAATTTTAATCACTTGGTCATCCAATAATTACACGAGACCCACTAGACGATGACAAGGCCATTTTTCATTTCCTTTAAAATATATTTTTTACATTCGTTTATATTGTGCGAGAGGTTTCCTTTGGCGCATGCGCAAAACGCCGGATGACGTGTAGGAGCCATTTGTCAAATTTTCACAAGTTGCGTCGTCAACCAGATTAACAATTCTCAAAAGAGATCATTTCTCTTCACTGTTAGATTACACGCTATTCACAATGAATAAGCTACTTATTTGTGCGATACTGTGGACGAGTGCATGTCTGTCAGAATCGTTCTATTTGCCAGGTTTAGCGCCGGTGACGTATTGCAAAACGGCATCGAAGGAATGCAAGGTTAGAGCTAACTTATTTTACACCCTGTATTTTCTATGATTGTGTCATATACAAAGTGCAATGTCTTTGGGGATTATTTTGAGCAAAATAACCGTAGAATATTGAGAAATACGTCGACGAAAGTATTCAAATTGCTCTTAAATGTCCTGCGTGGTCAGCAGGCGCTGTGCAGACTTTTTTGTTTGTTTTCCAATTTGTTTTACATCGATTGTGAAGGAGGCTTTATAGCCCATCGAGTCACTCTCGATGACTGCTTCCTGGAGAATACACCAGTAATCGCACTGGTTTGAGGGCTAGCCGGGGCAATTCTCACATCGCCTAACGGGGATTCGAACCCGGGACCCTCAGTACAGTAGTTCGACGCTCAACCACTGTGCCACTGTCGCCCTGAAAACATAAAATACAGCCTATACTTCCTACAAAAAAGTGTCACAATATTCTATTTTTTGTTTGTTTGTTAAGAAAACCTATCGAGTCACTCTTGATGACTGCCTCCTGGACAATAGACCAATAATTGCAACTGTTTGTGGGTTAGTCCCGGTAATTTTATCCTCTCCTAACAGGGATTTAACCCTGGGTCCCTCTGTGCAGTAGTCTGACGCTCTATCACTGTGCCACTGTCGCCCTTGCCTGATAATAAAAATATGTCAGTGCAATCTGAAAATTATATCTATGGATAGTACATGGTACTAAACTGCGAAAATACCTGCTCCCTCTCTGCATCAATTTTTGGAGTTAAAAGTCAAGTTACATTTATAAAGATCATGTGACACCTAGCCAAACTTAGACGCTATTGGAAAATTCTGAGATTTTATTGCATGGGGCAATATCTACCTTGACATCAAACTTTCAAAGGATTCATTTAATGGAGGACCGAGCAACGAAATTTTTGTCGTAACATTTGAAGATAAATATTTCCATTGTTATTGTGAATTATTTTACTCAACAGTTGTGAAGTGATTCTCTTTTGATTAATACATGCACTTAAGATCTCGGTATTTTTGATATTAACTGTGTAAGGACGATTTTATTAACACTAGGTGACGATTTTTTGCTCCCAATAACTCTCGGCGCATGTGCACTGAAGTGTGAAAAAAAGTGAGAGTTTGAAAAGGTAGTGAAATTAGGAGAGCCTTTCCTCAAGTATGATTTATCAGTGCTGTTTGATATTCTCACAGTGTGCGAAATTTAATTCTTAAGCCACTAGCCCATTCAGGCCACAGGGGTTCGAAGTTATGATAGTCTTACGGCTATATATAAATGGAGAAGGGAGGACACTTCCTCAGGATTCCGAAATTTAAAATTGAATTTTCTCCAATATCCCTGTGTTGAACCTGCTTGGAAAGGTATGGAATTGTGTGTGGGGTTTTAATCTATGACTTGATGAAGCTTTTTTGCCGATCAATTACCTAGGTTTGACAAAAACTTTGATAAAGCGAGTATTCTAAGATGCTGACAACAGTTTGGCAGTCTGGTTTCCGGTTTGAAATGCACTGAATATAAAGGTGAGTTCTGATTGGTCAATCAAGTTGATAATAAGACTGACCTAATTTCGGGAACATAAAGCATATTGGATTGACCAATGAGAACTCACCTTCGTATTCAGTGTGGTTTTAACCGGAAATCAGACTACCAAACTGTTGTCAGCATCTCAGAAATGCTAAAAATACTCCCTTTATCGAAGTTTTTGTCAAACCAAGGCAATTGGTCAGCAAAAAAACTTCAACAAGTCATAGATTAAAAACCCACACACAATTCCATACCTTTCCAAGCAGGTTCACTACAGGGAAATGGGAGAAAATCCAATTTTAAATATTGGAATCCTGAGGAAGTGTCCTCCCTTCTCCATTTATACATAGACGTAATTCCTTAACTTCGGACCCCTGTGATTCAGGCTACCAGATGGGATACATGGGTACACGACGTTTAGCCCCATTACCATTTCGCCCCAACACGATTTTACCGTTACGCCCCAAAATCATTTCGTCCCATTTTCATTACGACCCAACTGGATTTCATTTCGCCCCAACTGGATGTCATTTCGCCCCAAATGGAATGGATGTCAGTTCGCCCCAATTACAGGATAAAGACTTACATGGTACTTTTTCGCCCCATGGTTCCGAAATGTATTTGGGTTGAATATTCACACAATAAATGTAGGTTTCAAATATACGAACTAATGAGAAAAAAAGTGGTTTATTTATTGCTAAATGTTGTCATATGTATGGCGGATTTTAACAAATTTATATCTTGTTTTGGTAAAACATTTTGATTATTTTAATTAAGAAATTCAGTTTACAGACACATACTATGCTTAAGTGTTTTAATTTTGTTTGTGATAATTAGTTTGAATGATATATTTAATACCTGGCAAAGCAAACCCAATTAGTCACCGCTCGATGTACAGAAGTGCGTTAAAAACAACCATTCTAAGCCATTTTGCCCTTCACACCTCTCTCTTTATGTGCTGGTTTCAGGGAAGTGGGTGTGCATCAAACATGACACCTATGCATCAAACATGACACCTACATGGGATAATCTCTTTGATAGATGAGAGATTATACCTCTTGATCGGATGTAAGTGATGGTAATTAGCAATTAGCAATAAGTGTTGGAAATAATTGTTTGAAAGAACACAGCCCTCATAGGTTGGATAAATTGGACCAATCAAATTTCTAAAAAAAATATTATTTGTGTTTTCGAAATTTATCTAAGTATAAAAGTTTAAAAATAAGTCATATTTATTAATTAAATTGTCGTTATGAGTTCCGCGTGTGTTGTATGCGCGCGATCTGTAATTCAAACTCATTCAAACGTTTTCAGTAATAACACGTTTGATAACTTCCAAGTCACACAATTTAAGTTTTAATTGATGCAAAAATGAAAGATTTTTATTGAAAATAAAATAGCTGAAATCCTGATTATGCTTGTGTGTTAAAGCAAACCTGGTATAAATTCGTTATAAACACGACAATCACCATAAAAAAAGCGGGTAACCATAAAACAAAAATAGCACTTCAGGAAAATGTCAAGTATGATATGATCCAGTGCATAGTTTTTTAGTTTTACTTGCTACAACTCTGTTATATTTTGGTTGGAAATCAAGCTGGCTGAACTCATTAAGGTAGTAAATGGGACATATTTAGTACGCAATAACTTCTAAATGACAAAGAATATTAGACTGAAAATTTGGAAATCAACAAAATCATATTATCCCATTAAAGTTGACATAAATCAGAAATGTTTGAATAATCCTCTGTTAAAACATTTTACTTTGTACAAGTATGAAATATTTTGGTTGAAAATAAAATGGCCAAAATCATGATTATGCGTGTGTGGTTCAGTAAACCTGGTATAACTTCATTATGGAAGCGAAGATTACTTTAAAAATGCGAGCAACCATAAAACAAAAGCAAAGATTGTATATCATCAAAGCAGTCACCTGAACTGGAACTTCAGTACCATATACCAGCGCCAAGACAACCCCCTATGTTGTGCGTTAACGGTCGGCTGCTGAAATTGTCGTCTGCGTTGAATGGTGTTGAGTGGTGAAATTATCACCTAACCCCGGGAAAATCGATACCCGATTAACACCTACTTCCTGTGGGGCACGCTGTTAATTCTGGCCTTATCTCCCCAAACAAACACCTGATCAGAGGTTAGGTACTTCTTATTTACAATCTTGAAAATAACTTATAAATTATTTTTTTTGGTAACCATGTTGTAATATGGGGCGAAACTGAAAGAACTTGGGGCGAAACGACATTCAATCAATTGGGGCGATATGACATCCTTTTGGGGCGAAATGGTTTTCATTTGGGGCGATATGAATTCCATTTGGGGCGAAATGAATTCCATTTGGGGCGAAATGAAAATGGGGCGAAATGACATTGGGGCGTAACGGTTGGGGCTAAATGTATTTGGGGCGAAACGTGGGTAATCCGATTTTTCACTAGCCCGAACTGTGTTTAAAAGAAATTTAATGTTATATATATGTTATGTATATTCAGGAAACAACATTAACATTAAGACATACTTGTTTAAAAGCCTAACAACAAACATTGAAATTTGGAACAGCTGATTTACAAATATTAATGAGATTGTGACAAAAAGAAGGTTGTTCATTGTGTGCAATGTGTTCCTGTCAATGTTGTTCATTGTTTGTAAAGTTTTCTTTCAATGTAATGTAAGCAGTCTCTCATCACTTCAATTACCTTTTAACTGAATATGTACCATAAATATTATGAATCGAAACAAAAAACAAGCCTTCTATGTAAAGTACAATCTATTTCTATGAGCCATAACTGTTGTATTTCTACAAAACATGAAGCCTTTCTCTATTCTGGCTAAGGAAACTGGTTTGCCAGTTTTCTGCTGGTTTAAGCCTTAAACTGCTTTCTTCACTAAAGCATCTACATTTAGCACAGTTGGGCTACTGATGCAAGCAGAACTGTCTTATCTGACATTTTTATGCAATTTCCAACAGTATCCAAGTTTTATTGTTGCAGTAAGTAAAGCTATCTGGATTCCAGATCCAGTCAAAAGGTTTACACTGTTATATCTTTCTGAATGACAGCAACGAAAAACAACACAGACTAAGTCACAGAAAACATCACAGAAAATGGCATAGTTAACAGTAAAATTACGCAAATCAAGTTGTCAGAAAAACAAAACAAACATCGCTCACTTCAAAAACTTCAATGTTCAACTCCACTTACGAGGAAAAGGCCTAATAATCTCCGATGTCTAGCTTTTCTTTCTTCATTTTGTCTTAAAGCCTTAAATAACCAAACGCTTGAAGATGCCAAGCGTCTATTGACTTTGAAATCAGTTTAGGATAAATCGCAGTCACGATCAGTAAACTGGTTCCTTGCTGTCTACTGGCTCCACTATGTTTGATAGATTAGACAATGGGAACCAGCCTAAACTAATGGATCGGTGATGAAATTAGCTCTTTTCGAAATATCTTATCAATTTTTCGGCCGATTTTTAAAAATTAAAAAGGAAGCTGTTTTCCCTAGTAAAATGCTTACAGATTTGCACAGTTATTATCACTAGCCCGGTCGAGCTACCACTCTGGGGGAATACAATAGCCTGAAACGAGATCAACTAGTCTCGGGCTATCGGGCTAGTGTGAATTTCGCACACTGTTCTCAAAGTATGGCTTCAGTGCAATTTTGAAATAAAAAATTAAGAATTTCAACATGTATTGTTATCGTAGATTTGATTGGCTAATCGGCTATATTAGTTATTATTACAACCAATTAATAATTTCATTACAAACGCTGAAGACCTTTACCTTTCAATCACTATACGCAGAACAGCTAAAAAATTCTCATTGGCACATTTGCGCATGCATTTTTTTTCATATTTCGGGAAGACTGTTGGCCGTGACATTTGTCTCTTCCATTGGAGGGAGGCAAATCTGAAAACCTGCGATTATGGTGTGTGATCGCGTTCTCACTAGAACACTACAATAAAATATTTGCTACAGTAAAGAAATAATGCTTGTAAGGATATCAAAGTAAAGAAAGTATGCTTTTGCTCTATGATTTCAGAGTGATGTGCCGATATTTGTCAACAGACTTAATTCAATGGAAACTGTGATCCCGTATGAATATGACAAGTAAGTGTCAACATTCATTTTTTCCTTTATTGCACAAACTTCATTTATTCCCTTTTGATAGAAAATATCTTCTACTACAACTATGTTAACTGTGACAATTTAGTCATGCTGTAGCATTACACAATCAGATTAAAACAACTGCAGGGTTTTAGGCTAGAGGGGGCCCTTGCCCCATTTGACACATATAATTCCAAATTAACCCTCTATTTAATTAACAAGTCATGGGTCATTTTGGTCCAGTAAGTTATGGTCGTCATGTCATTTTTTACGATGCAAAAATGAAAATGTTATCACAATAATAATCATGAGTATTGGTATCATAACGCACTAAATGACCTTAGCTGTCTATGCGCCTTAAAACACCGTTCATTCATTGGTATCATAAAGAAGTTTGTAGACAAGGCTTAGTGAAGTGGTTTTAACATCAACTCATCATTAAATATCCATGCATTCTAGCCTAAACACTGCAACTGTGAGGTTCAGTTGAAAGCGTTTTGACAGCTATTTGCTCTACAAATCATTTCAGTAATGTCTGGGTTACCTACATTACTTTTTGTTTAAGTTGCATTTACAGGTAATGAGCTAACGTTTTGAGATCAGTTTGGACATGGTTTATAAATAAATTGATTACAATTTGACTTTGTTATCAAACAATTACCTTTAGATCGGTTAATATGCTGTTAAAAAGAAGGCCCTGTGTTATTCATGATGAACTCCATTTTAAAGTCACATATCCCTTACTGCTTTATGTGTATCTTCCATGCCAGACATTGTCTGTTCTCATATTGTCAAGATGATTCTAATAAGCATTCAAAAATGAGACTTATTTAATTGTTGTTGCAATATTGTATTTATAAAAAAAAATTGAAAAAGAACCTCCCTTTTTTCACATGGACATATGATATATAATACTGTATGTATACTTTCTTCAGGTTTGATTTCTGTTCAGTAACATCTGAACACTCGCCTGTAGAGAACCTTGGACAAGTTGTGTTTGGTGAGAGAATCCGCCCATCTCCCATCAAGGTAAGTTTAAGCATTGCTGGGGATTTGTTTTCTGTGGCGGTCTGAAATTAAAAACTTTGTCACCCTGTCTGAAAATATCAACCTGGTTTTATAAAGACTGTGATAGGGTTTGGTTTTAATTCCTTTATTAAATTGTTGATATTCTCTTTTTTTATTATGTTATCTCATTTTTTGTGCAACAGTAGCAAAAGTTGTCTAGACCTTTTATGGAGCCCTTTGGTCTTAGAAAATCTTGGTTAAGTTTTTATGTGCAGGTTTGTATTTAATAAACTACTGTATGGAACAGGTTGATACTTCACACATGTGTTCAGGGTCATAATCTAAGGTCCCTTTTTGGGGTTTGTATCTCTTGATTCTCATAAACTACTATAGGGAGTGATTGAAACTTTACACATGGACTTGTTGTTAAAATTATAGGTTACTGACCTTACTGATCTTATTGCTAAAAGAAAACATGAAATTTCAGCAATAATGAAGTAAAGAAATTAAAAATGGTCTTTGGTTTAGAGACAATGATTGTAAATATCAAATTTTTAGTGTAACTCCTAAAGCACAAATCTCTAAGTTAACCCCTTTTAATTGTTTTATTATGTTTTAATCTTTACCCTACTATATTACAGCTGACATTCAATACAGAGCAGACCTGTGCCGATGTGTGTACAAAGAATTACAAGTCTAGCAATGCTGCAGACAAGAAGAATCTTCAATTCCTCACCAAAAGTATTGGTCTCAACTATAATCATCATTGGTAAGTAGGTTATATATCTGTCATGTTATCATCTTGCTGTCCACTATCAATGAAACTCTCCGAGACACTTCCAATGTTGTGTCGCATTACAATGATTTACTTTTATTAATGATCATATCTATGTATATCACTTTTTACTCAAAGAAATATTTCCATGAGTCTTTTGGTAAGACCGTACCCTGTTGTATATATTTTAGGATCATTGATAACATGCCTGTGACCTGTTATATATATTTTAGGATCATTGACAACATGCCTGTGACCTGGTGTTATTTGGTTGAGGATGGACAGAACTATTGCGCAAGAGGATTCCCTGTTGGATGTTATGTGACCAAGGATAAGAAAAAGAAGGATAGCTGTGTTATGAGTGTAAGTATACAGACCTCCAGTAAAACATTTAACACCCCACAGGGGTTTGCTGAATCCAATCTTGTAGCTACATCAAATAACCTGTTTTTGAAGACAAGTCTAAGTTAAGGTCTGGTTTTGATATTCCTACTGATCTTAAGTTGTAGACAAGTTTTAAGTAACAATTTGATTTACAAAATTTGGTAAAAGAGTACTCAGCAGGTCTTCTTCTGTCTTGTATGAAGATTGCTGATGGTATGTCCTAATGAATATCTGATATATTGAATAAAAAAAGGTTGAAAGTGTGATGTAAACACCAGTTTTGATTAGCCTTTTCCCCCATATACACATATTATTCCACCTACTTCCGATGATTAAAGGAACCATCACAATAAATATGAGTTTCTTCTTCTTGTGTAATCAGAAATTCATCACAATATTACCTTGGTGTTATTGGTCATTCCAACCTTGTTGTCTACAGTTGGTCTCCGATTGTTCAGTTTTTTAAACTTATTTATTTTACATGTAACAAAAGCTTGAAACTGATTAAATTCACTATCGTTGACTGCTTCGTGGATACTAAACGGATACTCATGCCACTTTGAGAGTTAGTCTTGGCAGTTTTCACCTCGCCTAATGGGGATCAAGCTAGGACCCTTGGAACAAGGGGTCCACATCCTTACCTTTGCACCTCTGTTTCAATTTGGACCAGTAACAAAATACCCTATGAAGGAAAAAGGTTAAGGATTATATAGATGTAAGTGGATGTGTTATTCAATTACAGGCGAAATTCAATGAGGCAGACACCTATTACTTTTTCAACCACCTGGACATTCTAATCAAGTATCATCCGGGAGAAGAAGAGGATTGGGGAAAAACTCTTCCAAAAGGAGGACGAATCATCTCGGCCAAGGTGGAACCAAGGAGGTAATTTACAGTGTCTTATTTCAGGGCCTTTTTATCCTTGAATTGGAAAGAGGCCTTGGTCTGTTAATTTGGGGAAATTGTATAGATGAAATTGCTTAATTGGAAAACCATAATGTTGATGTGACTTTTTGCAACTGCATGATTTTAAAGGGACTTCCAATGGGTATGATGCCTTTCATTGGTCCCTGTTATATAAAGCTAAAAGCCCTTTATTCTACTATACTATGTCAGGAATTGTGGAAACTGCAAACAGGAGTCTTTGGTGAAATGATTAGTGCCAGAGATTGGAGACAGGTCATGCACATTCAATCCATGCTAGGGGTTATTTGTTTGTTTGTTGTGTGATATTTGGCAATTCCTAATTCAAGTACTTGTTTGCTCTCTAGTGGGCATGAATATAGAGAATATATTAAAAGCAGTGTTTTAACTGAAAACAACATATATCAACCTCATTCAAACTTTAGACGTCTAACCTCATACAATCTTCGGTTGTCTTAATTGTAACCTACCACAAATAACATTGATAGAAGATTTTGCTTCTATGAAGTCTGTTATATGTTTGATATGACCTTTGTGTTTTATTGGGCCATGTAATATGTTTGATATGACCAATGTGTTTTATTGGGCCATGTAAAACTTTAGATATGACCTATTTGTTTTATTGCAGTATTGCCTATGATGCCAATGCTAAGGGAGATGCTATGTGTGCCAATGATAAAGTACTGGGGCTCCATTCCAGCAAGATAGATAAGGAGGACGTCAACATTCGCTACACATACTCTGTCAGATGGGCGGTGGGTATTTTAAGTGTTTATTCATATTGTTTCCTTGAGAGCGAGTATAAATTGGCTTTTGGTAGGTTGCAGATTAATATCTTTCAATTTGATAATTTATCCATTTGTCTATAAACACTTATTTTATGTGTAGTAGTTGAAAATAATCTTTTACAATTTGAATATACATTTCTGGGTTTAAGATGTTTGCAACAGCACCTAAAAGGATTTATTTTTACAAAAGCTGAAATAGTGGTGACAAGCCCTTTCCACTCCAAACAAACAACAGGGGTGACAAGCCCTTTCCACTCCAAACAAACAACAGGGGTGACAAGCCCTTTCCACTCCAAACAAACAACAGGGGTGACAAGCCCTTTCCACCCAAACAAACAACAGGGGTGACAAGCCCTTTCCAATCCAAACAAACAACAGGGGTGACAAGCCCTTTCCACTCCAAACAAACAACAGGGGTGACAAGCCCTTTCCAATCCAAACAAACAACAGGGGTGACAAGCCCTTTCCAATCCAAACAAACAACAGGGGTGGACAAGCCCATTCCACTCCAAACAAACAACAGGGGAGACAAGCCCTTTCCACTCCAAACAAACAACAGGGGTGACAAGCCCTTTCCACTCCAAACAAACAACAGGGGTGACAAGCCCTTTCCACTCCAAACAAACTACAGGGGAGACAAGCCCTTTCCAATCCAAACAAACAACAGGGGTGACAAGCCCTTTCCACTCCAAACAAACAACAGGGGTGACAAGCCCTTTCCACTCCAAACAAACAACAGGGGAGACAAGCCCTTTCCACTCCATACAAACAACAGGGGTGACAAGCCCTTTCCACTCCATACAAACAACAGGGGAGACAAGCCCTTTCCACTCCATACAAACAACAGGGGAGACAAGCCCTTTCCACTCCATACAAACAACAGGGGAGACAAGCCCTTTCCACTCCATACAAACAACAGGGGAGACAAGCCCTTTCCACTCCATACAAACAACAGGGTGACAGAATGAATTTTCCATGTTGCCCAGCTTGTCCAAAAGCCTTAATGGACAAGTGAATTTTTACTGAAATTTACTTTTTAACCAATTTGTGTACTTATTTTCAACTAAATTAGAATTAAAATTGTGTGTGTCTGTTTGATTACAGGAAGACAGAAACACCAAATGGTCATCCAGATGGGATTATATTCTGGAGTCCATGCCTCACACCAACATTCAGTGGTTCAGGTAAACCTCATATTCTACTCATCAACATACATTAATTGACTTGATATTTACTAATTTAGGAAGAGCATGTGTAATAAGTCTACAGTATTTTAGATCTTTAATCCCAAACAAAATTTTCAGATTGATTCAAACGTTTTCTGGAAAGCTTAGCAAACTTAATGAAGGGTTACATGTTTCGTAAATGTGGCTTAACCCTTGAAAATCTTTCTGCCCTGATATAGTATATTTTCTACACATCATTAAGTAAAGAGTGTTGTCAATGCTCTACGTTTGGGCTTCCTGATAACATAGAGGAAGCCTTATGGAGTCGGATAGGGGTCTTCATGACCTAGTGGTTAGAGTACAGAACTTGAAATCACATGGCCCCTCTCTACCTGTGTTCATAAACTGGTGACGGCATTTAGATTTTTATGAGAGGTAGTCCCCCTACTGACTTCGGGAATGTCGATGGTTCTACCCGGCTTGACCAGCCCTTATGGGCAGTTGAGTATGGGGGACTTCCTCCATCATGAAGCGGCAGGCATCCCAACATAACTGATATAATGTTGATGTGATATAAAACTCATACAATTATGTAATAAGATGCCTGTAATGTCCATTCCAGTATAATGAACTCGCTGGTGATCGTGTTGTTCCTGTCAGGTATGGTGGCCATGATTATGCTGCGAACTCTACATAAGGACATCGCCAGATACAACCAAATAGACAATAGTGTAAGTAGTGCATGACAATCTGTATATATTACACACATCATTTATACATTACAACAGAGACAATCAATACTTATATAAACATACATTTGAAACTGAAAAACATTTGCAAATAAGAATCATTCTAGGGAATTATGTTTTGTGCCTTAATTCTCAAGGAAAATCATTTTTGTTGTCATATGGTCTTCATCTGTTGTTGTTTTCTGAAAGTATCGATTAAAAAGTGGGTGAAAGCAAGGAAAGCTGGGCATCAATATCTCAACAATGTTGTTCAAAAAAAGATGTTTTAACCGTGCCATTGAAAGATACTCGACCTATTGCAGGGATTTCTACCTAGCCACATAGAATCAAGTATGGTTTTAATAATTTCTTCAGTTGTTGATATGCATACGCTATGATCAGACACTAGACCTCCAAACAGGTCCCTTTCCTGCTATTGGGGAGTTGGGACATCTTTGAAATCGGGGAAACATTAAGCAATTAAACTAAAATGGGGAAAATAGCAAAATGTGGAATTGTATTTTATGATGGCACTTTTGCTAATCAAGCTGTATTTGGCCAACATATTTTATGTTCAATTTTTGTTCATCTTTTTCGTTTACTGAATTTTTATTCATTTATTTTACTGGAACCAACTTCATGCTTATGCAAACACTATGGATCAGGGCCAGGCGCCAAATAAATTGGCGGCTGGCCTGTGCTCAAACCTGTTTTTTACTCTGAGTATCTTTCCTCATCAAAATTAAGCAGATATATAAGGTTTTTAAAGCAGAGGACACATTATCTATTTTGAGAAAATTACCCAGCATTCTAAGGGCTAAAATGATAGTAATTATAAAAAGTAAGATAAGTTACCAGAAAACATTGTTAAGTTTGAGAGACGACCACTGTACCAGGTTACCTCTGTTTACTAGAATACATTGTTGAGTTTGAGAGAATTGTAAGGAATGATCTCTGTATTGCAGGAAGAAGCTCAGGAGGAGTTTGGCTGGAAGCTGGTACACGGAGATGTGTTCCGACCTCCACGACAAGGAATGTTGCTGTCTGTCCTCAATGGAAGTGGTGTACAGATCTTCTTTATGACTCTCATTACTTTAGGTAAGGGCTTAGTCAAAAAGGGAGTGTCAATCTGAAAGTGTCCTGATAAAGCTGGGGAAATGTCCTGTGAAGAAGAACTATGTTATTTAGCGATGATGTTCAGGGTTTTCCCCGGTCTTTGAAGCACTGTGGGGCCTAGCGCTAATATTTTAAAATGAGTATTTCCCAAGGATCTTAATTGAATCCACTGCGCTTAAATTTATCCAAAGTGATTTAAATTAGTCTTGCATGCAGTCTACTTGCTTCTGATATTGTGCGATACCTTTGATTTGGTTTCAAAACAGTTATTTTTGTCTTTTAGTTAAAAAATGTACCAATTAACGCACCATTTTTGGATGCATCTTTAAAAAGAGATTGGCTGGAGAAGGGGTACCCGCTATTATGCTGAACATCCTTCTCAGACCCAAGCGCCTGAAAAAAAAATACCAGGGAAGACCCTAATGTGTTTTTTGATATCTATTAGAAACCCTTCAAATGTGTATATTTATGGAGATAATTAAATGTTTATTTTTTATTATTTTGGTCACTTTTTCATTTAAGCTTAATAAAAAGGCTCATCTTTATTCCTAGCTTGGCTTGATGTTGAATGAATCATTTTCTATTTTTCCAGTGTTTGCATGTCTTGGATTTTTGTCCCCTGCAAACCGAGGTGCCTTGATGACCTGTGCTTTAGTGTTGTATGTGTGTTTGGGAACTCCTGCTGGCTACATATCTGCAAGAATATACAAATGTAAGTTGAACTTATTGAATAATTGCCTCTCAGAAAATTTAGATAGGAAAAGAGTTATTTATGGAAAGGCTAATTATACAGGGTTCACGCTGGCCTTAACAAAATTAAGAAATTGGCGAAAGAAAAACAAATTTGGGGAAAGTTGCTGGCACCGACTATTTTCCACAAGAATTTGATGTTTGTTTACCGCATGGTTTCCGATCTCGATTCAATATCGATTTGTTTTTACTTTAAAGCCGAGAACCATGTATCGATTGTTCCCGTAATCGCAGTACTTTGAATTAGAACTCGGGAACCAGCTTGTTTATCAAATGCGATTTCCGATACGGGATAATCCTGTTTTCACACTTGTTCAGTCCATTATCTGTTGATTGTCAAGTTTGTTGAAGGTGACACTTTCTTGTGTACACCATTTAGTCATTCGCCAGACTTTACAACTTCAATTATATGGAAATTATGACTTTGATTACTTTAATTGCATTTCAATCAAAATTTTTGCACTCGCGCTCCTTTTAAAGAAGTTGACATCAAACATCGGTGAAATCAGTTGTGTTGATTGACAAATAACTGAAACTTTTTTATGCACCCAAGTTTCGGTATATAAAATCCGCGATTTTAAGTGACATTTAATTCTGATCCAACGCAAGAATGACTTTAAATCTATCTTCTCAGTAGTTGAATATGCCTCCCACTAAAGATCAAATTGACATCTGACAACCGTAATTTCAAGGAGGCTTTGAGGACAGGAAATAGTTGGTTATGATGTGAAGCAAAAGTGAAAGTCATGTATCTGCTATGTCCTGTTTCAAATGTTGAGTGTGAGAGAGGATTTAGTCCATTGAACCTAATGAAAACAGCACTTAGAAATGGATAGAACAAACAAACACTTGAGAATCTCTTTAGAACCGTAGATGACCCTGATGAAGGAACCCTTCTACAGAAGACTATTTTGGCTCCAACTTATTGAATTTGGCTCCAATTTTTTTAATTTGGCATCAACTTTTTTAATTTGGCGCAAGTGTTGGCGCAAGTGATGGCGCAAAGAAAATTTTAGTCAGAGAGAACTCTGTTATACAATCTATTAATGCAAGAAGGTTTTCTGGTGAAAATATGTCTTTCAGATTGACAATGAAAACTGATCAAAGGAACTGAGATTCTGAATACACATTCTTGCCTATGTTTTATATAAAGTAGAATTTTGTCCCTCTATGAAAAACAACTAACAAATTTTGTTCTATTTCTCATGGTGAAAGTTGTTTAATGTATTTTGAACCTTATGTCTACCTCAATAAATCACTTTTAAGAATGTAACTTTGATGTGTCTGTTTGTTTTTCAGCATTTGGTGGAGAGAGATGGAAGTTTAATGTACTGTTTACTGCATTTTTGTGTCCTGGGTAAGGCTGATTTGTTATCATCAATTATAACAAATAATATGGTTTTAAGAGCAATTCTGGGCTCTTTGGTAGCAAGGTTAACTAACGAAAGAGTGCATTTGATTAAGTTGGGTTAATAATCTGTTGAAGTTCTTTTAAGATATTGTGTTAAAAAAAAACGCCAAAATAAAAAAGCAATTGATACTCTACAAGTTCATTTTGCCATAAATGACAAATTTAGATTTTGAATGAATCAAAAGCAATGAATTGAAGAAACAACTGGATCCCATTAAAGAGGATTTTTTAAAGGAAATGTTACCTTGCTTTATTAGATTGTCCCTTTATTTTCTCAATTACTAGTTATCATGTTGTTTTCTGTTTCAGAGTGGTGTTTGTGATATTTTTCCTACTGAACTTATTGCTGTGGATTGAAGGATCGAGTGCAGCTATTCCATTTACAACTTTGATTGCCTTGTTGGCCTTGTGGTTTGGAATTTCTGTCCCTCTTACCTTTATTGGTGCTTATTTTGGATTCAAGAAAAGGGTAAGATCAGAACAAATAACCTGGATAAAGCTTTGATAAACTAATTGCTTTGTCCTGTTTTATTATTGAAATATTGACTAGTGATGGAGTCTTCTTTTACTGAAGAGTTAATTTGATTCTGTGAAAGTCCAATTTAACAGTTTGCTTGAAGTTGTGAAAAGGTCATAAGCCGATATTGTCTATATATCATGAAAAATTAATCTTTCATTTTAAAGTTGATTTTTACGATATCTCATTACTATCATCATAGTTTTGATTTCCAAATGATTTTTGGGGGTCCTGCGTTGCTCAGTGATTAAGGTGGTGAACTTAGGGGTCCGGGGTTCGAGCCCCACTGACACCTCTGGTTACATTGGAATGACCTTTGGCTAGTCACTACAACATTCGACGTATCAATCAATTGGATTAAATAAGGTTACACATGAGAAGTAGTGTCCCGGCTGATTTATGTAATGCCGATGGTTCTACCTGGCTTGATCAGCCCTTATGGTCAATTAGGTTTTGGGTCTTCCTCCATCATATAGAGTCCGGCATGGCCACATAACTGAAATTATGTTGACACAATGTAAAACCCATGTTTAAAAATAGTTTGTTAATAAAGCCGTCCATTTGGTTTAATAAAGCTGTCCATTTGGTTTCAGCCCATTGAGCACCCAGTTCGAACAAACCAGATCCCGAGACAGATCCCAGATCAGTCCATCTACACAAAGGCTGTACCAGGCATTATCATGGGTGGTGTACTACCTTTTGGATGCATCTTCATCCAGCTTTTCTTCATTCTCAATAGTATATGGTAAGTTTGTTCAGCTTTGATTGTGCCCTAGCCTAGTACTGGTGAATTCAGGAAAGCCTTTACAGAACTGAAGAATGGTTGATATGGCATTAAACACCATACAAACAAACAGATTAGCTTAATTTGTATGTTTACTGTAGGGTTTTACGGTTACAGAATTCCGTTTGGTTGCCTCAGAAGTGCACTTTTATATTCATGGGCCCTTTATTTCAAACGTATTCCTTCAACAGAAATTCATTCTGTTCACCTTGTGCTTTACCTAAGAATTTCTAGTTTTTTCCCAGATAAGAGAAAGTATTTAAAAACTTAGACCTTAATCCTCATAGTGCTGGAACCAACTTTGTGCTTATTATGCAAACAGGTTAGATCCAGGCCAGCTGCCAAGTAAATTGGCTGCTGGCCTGTGATTTAATCTGTTTGCTTCTCTTAAAATCTTTCGACAAAAAAGTTGATTAGATATTTAAGGTTTTTGAAAGCAGACGACACAAAAATCTATTTTAGAAAATAACCCAGGCTTCACAGAGTCAAATTCAAATCTACATCATCAGAATTGTCTAAACAAGACATTTTAAATTATTTACCACACTGTACTGTTAAAGATGGACAGTGTTTAGATAGAAAGTGCTGCCTAATGGATATGACAGCAGATGGGTACCACTGAAGTCTATAGTTAGGGTATGGGTGATTATTCTCAGACTTGCAAGACTGTTTGGATTATTCTCTATCTATATCCCTTTAACAAACAATAACGACATTTGACCAGTTTGTTGCAGCTCTGCAAAACTTTGTGGGTAAAGGAAAAGTTGCTCGTGACGAGTAATTTCTCCTATTCCCACAATGTTTTCTGCCCTATCAGAAGCTTGTGTTTCAATTTCATCACTGTCTGAAATTTAGTTTGAAAACTCTTTCAATTCTGGACAGTGGAAAATTTGACGTTTGGTAAAGGGTTATAATAGCCTTGTGATTGTTGTTTTACAGGTCCCAGCAGACATACTACATGTTTGGTTTCCTGTTCCTTGTGTTTGTTATCCTCATCATAACCTGCTCTGAAGCAACAATCTTGCTCTGCTATTTCCATCTCTGTGCCGAGGTTAGTAGAGAACACCAGGACACTATACACTGTGGGTCCAGGGGAATTTTGAGTCATGGGGAATATATTGTCAAGAGTAAGGGGAAATGGAAATCAGTCAGGGAAAAATGAAATCAGTTTGTGTCACAGACAAGGGATTTGGGGTAAGGGGATTGGGTTCGAAGGGGTAATTTGAGATCAAAGGAAATTTCAGTTCTAGTGGAATTTGGACCAAGGGGATTTTAATGTCAGAGGTAAATTGATGCCAGTTTGAATTTTGGATCAATTGGAATAAACAGATCTGACCACAAGCCCTGAAAATCTGATTAAACTGAGTATTAGAAAGAACAAAATAATTTGGTCACATTTGAAGTAATTTATAAAACAATTGTCCCCTTTACCTAGTGGTTAGAGTACTGAACTTTAAAACACAAATCTTCTTTCATGTTGGTTCAATTAATGGAAGTGCTAGATTTCAATTGTTTGGAGAGGTAGTCTCATTACATACTACTGGTTACATTTAAATAGGCAAACAAATATTCATATAGTTTTTCAAAGACTGTTTAAATCATGGAGAAGGCATTCAGATTTTCACAAGAGGTAGTCTCCTGACTGACTAATGGAAAACTGCTAGTTCTACCAAGCTTGAGCAGCCCTTATTGGCAGTTGAGTGTGGGGTCTTCCTCCATCATTAAGAGTTGGGCATCACAGCCTAACTGAAATAATGTGGACGCAATTTAATAACCTATATCAACAAACATTGATATTATATCCCAATACAGATTAGATGTTAAGCTATTTTCTATGTTTATTTATTTATACATCTCCTTATTTATATTTGGACTGTTACTCTTGTAAATTATTTTCTTTTTCTTATGTTTCACCATTTGTATGTAAAATTATATGGTTATAATTATGTAATGTATTATTCCAAATTTATGTTATGTTATGTTCTATAATTTCAGGATTACCATTGTTGATGTGATGGAAAACCCCATATAAACATACATGAATGTTCTATTATTTCAGGATTACCATTGTTGATGTGATAGAAAACCCCATAATTATTTATAAACATACATGAATGTTCTATAATTTCAGGATTACCATTGGTGGTGGCGTTCCTTCTTGACCAGTGGTTTCACAGCTGTTTACTTCTTTATTTACTGTATTCATTACTATGTTTCCAAACTGGAGCTGGTGGGCTTTGCTAGTACATTCCTCTATTTTGGCTATATGCTGATTGTTGTGGTTCTCTTCTTCTTGCTAACAGGTAAGTGATGATGTCAGGTTTTACCATTATCATGTTTATCTTAATGTTCATCTTTATGTATTTTAGTGCTCTTGCAGTAGGAGGTTTAAGAAAACAGTTTTGCAAAAGAAAGAATGGATTGTGACAAGAAATTTCTCCTCGTATCACAATCTTTTTATCCCAATATCACAACAGTAGTAATGTTAGCTTATTCTAACTGTAAATTATGTTTAATGACAAGTTGCTAATTTTCATAGAAGTTAAATGTCTTTTGGTTTTGTAAGAACTCTTCATAGGATGTAAAGCTTTTTTTCTGTTTTATATATGTACAAAATTATGGATCAGCTCGGAAAAGTTAAAGAGGTCTGTTAGCTATATTTGTTACATTAAAATGTGGCAAGGTTATACCCATATAAACCAATCTGGTTTGGCCTTATATGATACCTTAACTATCAGGTAAACAGAATATTTGCTGAAAAATACTAAGAACGATCTTTTTTCGTATTCTTTAAGCTGAAATGTTGTATGAGAATTTTTTACTAATATTGGACCCCATTTACAGTTACTTGGGACTTTGTGGCTTAAGTAGAAAATTTGAAATCACACAGCCCCTTTCCGCATGGGTTCAAATCCTGATGACAGGATATGGATCTTCATGAGAGTTAGTCTTACAAGTGACTTACAGAGTGCCGATGGTTCTACCTTGGTTGACCAGCCTTTATTAGCAGTTGAGTATGGGGTCTTCTCCATTGTTAGGAGTCGGGCATTGTAGCATAACTGAAATAATGGTGAAGTGACATAAAACTCCATATAAATAAAAGAATAGATTGGAAGTTACATCATCAGAGCACAAATTTTGTTGAAGGAATAATTTGTATACTATGTTTCAGTAGGTAGAAACCATTATCATTTGATTTATTTGACATTGAACGAAATTATAAATTAATAACTACCTTTTCAGCAATATACACAATTTCTTGTTTCTGTACTTGATGATTATTTATTAAAAAGTGTGTTTTTCTTACTAACTTTCAGGTTCAATGGGATTCTTTGCCTGTTACTGGTTTGTTACTAAAATCTACAGCGTGGTCAAAGTGGACTGACTAGACAAGGGAAATTTGACATGAATATTTTGGGATACAAGAATTTCGATGTAATAGAGGGTCATACATACTCATTTATTGAAGCGATTGGCAAGTTAGCATCTAACTTCTGTGTGGACTTTTTTTTTCTTTTATCTTTGTCAAGTGTTTCATTTTGTCATTTTGAAGAATGAAAGTGAGTTGAGACTTTTTATTAGAAAAAGAGTTTTTTAGTCTTGTTTGCATAAAGCTGTGTTGTTTTTATAGGCTGGTTGGTTTGGTCACTTATTCTCCTAAGTGTCCGACCAGTTGAATAGGTTTGTTTTTATTGTAAATTGTTAAGAATAAAAGTAGACTTGATACTTAGTAAAACACAGAGATACGTTAACAGTATATTGACTATACCAGAATTGGAATGCTTAAAATAAAAGTCAGCTGCTGTTAGGAATGCATATTGAGTGTTCAATACAAGACTATAGCAAGTCTTTAACAAATGGGAAGTGCTTAGTATAGTCTTGCATTAAACTGTTAATAAATGGACATCTAGTGAACCATATTACAATGAAAGGTGAAAATAGTTTACGTCGAGATGATTTAAATTTTCATTAAAAAGTTTTAGTTTTGAAGACAGTCTACATTATTGAAAATATGTTTATGCAATATAGATTAGGTATAATTTTTTTCATTCATTATTTAAAGCTTGAAAATAGACACAGCATATTGTATTAGACTAAACAAGATTTAATATCTCTTATATTGTCTTATAGCTATATAACTAACACTTATTCAACTCCATGTATTTCTTTAGACTTAGGAAAGACATTAAAGGTCATATTTCCCGATAAACAAAATTTTCTTTAATTATGGTTTTTGAATTAGGTTATGGTTTCGTTATGACGGAGGTAATGATTTCTTTCTCATATAGAAGCGAAAAATGTTGTTTTTGACTACTTTTATTCACCTTTATCGATTTTTGTGAATGACTTATCTCCCTTGTTGTGACGTCATTTGTGCTTCAAAGTCATATGAACTAACAGTAAGAAGAATCTAGTTCTCAGTAACGATGGTTTTTTTGCACAAACTTCAGACATTTTAAGTGTTGAATTGTGTTTGGGAAACATAAATTGGATATTGAATATGGTATTTTGACAGGTCTTCTGGTGTTATTCTGCTTTTGGTCGCAGGGATGCGAGTTTCTCCCGTTTTCCGACGAACATAAAAGCTGCAAAAAGTTTCGATAAGTTAACTGGACCGTGTTTACTTTACAAATAAGCAAATGATATATTCCCCAAACAAGAACAGTAGGCTGTGTTACTTTCACTTCGAAGACGGCAAGTTTACGCATTGTTAGGCGTTTCCAAAAAATGATTTTAATGATCTTTAAATGATCGGACTCAATTCAAAGTAATTTATACAGGTGAAGACGCTTCAAATTCATTCTACTTATTGAGTAACCGTTATATTTTCCTTATTTGAAACACACCAACAATATTCACTTTACCTTGATGTATTGGTTTCAAGACTGTCAATTTAAACCAGACAAAGCTAATCTCACTTTCAAACACCAATCAAGCGATTAAGCATACAATTATGCATCTTGTTCTTATTTGCAAAACTTGTTTTATGTTTTAACATAATCGTAGAAACGTTGCCATTGTACATAGATGAGACAAAATGAAAAATGTACGTTTATTGCTATGATAACAAACCGATTAAAACAAGCAAGTTTCTTTTATCTGCCGTTGTCTTTGCATGAAAATTCAAAATAATGAATATTTGATATCCGCAAACGGTCTCTGAACTCATCAACGCAAATGATAATGGGTTCGATCTTAACTTAAGCGTCTGCTTTTCGGAATTATTTAAATCACACATCTTATTTTTTTGCCATTGGTAATATTGGTTTAAATGACGTATGTCACACTGAAATGCAGGTGTTCAAACATGATTATTACAAATTTATATTGATAATTTAGTAATAAGATCACTTAATATATAATTTACACATTTGAACATAATCTCTTTGTTTACAATTTAATTGATTATTGTCAGATTGTCAGTTTATCTCACATACAAAGGGTCAATCAACAGACATCGGACATTACAAGGATTAAGGGTCGTGATGCAAATTAACACCAATCTGCCACATTTTCACAGTATGTTTCAAGTGTCAAGTCCTTTATTGTTTAGGCGAAAGATAGCCTCTGGCGTTAATCTCTTAAATATCTCTGTTGTTAATTAACAGGTCTGACACGTTCTGCTATTCCAGACATGAAATAACAAGCGGCAAATCTCACACTTTCAATGCGCGGCAATTAAATTTATCTTTAAAAATCCATTGTTAAGATATAACCAATTAAGACCAAACTCTCACAGGATGTTTGGATTGATAAGGTGTCAGGACATATTTATCTCTCAATGTGACTTACGTGTGATACTTTGTCGTTATGATATTCAAAGAAGAGAACATGTTGTCTTTTCTATTAGAATAGTTTGACACTTCAATAAGTATATGATAATCAGTATTCACCAAAACGGTATTAACTCTATGTTTTCAACAAAAAAACGTTTTAACATCAATTTCAAGTTTTGTCAAATTGATATTTAAATTCCAAAATCATAAAAAATAAATTCAAATATGTTTATTTAAGGTTGTTAGTAAAATAAACTATGACGATTTTTTTGTTTTAGCTGTTAATTATTAAACCTGTCCGAAAATTAAATGCTCAATATTTCAAGGCTACTAACACGAGAGAAAACGAACATAAATGTAAAGTGAATATGAAGAACAATTCTTAAGTTCTTAACAGTTGATCTAGAAAGACGACATCGGAATCAATTTCGAAATCATAGACCTCTTACTGGGGGTGGAGTTACTGGAAAGTTGCCGGATGATTTTAACAAATACTCTTGAATGTGCCAGTGTTTAGTTTTGAAATTTGGATGTGTGGTGAAAATGTGAGTTAAAGGATAACCTTCGTATCACAAGTAAGTTGGGTTATAATACGGTTTGTTTGTTCGCAATTTATGATCTTCTCCCGTTTCATTTCATGTATTGATAAGACAATGCAGGGTGAATTTGACAGTTAATAGTTATACGATGTACGGTGTTAAGACAATTCGTTTATTCAGACCTGTGTCTTTGTTTACTACTCAATTAAAACCTTAATGCTAATACACGATCATTGACGAAAAAGTACTCTTGGTTTTTTTTCAACAAATATTAATAAAAATAGCTGTTTCAACAAATATCGTCAAAATTTCAAGCCGATTCTTACATATGAAAACATTTACAAATCCTTTCAAATTTACGCGTTACGTCACTTACTTTTTTTTTTTCAAAAGAATATTCTTATAATATGAAACATATTCAATAAAGAAAATGCACTGTCAATCCAAACATTGACTTAAGGATTGCTATTTCGAGGAAAATCGTCCCAATTTCAAGCCGTTCCTTTCATATGAACGCATTGACATATCCTTGTAAATTCACGCGTTAAGTCACTAATTTATTTTTTCAAATGGATCTTCTTATAATATGAAAACTATCCAGTATAGAAAATTCACTGTCAATCTAAACAATGACTTAAGAATCATTTAATTCAAGGAAAATCGTCCAAATTTCAAGCAATTCCTTTCATATAAACAGGTTTACGCAATGACAAATCCATGCAAATTCACGGGTTAAATTATTAATTTATCTTTTTTCAAATTGATATTCTTATAAAATGAATCATATTCAATAAAGAAAATACCCTGTCAATCCAAACTATGACTTAAGGATCGTTTATTTGAAGAAAAACACCAATTCTAACCAGCGATCGCTCTTCACGCCCTTTACATGGCGCATTCAGTGGATCACGAGTGACGTCACAGCAAAGGGAAGTAAGTCATACGAACTTTTATTAATCGGTGCGCTATGACGGTGATTTATGACGTAATGCGTTATGCTAAAATGTTGCAAATAATTTCAATGTGATTCTTTTACTTCATATTTTAATTTTATGAAATAAACCCAACCTGTACATATGACCTTTAATATGAATAAAGGCTTTGTTTAAAATACCAAATTAAATGTTTTTCATGGATTCATTAAAGGTGGAATTGCCAGCCTTCTATACTCACAAAACATATGTGCGAATGCTTTCTATTAAGGCTTGCCAGCAGACAAATTGTTGATGGCTTATAATTATGACTCATTGAAAATATAGATCTTGTTAAAAGGTCTTTTGTATCAGTATTTGCGCATGATTTGATAGTTCTGTAAAAGTGGACCCCCCACCCCCATTATAGGGAATTGATCAGAGAAAGTAAAGTTGTTGTTTTATTATGTGAAAGTTTAATTTTGTCTACATGGATTTATTTGCATCTTTTTTCAGATATCTTGTTAAATAATATGGTTTGAGAAGTAATTGCACATTATGAGCAATTATCTCGCTTATCACATTATTTTTGAAAGATGTGATAAAAGAGTTGATGAATTATGAATTTCTATATGTTATGGTCTATGCAATGAGTTTGATTGTTTCAATGGAATATGGTTAAGCAGCATGGAAAATCTATTGTGAACGAATAGATATGAATGAATCTTTTTTAATGTTGAACTGTGAGTTTGTAGTATATGGTTATTTATTTTTTGTGTTTTCTTTTTGTTCATGATTCTTTCTGAACAGTAGGGTTTTATCACATTTCTAATTTTGCTCCATTTGCTTGAACAAACATATTGTATTTGTTAGGCCTTCAATTATTTCTTACCATTATTATGCACTGATGAGGCTGCTAGTAAAGGATTTAAAGTTTAAACATCATGACATGATGCTTTCCATAGTGCAGTGCAATAATTCACATACATATGTAGATGGGTATTTGTGAAGGTATACATTAGTGTAACACTTAGCCAGAGTTGCCTTTCTTGAGTTAATTCTTCTCAAGCCTTGATTTTTTTCTGATTTCCATTCACCAAGCCCAAAGAACATCTACCTGCTGGTTTCTCTAGCCTAATACTGATTTTTTACCGAATAATTACAAAACAGGTGAAACATTGATGCAATATAAGTGAAATCTTGTTGAAAATAGTTTTTACAAGCACTTTTTGTAAATGGGAAAACATTGGTTGTTTGAATGTATTGTTGACTTGGATATTAGTTATCTGACAAACGCCTCCAATGTTTGATGTTGTGTGTGTATGGTATTGAACCTGCATGGATTAAGTTTGAATTAAGTCTATATTTTATCTGAACAATCATATGTACAAATAGGCATTGGAATGTTTGTAATTAACCATTCCATTTTTACATGGTTTAAATTGTATAATTAAGCATTCACAACATGTTTTATTAATTATTTGAAACTTGCAGGTTTTCCTTTTCACACAATGTTTTTAGAACATCAGTTGCAAGATGTAACAAATTGTCTGCACATTCAAATAGAAATTGTCGGAGGATTTGTGATAAATCATGCTGAAAGGGTGAATTGCTTTTAATAAAATATCGCATTTTAAACAATAATATTTTAATCTCATTTGATATGTGTAGGCCTAAAACGTGAACCATAGGAAGATAAAAAAAAAAATTGTTTCTTCCTTTTCATGCAATAATAATGTTGATCAAACTGATTATAAGTGAACACTCAGTTATAGATTTCTGCGTCAAGTCACAGATCAGCATAGGGACAGCATAAGGATATCCCTGGACAAGGCTTTCCACCTCCGGGTTGGGCCGTGATAGTGTCTCCAATACCATTGTATAATGGAAACATTCCCAACTATCCTGTATTTGTCAATGAGCATCGTCCAATCTATCATTCGATCTCTGACATAGGGTTTGGCGTCATGAAAAAGATGTTTTCTTTGTGAAATTTGCTGTAAATCATTGTGGTAAAATAATGAGATATCTGTTATTAAAAGTAGTTTTCCCTTTTTAACCATTGATTAAAGATTGTGGGCGAATGTCCAAAGTTGGTTATTTGCTTGTTCTTTGCCTGTTTCTTGTTGTATATAGTTGTGATAATCTGTGCAAATCCATTGCATCAAAATGTTAGCTAAAATTGCCTTGTAGTTTTAATTAACCCTCTGTCATGTATAAATGGTGTTTGTACGCTCCATTTATTGTAGATGAATTATCTGCAGCAGGTTTGATTTTTGTTATGTCCTGTTTGGAATACTGAAATTGGGATTTTGACAATGATAAAGTGTGAAATAATTATTTTATGGTGAAATAAAGCAGATAGATACATTGTGGTAAGATGACAAATTGCTATGAGCAATGTTTTCAACTATCTTGCAGGAGTTGACCCGGGTTGTTAAATCGATTATATACTCACTAATGGTATACATTTTTGAGAAGTCTTCTTAAGATATCAATTGTCAAGATAGGAAAGCATGCATGTTTAACGTCTGTGTAAAGAAGATAGGAAAGCATGCCTGTTTAACACATGTGTAAAGTAGATAGGAAAACATGCCCGTCAATGTATGTATAAAGTGATACCCTGTATTACCCTTACAATTCTTTGCTTGGTTATTGGTCATCAAAATCTCATGTTGTGGATGATAAGGCCAACTCTGGCATATAATTGCTACAGTGATGAAATGGTTGTACTCTTCAAGGGTTAATTGCATTACTTAAGTAAGTGCTCCAGGTTTGTGAAGGCCTTGTTACAGTCTTGCATAGAACCCTCCTGTCGTCATTGGTTTATTCCTTATTGGTAGCATTCCAATCCTGCTTGTGTTTATAGCTAACAAACTAATTTGAATTGATGTTCATTTGACTTTGAGGTAAGTAGTCAGTCTCTTCCTAGGGAAAACAGACTTTTATTTCACCACATAACAAAAAAGCAAATTAGGAAGACTGCCAAACTGGGCATATGTATTTGTAAGCCTCTTAGAAATGATAATGCGTGATTAAGCTCATATATGAGCTTACTTGTTACATGTGCTTCATACAGGTTTATACCTCTATTTATATTTCTGTTGAGGATGCTATTGACCCAATGTTAATGGCGATTCTTTTCCTTCAGGTCAAAATTTTTTTACAGCCTGTATGCAGATTAGAAATGTGGTTGTCATAACTGTTATTTATGGTGAATGCCCATTTTAATGTTTGCTATATAAGCTTGTGATTGGGAATCCTGTATTTAGGGAATCCATATAACATATAAATGTAATCTAACTAAGGTAGTTTATAAACGATTTACTAATATACCTTAAGACAATTTATTCAACTTTTATGCTTGTCAAATGTTGCTTTTTAGAAACATTTTAGGCTCTGTGATCTGCTTTTGAATAAAGACAACAATTACCCCATACCTTTGGTTCACTAGAAACTTCTTTCAGAAATAAGAAAACACAAGCTTAATTTCATATTGGCTGCAATGAATCTTTCTTTTTCTGTTGAAAATGTTGATAAGAAAACATTTACTTGATGGTAATACAATTTTTGTGATGAAAGTATGAACTTGATATTGTGTACACGTTTTTGTTACCCAAAGCTCACTGGCGCAATACTAAGTGTTTCAATTGATTTTAAAGGCCCTTTTTTGTCCACTGTAAAACTACAAGGAGCCTCATTTTGAGTTGGAAGAGATTTATCCATTAAGCTATATTCTATCAACATGCTTACCAACAAGCACCTTTGGAGGAAAGCATACAAATGAATTACAAGTTTTGGGCCCAGATTACTTTTAGACCGCATTGTGTCCAGATAAGATGTTGATATTATAACTACACAAAATGGCTGGTTTCACAATTTTGTTGAGGGATTTAACTTTTACATGAGGCTTAGTCCTGCGTTGCCCAGTGGTTAAGTGTGGGACTTGTAACATGAAGCGGGTTCAATCATCTTCAGCCACACTGGGATTATTTTGTGGATGAACCCTTCAGCAAAATACTGCAGAGCACTAGCTTAGTACTGGTTAAATCCAGGAAAGCTGTGATAAACCGAAATACTGTTGGTACTTTGTTAAACCTAATTCAAAGAAGGAAAAAGCTAAGTTAATGTTATTGAAGTGTGTTTAAAAAATGCTTCCCAAAACATTGAAACTTATGCCAAATAAGACCCTTTCACAATTTTATTTAGTTCTGTTAGCTATATTATAAATTTGATTTTTGTTAAATAAGGTGTTTTATATGTATATTTTGGGAAGAACTCAAATTAAAATCTCTATATATGTCATGAGTCTACCTTCTCTATCTTACCATTTTATAGAGTAACCCCCACAATGTCCTTTATCTTTCTGCATAGATTCTGTAGATTGGAATTTTATAAAGGCCTCTTTGGCCTTGTGGTAAAGAGTATAGAACTTAAAATTACATGGTCCCTCTCCCTGTGGGTTCAAATCCCGGTGACCGCATTTGGATATTCATGAGAGTTAGTCTCCTGACTGACTTATGGAGTGCCGATGGGTCTACCTGGCTTAACCCTTTCCCGAACAACAAATTTTCGACTGTCCCATTTTGAAAGGGTTTGCAGACGACATTTCAAAATGTGATGAAATTGGAAAATGATCTTATAGGGCAGAATACATTGTGGGTAAAGGAGAAATTGCTCGTCACAAGCAATTTCTCCTTTTCTCACAATTTTTTCTAAAGTCGTCTGCAACAAAGTGGTCAATTGTCGTTATTGTTTGGGAAAGGGTTAATCCGTCCTTATGGGCGGTTCAGTATGGGGTCTTCCTCCATTATTAAAAAAGATGGACAATTGCAATGTTATTGATATGACATTGACACCATATATAACCCATGTAAAAAAAAGATTGATTTAATAAAATACATTCTAGAAAATGGCTCTAGAAACCTTTTGCATAATAACTCATTCTCTACATAATGAGTATCCGAAATAGTATTGAAAAACAAATGATATCTGACCTGCAGTGTATCACGATAATCCTTTTCAGTTTTAGAAATGTTAGGAGACAGTATACAAGTCAATCATTAAAACAAAGAAAACCAGGCCTGCTAATTTTCAGGCTTGGTCCTGATTTCAGGCTTTGAGATTTTTAATTTTCCTTCTATGTTCATATTGAAGATGTTTAATTGAGGCTTTAAGTAATGATTTTCAGGCTTGAGCAATCCTTAACAATAATAGACCTGGAAAACATTTTCACAATTGACTACATTGTTTTATAAAAACTGAAGTCAATGATACATAAGAAAATTTACTCATCACAGGCGATATCTCTTTTAGACATCTGTTTTATATTATGACGGTGGTGACATGATGATTGTTGTAACTATTTATTATCAAAAACCTATAAAATGATAACACCATACAGCCTTTAACAGTAGTAATAGTAGTAGGGAGTGCATTCCTCCACCTTGTATCAATTTTACCAACCAATGAAAGTATCGCCCAACAATCTGTGTATATGTTGAAATCCATACATACAAAGTAAGGGTTAAATGGTGAATTTAATCCACAGATAGCGCATCAACTCATTTACCTCATACTATTATTTGTGATTGCTCCACATTAAAAGAAACAGCAGATGGAAAAAAGAAGCTATTAAGTACCTTTTTTAAGGTATTGCATAGAAACTATTGTGACTACAAAAATGAACTACTTTATCCTTTAATTGCAGTTGCTTCAAAAGACTTGCATTTGATCATCAAAGCGAGGCATTACAGAGCAAGGTAATAAAACAAGATATCCATGGGTGGCTAAAATTTTAACCTTACTCATCTCCTGTGCAAAACTGCTTTGGTTTGTCTGAAATACTGCTTTGTCGGCAATACATGGGTGGAAGATGAAGAATTTCAAAAACCTGAAACATGTAGTTCTTTATCCTGAAAAGGCATGTTTGCTGTATCATTATATAATGGAAAAAAAGTATCAAAAACCTGAAACTCAGGAATAATCCTGATCACATTCACCCATGGTAATAGTGCTGTAGTGGTAGAGCGTCGGCCTCCGTTACCGAGTCCCATATTCAATCTCTGTTAGCAATGAGGTGAAAATGCCTGGACTAGCCGACAAATTAGTGCAAGTACTTGTATAGTATGCATGCAGCAGTCATTGAAAGCCGACAAATCAGTGTGAGTACTGGTATAGTATGCAGGCAGCAGTCATGGAAAGCCGACAAATCAGTGTGAGTACTGGTATAGTATGCAGGCAGCAGTCATTGAAAGCCGACAAATCAGTGTGAGTACTGGTATAGTATGTAGGCAGCAGTCATTGAAAGCCGACAAATCAGTGTGAGTACTGGTATAGTATGTAGGCAGCAGTCATTGAAAGCCGACAAATCAGTGTGAGTACTCGTATAGTATGTAGGCAGCAGTCATGGAAAGCCGACAAATCAGTGTGAGTACTGGTATAGTATGCAGGCAGCAGTCATTGAAAGCCGACAAATCAGTGTGAGTACTCGTATAGTATGTAGGCAGCAGTCATGGAAAGCCGACAAATCAGTGCGAGTACTCGTATAGTATGTAGGCAGCAGTCATGGAAAGCCGACAAATCAGTGCTAGTACTGGTATAGTATGCAGGCAGCAGTCATCGAAAGCCGACAAATCAGTGTGAGTACTCGTATAGTATGCAGGCAGCAGTCATCGAAAAATTCTTATAAGCTATAAGCTTCTGACACAACTAATAAAAAGAAAAAATAAGTTAAACTAAATACCACTGAAAGATTTTTTTTATCTGCATTTTGTCATGCATCCCATTTTGTCATTCTATACATGCTTAAAACAATCCAGATCAGTACCTTTCATACCATATTTAACTTTGAGAGGATCATGTTCTGGTAATTGTTACCAATCAAAAATCAAGGGTTTTTCTGAGATTTACTGTAGTCCTATAAGGAATTTTCAAAGTTTTCTTGAGGTAGTAATACGGAATATTACCCTTTAGTATCTTTCCCTGGATTTGTATTTCCTTCGGGTCGCGTGAGAAAAGGTGTAACTAGCAAGACCGAAGGTCAAGCTAGATGCAAATTTTACTCACGCGGCGAGAAGGATCATTATTATTCCTTTTATCATAAACATTTACTTCATCAACTACAAAACCAGTATATTTTTCAACTACATTTATAATTTATAACAATTAAATCAATGAAATCTCTCTAATACACTTGTTCAAATGTTTTGATTTATGAATGCTGGGTGAATATACTAGCGCAGCAATTACATAATTTAGCTCCGCCCATTTGATCACGTCAATTTCAAGAAAATCAACCGCCATTACTGGATTTTCGCCGCTTTGATTTTTCTGTACCGATTTACTATACAATGAGATGTGCATAAAACAGTGATGAATGCATAAACTGGGATTTTAAAACAGGACCTTGTACATGGAATTTATCTGAAAGATGCGTGTGATTTGATGCACGTAAATTGTTTGTATTTGTGCCTGGGTAATCGCCGGTTTACAATAAAACAATGTATTATATGTTCCATATAACTCCTAATCAAACTTATAAGAAGAGAAGAAGAAAGAAGTTTGTGAAGGACTTGCTAGTATTACATTGATGCCTCAAATGTTATAAACATAAATATGAAAGTTGTCCTAAGATAAACATATACATGTAGTTATCACAGCAAGTTCTTCATCCATTTTCACCAAAGTTACATGTAAACTTTTTGAACTGATTGATTTCTTCATCAGTAACGGTACGTCTGTGTGTTTGAAGGGAACTCCAAAAGTCTGTGATATTGACCTGCCTTGGCTGAATCTGGAAGTACATGAGATGAAAGTTCATAAAGTTTATCTACTCAAAGCACTTACAACAACATGCCCACCATAAACAGCAACAAAAACATCTCACTCTTGTTTTGTCAATACCCCATCTGGATATTGAGACTTGAACAAATTAATAGCATAGCAGATGACAAAAATAGCTGGAAGCAATTTCATCTTATTAATGATAGTGACTAGTAATAATTGTAAAAAAAGGAGAAGTTAACAAAAATCGTCAACCCACAAGTCAATAATAATTTTCCCATTCTGTGTTTTAAATGTTTATTATATCAATATGGTTTTACTATATCTTGAAAAATGATTTAAAGCATCCACAGAACACAATTATAGATGAAGAAAATGATAATGTCTATATGATGTTGGTAGAAACAACTTTGAAAATTGTTAACACAAAATGCGAAATAGCTTGATATGTTTCCTGGTATCGTCTGTAGCAAGTGCAATAAAACTTTTATACAAGACGTGAGGATTCAAACAGGGATCCTCCATGGCCCAGTGGCTAAGTGGACTTAAAAGTTGGGAAATCAAGTTCGAACCCAACCAACCCCTCTGGTTTCATAGGGTTGACCTTTGTTAGTCACTTCAAAGCGCAAGTGTAGTACTGGTGGAAAGCTACATCTTTACTAAAAAGAAATTGTTGACACAGTGTTAAACACCATACCAAACAGTCACCAAATAAAACCATGCATACCTTTTCAGGGGGAAGTTGTGTAAGCCGTGCACTAATTGTTCCTGGCTGTTCCTTCAAACTAGGCGTGAATTTACCATCTGAAATATATTTTATAATACATTTATTTTTTCTTCCCTAGCATACATTTTGTATCAAGATACCACAACATTGATGTTTGAATAGAAATAATCAGATCTGTACGACTCATCAGGCTATCTTCCAATACACTCTTGTTTTCAATTATGGTGATATTTAACCAGAAATGAAATTCTTCATAGACAATGAGTTTGTTATCACTTTTTGAGGCTCAAGTCAAATGTTGGAAAGTTTTAACATCAAGTCTGCACAAATAAAAGTTTTTGGAAAAGAAATTGTCCTCAACCAATCAATTCACTCATTTTTTGTCCTCGACCAATCAATTCACTCATTATTTTGTCCTCAACCAATCAAACCACTCACACTTATGTCCTTAACCAATCAAATCACTCACACTCATGTCCTCAACCAATCAAACCACTCACACTTATGTCCTTAACCAATCAAATCACTCACACTCATGTCCTTAACCAATCAGATCACTTACACTTATGTCCTCAACCAATCAAATCACTCACACTCATGTCCTTAACCAATCAAACCACTCACACTCATGTCCTTAACCAATCAGATCACTTACACTCATGTCCTTAACCAATCAGATCACTTACACCTATGTCTTCGACCAATTAGATCACTCACCTTTTGTCCTTGACCAATGGTTTGCGAGAGAAAGTTCCCTCAAGGGTCCAAACAGGGCACCAAGTGTCATATTTGCGATGTCACTCCCGGAATAGCCGTCTGTCTTCTCTACTAGACTGTCCCACTCCTCATTGGTTAATGTCACTTTGTTGTCTTGAGAATGAATTTTAATTAATTCTAAACGAGCAGATCTGCAAATGTAGAGTGAATTGCAGCATTTCATTTAAGTTGATTGATAAGAATAATGAATGAATGAACAAATGAATGAATGAATGAATGAATGGTGTTTTATCCACATTTGATAAGAATAACTACAGTGACAAAATAGAAGATACCTTTCTTCATCTGATAAAGAATATGTCAGATTTTTTTATGATTAACATTGATCAGCTTTTTAAATTGAGAAGAAAGTTTTTTTTAACACAGGCAGAATTGCTGTCTACTTTCTTTTTCCACATCTTTTTTATTTCATTTCCCATATTCAAAGAAGTTTGTAACAGATGGCACTTAAATCAATAATCATATTTACATAAGTATAGTTAATAATCATTTTACATGACATAAATGAATATTCAATATTGAAATCTCAGTGACAAAAGATATTGTGCTAATCATGAGCCAAGTTTATTTCTGACAGAAAAAGATTTAAATATCAATGATTTCAAAAGCATTGAAATTCTGTTATAATATGACATTGGCTTGTTTGAAATGTGGAGAGGACGACAAGGACAATAATGTTAACCGCCTACTCATCAGGAAGTGGAATAAAGATCCTTTTCTGAAAACGCCGTAGAAACGCTGAGTCCAGTTCCCATGGGCAGTTGGTCGCACAGAGCAGGAAGATGCTGTCTGAGAGAGCAGAGTTATCTGCCCCTTCCATCTGCTTCAATAGCTCCGTCTTCATTCGTCGAGTGTGCTCCTCTTCACGCGCATTTCTCTGTCGACAGATGCTGTCAATCTCATCTATAAATATCACAGATCGACCTTTCTGGCTGGTAGCATGCTGGAATAGCTCTTTTATCAATCTGTAAAATACAATGGCAGATGACTTTAAAATATTGCAATAAAAAGGCTGTTTGGCCCATCAAAAGCTCATTCTCCTCTGGGTACAGTGGATTTGATGTTTTTTCAATCTATTTTGTTGCTTTTCTTCATCATTTTGATTGGGTTTTTTTACTGCAGAATGATGTCTGACACTGATATAACAAATGTTGAATTAACATGTGAATTAAGAAAGTATGTGCATTGCTGTTGATGACATGTTTGTATATATTTATGGTAAAAATCTTTTAATATAAAATAATGAAATACAAAATTGTGCCAAAACTTATATGATATATATTTGCTATAAGCACTTCGAGTTCCTTTTCCTTGTGTGTTAGAATAAGTATTATTGAGGTATGAGAGCAAGAGATAGTATCCCTTAATATTCAATAATTGTTTAACATCCATCGTTTTATAATCAAGGATAAAAAAATAAATTTAATCTTGATATTAAGTAGGGACAGATTACTTTTCACTTTCTCCAACCCAGCTGGATGTGAGATCAGAGCTTGACACACAGTAGAATGTGGACTCGATTCCTGCTGCCACGGCCTGGGCTATACGACTCTTCCCTGTACCTGGGGGGCCATACAACAATATACGCTTCCAGGGCTTGATACAACCTGGAAAATAAAACATTGTAACATTCACCACTCTGGATTCAGTGTCAGGTCCAAATGGAAACCAACATCTGACGCCAATTATAAGTATTAAACATTATCTATGTTAAACTGAGTAAAAACCATGTAATCCTTATGTCGCAGGCCTCATAGCAAGACTATAGTAAGTCTTTTACAAATATTTGATTACAAGATGCTGTATAACTGGGTCAAGAATGACAAAGACTAATTGCATGATTGATTTAGTGTAGCACTAAACTGAGAGCCTTAGTTGCCGAGTGGCTTGAGTGCTGTACTTGAAAAAACAGGGTCTCTCAGGTTAAAATGCTTCAAACAACTTTAAGCATAGTTAAGCTTGGTGTCTTCCTATCGCCAACATGAGTCAGACATGACAATATGAATGTGGAAGACAGCTGTCCAAGGGTAGAGTGTTGGCTTTAGGACACAAGGGTCGTGGATTCAAATCCCGTGAAAAGCAGGATCTTCATGAATCCACATAAGGCCCAAGTACTGGTTATGTATCCAAGAAGCAGAACTGAGAGTCATTAATCTAATTTGTAAGAACTTGGTTCATAATTGATGTAAAATGAATATGTTGTATAAGTAAATAATGCAAATGCTGATGGTGCAATGTCAATGCAATAGATATGACCATACCTGTAAATAAATGTGGGAATTGTAACGGCATGATAATTGCCTCTGTCAGGGCTTGTTTAGCATCATGAAGTCCCGCGATATGTTGAAATGTCAATCCTTTTTTACGGATAATAGTTCCCTCTATGGCAAAGCGCCTCTTCTGATCATCTTTATCAGGCACTTCACTTCCAGACTGTGGCTTGCCTGTTTAAAGATAGAAAGCAACAGATATCTTAACCTTTCTTCATGCTAGATGCAATTGAATAAAGATAGATTAACCCTGAGAATGCTTGGTAATTTTCTAAAAACAGATTTTTGTGTAGTTTGCAATCCAAAACCTTATAAACCTGCTTTATTTTGATGAGGAAAGATACCCAGAGCAGCAAACAGGTTAGATCACAGGCCAGCCGCCAATTTACTTGGCTGGCCTGGATCTAACATGTTTGCATAAGTATGAAGTTGGTTCCAGCGTTATAAGGTTTAAATCTATCAAACTTAAAAACCAAAGACATGTGGATAATTTTCACCACTGCATGAAGCAAAAAAAAGTCTGATTGGTTGTGCGTTGAATATATACAGGATCTTATCTAGAAACAAATTCTACATGACTATATGGGCCACGTCACGCGAAAAGGGGCACTCGGACATAGCAAACAGTGTAGCCCCAGACCAGTCGCCACGTCACTGACGTGGCGGCTGGTCTGGGGCTACACTGTTTACCATCTTAGAGGACATCCAGTTATACCTTTAAATAAATACAAATGATAACTTTCGTGACTAGATGCTGGAATAATAGCGCTAAGATAGAGCTGAGTCAGCGCTTTTTTTATGTCTGAGTGCCCATTTTCGCGTGACGCGGCCCATATTATATATTTGAAGTTGTTGTAAGGAAAGGATGATTTACAGTTTCTGTCTATTTGATCATCATTTCTGTAGTGTAACAGAATGTATAAAAAGTGCCTCATGAAGAAAATTCAATTATCGGAACTAACAAGATGTATAGTGTGGTATAGTCATCCTTTTGTCATGTCTCACAACATGTTTTTGATATTAAATATGCATGTATATATAAAACTTGGTCTTGTTAAAGATCCCAGTTTCAAGCATTGGTTTATCTCCAGCTCCTAGGCTAATCTAAACCCCTTAATTGGGTCTTTTAGGATAAATCTAATATGTACTAATACACCCATCATTGGCATATAGAGAATTGTACCATTATAAATATTCTCTTTTGTTGATATCTTTCTACATAAAGGGTTAAAACTCTCACTCATGACCTCACCTGTTACAGGTACCTCCTGGTCGGACAATACAGAGTTAAGTTGCTGTATCTTGTCCTCTAGTATAGTTATGTGACTTTGCACATTTTCTTTAAGTGTGGCGTAGATCTCCTGCAACAAAAGTGTATAACCCATTGACACAGGATAGCTGGAAAACATGACTAATAACTACTTTTTGAAAGTTACACACTGGTAAAAGACTGCAAATCTTCTACATTTTTAAGTTGTACTTTTACATCAATATCAAGTTGACAATTCCGATGAGCTAAAGTATTAAAAAGAGAAGAAAGTGCTTACCCTCAAGGCTTTGATTTCCAAATTACAAATCTTTTCATAAACTGATAATTGGTAAAACAAGAAAATCATTAAGAAAAGAATATCTTGGAATTGGTTAACCCATTCTGTGAAATGGTAAATTGCTACTGGTCCCATTTGAAAGTTTCAGAAGACAACAAATCAAAGCAAGAAAAAAAAAACATTTTCGTGAGGATATTAGGTAGAAATGTATGTGACAAAAAAGGACAAAGTTTTAATTATAAGCACTTTATCCTTTTGTTGCATTGGTTTTTAGAGCATTCTGCAATAGATGCATGGAGGTGATGTACCAGATATTGTGAGGGATTACAATAAGTTAACAGTTACTACATTACCACATATGTAGGGTCAGTTTCCTTTTCACACAGTTGCTGGATGATTGAATGACACTTTAATGATGATGTAAGCATATGCTTTATGTCCACATTGGATGTCCTCTTTCCTTCTCGTAGAATATTCTTGAAGCTAAAATACAATAAGAACGAGAAAAGGACAAGCAATAGCTTTGCTAGACACTTAGTTATAAAAACCTGAATAGCATCAATCCATTGTCATGTTGAATTTAGATGAATTTAGATGAACCTTTTATATGGTACCCTTTAGACAAAGTATTTGTTTTGATAATGTTGATTTTAAACAAATATGATAACAAGTACCACAAGCACCATCTAATGACTTACAGGATGCCATTAATTGCTTCAATCATGATTTTGGGGTTTCACCATCTGGTCCAACAATTCTATGATTAATCATGGTTCAAAACAAATTATATTTGTAATTCTTGTGTAAAACGAAAGGTGCTCCTATGTGACAGTGCACTATCTGATTTTTTCCCAAATTCTTACCAACAAGAGGTATGATTGAAAGAAGCATTTTGATCCAATTGTCACCAACAAATAGACTGGCCACTGCATACCCTTCTGCTTTGATACACACCTAGACTCTTTGTTTAGACACTTGATATCTGCCTTGTTAAAGCTTACCATTCTGTGGCATCTGAAACATATTCAAAGATAAAAGATAGATATGAAATCAATATGAACAGTAGGATGTTCTAAGACTATGGGACCAGCTTTCTATGGATTTTTTACTCTTGGAATGTTTATAAATGCAAATTATGGAACCAAAATCATTGTTATAGAGAACATGTGGGTATATAAATAGACAACACAACTGATCAGTGGACGACATTGTTTTTCACTGACTTGATGTGATTTTGGTTTCATGTGCCTTTCAGAGGTTAATTTGCTCCGTTTGTTAGTTTGTAGAAAGTGACCACACCCAAGATCTAAACCTAAGTTTCAGAATTTCAATAATCCTTTGTGATTCGTCTCAGACAGTAAGTAGTAACTCAGCATGATGCCACAGGCTGATTGTACGACGACGTAGTAATGGATCACATGAATATACAAAGCGGATTCAGTTTTAACACAACCGTAAAGTGGCCTGGTGACGTAAATGGGCTTAGGGTTAGGGTTAGGGTTAGGGATTATGTTTTTATAAATAATATCCTTTTTTTTCATTTATATCTTTCATTGTTTCACATAAGATTTCTTATGATGCAAAGTATTCAATTTCATTCTGAGGAAGATTTAGATCTATATAATACAATGTCGCAAACGTTGTCGCAAATATGCGTCAAAACTGTATCCATTTGGTCGTCATAATTTCGATCCATTACTAGCTCAACCCTGATTGTAGCGCATAGAAAAAATAAACACCATTTAAAAGTTGAAGAACGAACCCCGGATATGTTGCAAGTACACCAATTCTACAAAGGTTTAAGGAGCATTTAACTTCCTCTAACTCAAATGTTAAAAAGATACAAAAGCCTACCCCAAAATAGTCTTTCCTCCTCATCTTCCATCCCTAAACAAATGAAAATCAACGGATTCGTCTGATTGTTTTGTTTTTTCACCGGGTAAGAAACTTTTTGGAACACCTTTGATTTTATCACTCACTGGTATCCGGTTTACATTATCCTACAGATGTCAAACCGGGTACCAATATTCTCGCAAAGAAGATGCGATTGGTCATCTTGCATAACTCCAATTTAAACCCATCGGGTTTATCAAAAACCTTCTAGGAGCATGTATAGCGTAATGCTTTTAAACATGTACATGTATTTGTGTTTCTAAAATTTGATAATAAGAAACACTTTGGCTTTCAATTTACATTGGCGTATCTGCCTTTAGACACTTTAGGCACGTGCCTTCACTTTTATTTCAGATTTTAGGAAGCAAAAAAAACAAAATATAATAATGATAAAAAAAAAGCAACAGAAATGGCCTCTTTTTCCTGCTTAAATATAATACACATGTTTGTGCTCCTAGCCTCCTAATTGCATCAGGGCCGTAGCTGGACTGTTTTTAATGATACGCACAATCGACATAATGGAAGGGGGGTTCGGGGGTCCTCCCCCGAAAAAAAATAAAAAAAAGACGGCAAATGGTGCATTCTAGATGTATTTATTATGTCTTATTATTCCAAATATATGCTTATATAATTGGTCGGAGTTGAAGAAAAATCGAGCGAAAACTTGTTTAACATGTCACTCTAGTATAATAAAAGTTAAACATGATATTTTGTGTAAACAAATGACGATCTCTAGATGTAATATGATTTTTGATGCAAATAATGTTTATTTCAATCATGTTACTATATTACTGTTTATCCCTGATTACATCAAATTTAGTATAAAAGGGAAACACAATTAGACTCATAAGAAATTCAAAAAATAAATAGTTTCCTATTTCTGTGTGCATTTTCAAGCCGATTTTGCTGCATTAGCAAAATATGTTTATACAGGTGTTAAATCCAAAAACAAATAACTATGAAATATCAAAACGGTCAGCTGATCATAATCATTATTATAATGATATTCACTTTATTGGAAATAAAAAGTATCATATTTTTCAAACATAGAGAAGACATAATACTCACAAACGTTGCCCTTCTTTTGTGACATAGTGTAAGTGACCAAGTGTAACTTATAAGGTATGTGTGTACACGTACAAGTGAAATAAATTTACTGAACATGTATCAAGCTAGAATCCATCTAAACATTGAACATTAGAGAAAGCCGCCTCTCCTTTCTTCTGGCAAACGTATCCACCACCGCTTCTGAGTCAATCTCTCTCTCCCTGTAGATGTTGAGGAGACATAGGCCAGACAGTCTCTTTGTTGTCATGGTACTTCTGAGGTACGTCTTTACCCTTCGCATTGTGCTGAATGATCTTTCAGCCGAGGCTGTCGACACCGGCATTGCGAGAAGAAGGGAGAAGCAGGCATGGACATTGGGGTACAGCTCTCTATTGATCTGCGACAGCGCCGTTTGGAGACAGTCGGTTGGGTTTTCTGACGTCTGACAGCGGGCCTTCCATCGCCGCACCTCACTCAGGAACTGGTCAATGTCCGCCGTCAGGTCCGATGCACATGCCGCGCTTCCGTTACAGCCTCGTTCAGGTCGCAGGACTTCCGTTGTAACAGTTGTGACAAGGGCACACAAGCCGACAATATGTGTTCAGCAGCTACAAGGGTAATGATGAAGTCGAAACGAAATATGGCGTTTCTATGGCACCCTGCCTTACTGTCACCTCCTGTAGACAACTGATGTAACGCTGTGTCCAGAGTCCTGAACGATGACAGTCATCATTGTTCGAGAAATGATCTGGACAAAGCTTCACCGGTTGTACTTTCGCATTCTGCAAAACACAGAAAATCTTCCCTCATTGAGCTTGATTCCTGATCAAAGTAGCGGAGACAAAGGGCCATTTGTTCAATGGTAGCCACATCTGTAGCTTCGTCAGCAATAAAACCGAAGCAAAATGCGTTGTTGCATTTGTTAACAATTTCTTTCTGCAAAAAGCAACCGCATATTTCTATTAATTCATTTTGAATGTCAGGCGATGTACATGTATACATTGTTCTCGGGTCACCATTCTTTAAGTGTTCAGCCATAATAGGGTTGTACTTGGCCTGATACTTAAGCAAGCTGATGAAATTGCTCTTTTCGTCATCAGTACCACGGAATGACAGACCTTGTTTCCCACATTTTTGGACTTTAAAAGACATTTATTTTTTTCAAGTTCAAAAAATGATGATACGCCCGGGCGTACGGGCGTATGCCCAACTACGGGCCTGTGCATGCAAGAACGCACCTGAGCGATTTCAGACTGCGATTGAACAACCCCGGTTCCCTTTTAGTCTAGTCTGTTAGGGGTTTAATGTTTTTCATCCGGACTAAAGTGTGAAACTTTGTAAATATGTTTATATCGATGATCTGAATCAGAAAAACCAACTGTGCCCGATTTTCAGGTCCTATATCATTTTTTATACATGTATGAATATTCGGATAGATGTACCATCCGACTACTCTTCCGTTCTATATGATTTTTTCGGATTTAACAACTGTACGGCTAAACTAAGACGTGGAAACATACGGAATTTGGCGTTTTCTATATGAATGGACAACTATATATCATTTAGGGCCCCTGGAAGACATTTCCTCGCCATATTTGAGCCGGTCAATATGGGATTCTTGATAATGAAACCTATTTGCTCGTGTATTAGCTTATCTTGTTTGTGTGTGCATTTCATCCAATTTTCAAAAAATTAAAGACCTGAAATGATAAATTCGTATGCATCCATTGCCACATGGCCGCGTTGATAGAATGGCTTAAATTCGATAGTTAACTCAACCGTTGGGTTTGAATCTTGACCTGGTCATATATAAGGGGAAGTTCACTGATAAATTTGCGGAAGGTCGTTAGTTCTCTAATAGATACCCCGATCAATAATGAACTGGACATAGTAATATAACTGAAAATTCCTGATGCGTTGTGAATTACGAAACAGTGGAGGTCTTGGGTTCGATACTCGGTCAAGGAAACTACTTTCCGACAAGGGTCATCCGTGGCCTAGTGGTTAGAGTACAGAACTTGTGATCACACAGACCCTCTCTGGTGGTTCAAATCAGGGCGCTGTCAATTCGTTTATGGGGGGTTAGCTCCCGGCTACCAACCGGAAGGTCGGTGGTTCTACCAAAATGCTTGATCGAGCCCTTGTTGGCAGTTCAGCAAATGGGGTCTTAATTCCTCCACAACTTTGAGCCGGGCATCGCAATATGACATGCTGTTGACACGATGTGAAACCATATACAAACAAACAAATCTTTCCGACAATAGAATTCGCCACTCATCCAAGATTCTTTGGCCATGTGAGTATGTAGTCAGCGACATGGAAAGATGTAGTTTGAGTACTGGTGTGAGAAAGTCAGGAAAGCATAGTAGGTGCGCTGATCGCCGTGAAATGACCATATATGTTAAAAAGCGGTACACACCAAATTATTGATGGGTCTTTCATCTAATGATTAGATCGGTGTTAAGATTTGCTTTCTTTTTTACACTGATTGCCTACAATTTCCACTGCATTTGCAAAGTGATGTACATGGAAGTCGGTGGTTTTTACAAACGCAATTTCTCATGCAAATTGGAAGTGCTTTGCAGCCGCATCTTATCAACTCTCTACAACTCTTTGCTGCTTCTGGTAATGTTGTCCAAACCGGCTTCCAATTATCGCCAGCCTTTAACCATCCAAATGCTTCTGGGGAAGGGACGTTTTGCCTCGACTCTAAACAGCTTAACCAGATACTGGCCTGGTACAAACTCCTATTCACGTGTCAACAGAGGGCATCCTGTGTCGGTGGCAAACTTTGCATCATCTTGACGTTCTTTCCTTGTGCAAATAAATCTTGTCGAAGATCGTTTACAAGTGTGTGCTCTGTTGTGTGGTCATACAGAACACACACGTATCTCTCCAACAAATGGAATGAATGTGACCCAACTTCTAAAGGAAGAAATAGATTTTCGAGTTTCAGTGCACCGATCACTGCTGGGTATGCTTTCAATGACTTCCAAGAAGATCTTTTGCCTTTGCCTGCAAAATGAGATGTTGTATCACAACCCGTCAATGCATGAAAAAATGGAAGAGCTCTTGAAAGGTCACTTCCTAGAGCATTAAAGATTGAATTTACTTGATAATATCTCAAATGTTTTCCTTTACCGAATTCAATCCATATGTCAAGACCCGCATGTAGGCTTTCAAGATAGGAAAATATTCCAACAAGAATTATGACATCTGTGTCGACTGTACTTATCATTATCTTCGAAGCACCCTTTTTAAGAGCATCAAGGACATGCAAACACATTCGTGTGTCTGCCTCTTCATGGTCCGACTCTATCATGGGTTCAGCGCACCCCCTAGCAATAACAGACTTTCCAGAAGTTATATAAACTTGTTTGTCCGGTTGATAACTGAATGATGATACAGTATCACTTAAGAGAGCGAACAATTCCTCTTTGTTTTTTGAATCACGCAAGAAAGATTGAAAGTTTGCAGGTAACTTTGTTTGAGTTGATACTTTTCTTCTCGAACCACTACCACGTTTCTGTCTTGTAGTGTTTTTAAGGCTATCAGTCAAGTATGAATCCCAGACAATATCTATCCTATTTTGATCCTGAAGTTGTCGGAGCGTCCAAGGTATAAACACATTATTTGCGTACTCTCCGAATGTATGTGCATCACCTTTTGGTAGCGAGTGTATCACTGCAGCACCATCAAATACCTTTGCATCACATTGAGGTGGATCGGCGCTACTAGAAGGAGCTAGACAATCGAGCAACTCGGATTTATTGCTTGGAAGAAGAAGCTTCCCATGTTGAGATAGTGATGGTGGCCATGGATGATTCTCATGCGAAAAGAACTCTTCCAGATTTCCTTCTCGAACTTGACAGGAGATAAAAAGTCTACTGAAAAGGGAGAAATCGCTTTTCAGCTCAATCGTTTGCTCTTTTAACCTAGAATTTACCTTGAGTGGTGGTGTTCTAAAAAGGGGGAGTTTATTCTTTGTAATTGCACGTACAGACTGAATTCTATCTACAAGAACATGCCGAACATATTTATCATACTGTGCTTTACCTGTCGTCTCAATTGTATTGATAGTAAGATTTACAGGGTCATCTGCACAGTCATGGCTGTCAATTGTCATAAGCTCTTCAGAGCCTTCCATAAACGGGTTTCCAAAAGCATTGATGGTTGCACACAGTTTTTTCACCTGTCTTTGGAAGGTTTTCTGTGTTGACAAACCTTCCTCGTGACTACTGGTGTCATTAACAGAATGGTTCTTGTTTATAAAAGTGCTCTCAAACTCATTTAAAAGTCTAGCTTGTTCGGGACCCGACACCATCCACTTCTTCAATGCACTTGGTTTTTCAGTAAGACCAATTGCACCACCAACATCTTTAATGATTTTATTATTTTGTTCATGTGCTTGATCTAGGGGAATAGAAGAGAATCTTTTGTTGGTCTTTTGGAAGACCCAACATGATTGAAAGATGTCTACAATTTCATTAGGTAAAGCTTTCATATCCCTAATGTGTACAGGCAACCAACGGGCGTAATTTGTATGGTCTAGTGCGAAGAACATTGGGGCTAACTTTTCCATAGTTTCGATATACAAATTGAAGTTTCTTTCACGGTGCGACCTCACAAAAGTCAATACCAAAAGTTCCAAATCCAAAATGAGATTCCAAAACTTGAACATGGGCACCTTTCTGGCCATATCAGATTTCCAGGAGGAAAATGCATCTTCATCAAAAACTCCTTGATGTGTTTCAAATGCCTCTTTTTGTAACTTAGAAAGTGACAAAGCCGTTACTTGATGAGCGTGTCTTGTTTTTGTTACATGCGAGGCGTGAATGAAAGAGTCAGCTGTTCCGAAGCTATATCGGCCTCGGTTAAAATACCTGTCCACCCCGAATCTTCAAGTAGATCTCCCACCATTCGCCAACAAGCTATCTCAATATGCAAGCCACCTAACATGACAACATATGAGGATTCTCCAAACAAGTTTGGCCAGCGCCATTGGATTTGCTTTGCTAAGGCAAACAGTGGCTGATCAACAACCATTACAGGTATCTGTCCAGGATTGCATACAGAAATAGTCTCCCGAATAATAGTCATACCGTGTCTCATCATGGCAACAGTTGCGGCTTTCTCATGGAAAAGGGGCAATAATGATGATATTCCAGGCATTATACACTCCTCAGGTTGAATTGATGCATGGTAAGCACCCCATGCAATAGCATCACCTTTCTCTAAAGGATCTTTATCAAGAAGGGACACTGAATGTTCCAGCCAGTCGGCTTCTTTCTGTTTTCCTAATTCAAGTCTGGCACTGGCATCCGTAAATGTTGCCTTTGGTACAGTGACACCTTCTAGGTTGCAGTTTACAGCCGGGACTATTTTATAGCTGTCTGGTAAAGATGGGCTTATAGTATTTGACTCTTTTAAAAGCATCAGTGGTTCGCGAGAATCACCAGGGTTATTTTCAGTTGGGAATTGAAAGATACTAATACTTGTGCCATGAAATGATCCTTGTGCAGTAGTAGCAGTTGGATTGTGATCGATATTGTCGAGCGCTCCAACACTGAAAATACCTGTTTTAGTTGTGTTGGGCATACTACGTTCTCAGCCTGAAATCTATGACACAGTGCTGATGTTATACCTTCTTGCACTTCTAGCAAACGGTTATAACTAACACTTAGACCCATTTCACTGAACTGTGTAATCAGCTTTTTGCTACGTGTAAGTGTATGGACATTAAGGCCAATGTACAAAGGAAGGGGTGGCTCACGAGCTTTCAAATGTCTTCGGGCGCTACTGGTAGAAAGTCTTTCTTTAGTGTTAAAGAAAATCAATTGACTAATGCTTAAACAGGCCCGTGAATTCCTCATGTTCTGATCTTTAATATTTGGACCATACAAAAGTAACGCTACTAGTGTTTTAAGACTTGTGGGTATTGACGTTTTCTCACATCCTTCTGGGAAACTGCCAGTAAACTGAAAGTATTCCTCTGAAAAAATTTCCTTTCTGATGGCGTTGCAAACACGAGATAGGGAAATGGCTTCTTGATCAAGGTCCCTCTGTTCGACAGCTTCTTTTAAAAGGCGTTGCATACCTTCATTAAATACTAAAATAATGTGTTTGCCGTCAGTCTGCTCTTGGCATTCAGGAAATTGGGATATGATTTTAGTTTTTAATTTATACCTGTTGACTGATTTTGTAGTGTCAAAAATTTTAAGTCTATCCTCAAATAATGAATGCAACTCTGAAAGCTTGTATATAAATACACCCTGCTCTACACTGCATATAATGTACAAGTTCTGCAAATATCCTTGCTTCTATTGGTTCGCTACATGCAGAAGATAAAATTGTTTCACTTTTACGTTCAAATGCTCTAAAACGATTTTTGTACTGCAAAATACAGTTGTTGTGATATTTAGCTTCTAATGCTACAAGATCACCCCCGTGATGCGAGATAAAAGTGATGTATCGCCCATTTTAGTGGCCATATCTCTAAGTGTTACTTCGAAATTAAATGTCGAACAGTTATGAAGGGGCCCCCCAGACTCTTCACAGAATATGCAGTGATGCAACATAGATGATGAAGCTCCGCTTTGCCGGCGGCGAGATTTGCGAACTGAAGAGTCGGCATCTTCCGCTGCTGCTCGTTCATTTCGCTCCCTTGTGCGTGCGAGCTTAGAACTGGTAAATTTAAGATGACATGATTTATGCCACTTTGCCGAATTATATATCAGATCATGGACACTTTCGTTACCATGTATAACCAAAGTTGTTGGTAATTTGTCAAGTTTTGAAAAACCTTGGACGTTTTGCAAAAAATCACCATAAGATTTCTCAGGATTGCGATTGTTCGATTGGCTATCGGCGGGACATATCAAAATGCCATCAGACTTGCCACAAACAATGCAGTTGTTCCAATCCATGTTAACCTTTCAGCTGCGGAAATAGAACTGAAGTGACCTACACAAAAACGCTCACTAATAAAACAGTGAGGGGTGTCTAAAAATTTCGATGGGTATCAATTAGACATTAAAAGAAAAAAAAGAGACAATTAAAAAGGATCTTTTAAACTGCTATTGCTAAAGTCGACGGCGCCTTGAAGAATATGCCTTTAAATACTTTAGAAACCTCGTTTGAATCGGAAATATGAATATATCTTGGTCAAAGAACTTATTAAACGGCCTTCGTACGAAATGGTAGCGTAAATTGCACTGAAAACTTATTACGTCATGTAATTTTAGCACACGTCATAAAACCTTAAGTATCAAAGGAAAGGTATTCGGACAGTACATCTATCCGAATTTTGATAATGCGTTAAAAACCGAAATAGGTCACTGAAGTCGGGCACAGTTGGTGCAAATTGATGAGGATGTTGTCAAGTTACTGTGTGCAAAATTTGTTGCTTTAGTCCGGAAGAAAAACATCTCGGTAAAATGTTGCGTTAACAGACTAGACTATTTGAATAACGTGAATTTCAGTCAAGCTACGCCCCTGATTTACACATGGTTGTTTTTCTATCTATCTTGTCATGTACGCGCCTTTCTAGACTAAATTAAAGAGAAATATTTCACATCTGAGTCATCTATGAGTGATTTTGCAGTTATTCCATTTAAGTTTTCGGGAAGAGAATCATATGGCTAGACCTCATCTTTCGACTCTAAACATCATTATGAGTGATTTTAACTTTTGCTGATAAGTCCGTTTCGGCTTCAACAATACAATAAATTAGCATTGTTCGTTCGTTGAACGTTTATGCAAATTAAGAACCTAATGCATTGTTTGAGAGAACATGCTGGTATATATACAGACAACACAAATGCTCAGTGAACGACAGTGTTTTTCACTGATCGGATGTGTTTGTGTCATTGAGAGATTCAATTACTCGGTTCGTTACAGCATCATGCTTGTAAAAGGTTGTCGTAGTCAATCTGCCAGAGTTTATTTCAAATCAGCTTCCTCCTGACAGTTTAGTATAAAACTGAATATTTCAAAAGTGACAAGACATCCCAACCAGTTTTGAAATAAAATACAAGAATTGACGTAATTACATGTAGGCCTAGTCCCTACTTCAAAACTGGAAGAGGCATTTTTGAGTGATTTTGAAGTTTGCTGCTAAGCCCAATTTTGGCTTCCTATCTAAACATATGGTGTTATGATTTCAATTTTACTTGTTGGTGTGTTATATTCAATTCAATTCAAAATTTTATTGTATAATAAGGCCACCGACCCATACACAAAAATGAAACATAAATACAATACATTTTATACAGATATACATGTGTAAGAGGCTAAAATAATATAACAGATCTAAAGGCATTGTTTTTCTTACATCTCTTGCTCTTTCATATAGATTTCTCTTTTTTTGAACGCATAAAATAAACATTGCTAGGTTACGGAAAACAGTATCATTTTTAGATGCCATGATATTATAAAAAGATATATCATTTGGGATAATCAAATATTTTTTGTCAATATATTTTTGGCGCAACTCTTCGTACAAAGGACAATGGAGTAGGAAATGTACCTCATTTTCGATAAAACATTCACAAAAAACACAAAACCGATTTTCCTTAGGTATATCATAATGCCTACCCTTTTCAATCATGAGGGAGTGTGAGCCATTTCTGAATTTTGCAAGGCAAGTTCTAAATTTACTTATATCGATAATGCTTAAGTATTTCTCCTGTCCAAAAGAGTGTTTGTAATCATAATAACTAGATAATTTGGGATTTTCAAAACAACCCCTTCTCCACTCTTGTTGATATTGGTCTTTGAGCCGCTGTGTATGTTCATAAATAAAAATTTAGTCATTCAAGACGTATTGGTTTTCCCAAACATTTCCAAAACCGTTTCTATATAAATTTTTTCGAACACATGTTACCCAATTGGTGTATCCCAGATTAATATAGTGTAATAACATATCATAAGAAAGCTTGACAAGTCTGTGTTGTGGTAATCTAAGAATACGTAGCCAATATTTGATTACCCGTTTCGAAGCATTTATTTGGATAGGATATCTGGCTGTATCACCTAAAACGGATAGATTACATGCCTCAATACCTACATTTAATAAGCGTTTACATGCTAATAGTTGAACCTGCGCAATACAGTTCATTTGGTTGAGAACCCAAAGTTCAGACCCATACAGCATAATTGGACTTATCTTTGCGTCAAATACTTTAAAAAATGTACTTATTGGAATAATTGGCAGACTATTAAAAGAGTTGAGGATATACATTAATACCCTTTTGGCTTTGACTGCCGAACTTTCTGCCATTTTATATAATGACAACCTATCAGTAAAATTGACACCTACATATGAGAAACTCGAAACAATCTCAAGCTTCTTCCCATTGTAAGACCATTGCTCCTTTTTAGAAAGTTCACCTCCTTTTTTAAAGACTACTACTTTTGTCTTTGATATATTGACCCTCAACTTATAGTCATTACAAAATGAATATAAAACGTTAAGTTCTTTTTGCAGATCGCCAATAGTATTTGCAATTAACCCTATGTCATCTGCAAACATTAACATTGGTACAGATGTATAATCTGGAAACAATTGAATTCCCCTGGCGTCACTTTGCTTTATTACGTCATCAAGTTCGTTGATAAATAGAGCAAATTACATCGGGCTTAAAGAGCATCCCTGACGAAGACCGATTGGGCAAGAAAAAACATCACTTACACCATCATTTGATCTAACACATGCTTTAACACTATTATAAATTGATTTTATGGATCTAAATAAATTGCCTTTGATACCATTCTTAAGTAAAACATTATACAGCAGTGGTCGACTAACTAAGTCTTGAAAACGCCTTTTCAAAATCAATAAAGGCAACATACACTGAGCGTTTGTGCATAGACAGACATTTTGAGATTATTGCATTTGACACATAAGCATTATCAATGGTGCTATAGCCTGCTCGAAAACCCGCTTGTGCCTCTGTTAGTCGAACATATGCATCAACATAGAACGTTAGCCGCTTTTTTAACACATATATATATATACTTTACTTATAACCTCCATAAGAGCAATACCTCTATAATTGGACGGATCATTTACATTACCCTTTTTATGTATAGGAATCAGCAAAATTCTAGACCAACTTGAAGGAAACTCCCCTGTATTATAAAGTATATTGCAAAGAACTTTAATAAAAGGTAATAAGACTGGAATTCCAAAAGATAAGTGATGTGGCGAAATACATCCTGCAAAAGCTTTATTACCGTTTAAAGCTTCAATCGCACTAAGTATCTCACCATCATCGATCGGTGAATTAAAAATAATGCTTTCAATATCGCCAAGTGTGTCATTCATTTGTGTTTTGTGAACAGTGCTCTCCTCTTGACTTATGTCAGACGATAACAGCGTACGAAAATACTCATACCAGTCATTCAGTGAAACATGATTTGTAACTTTTGTTTTTTTGGTAAGATTACGTATTTCTCTCCAAAAGGAACCACTATTTTTTATTGAACTTTCAATCCGATTAATTTTGTTTTTATTGTAAAAGTATCGCTTCCTTTTACAAACATGTTTGTACATAGTTTTGCTTTCTAAATATGTATCTAGATCTTTAGATTCTCTACTTATCCGAAATCTTTTGAGACTTAACTTAGCTTTTTTCTTATATTCTTTACATTCTTTATCAAACCAGTCTTTATGGATTGTACACTTGTTCGATTTTACAGTTTTCTTAAACTTAGTTGAACTATTAAGTAATGCATTTTCAAAAACAACAATTACATTATCAATATGTTTATCATAATCTTTAACATTTTTTTTCAAATTCTTTAAAAGATTCATTATCTATGTTTTCAGATAATGTATGTACATATTCAATACACGTTTCAGCATTAATATTATATTTTACTTTATTCTGCTGTGGGCGTAATCCCTTCTT